>JAQQTO010000063.1:24050000-24650000 GCA_029884595.1 Ormosia semicastrata
GGCATGAGAACAATTTTTCATCACTTGAACACCTTGAATGCCATTTGTGAAGAAATTGGAGTTTCAGGGTGTAAATGGATTACTTAATCCAAGAATCTAAAATTTGTGTTGTGAGTTGGTGTTTTAAGTTTCCTTCTTGTTTGTGAACTTGTTTAGGACTTGAAATCACTTAGAAACTAAGTGGAGTGGCCAAAATCCATGAAAAATGACTACAGGAACAGTAGCAACATGTAGGAGAGTTTCTGCCATGTTTCTGGTTCAGTTACAGGGCCCGTGTGCGATTACACGGCCTAGGCCGTGTAACTCTCTGCTAGAAATTTTCCTGATGCACGAAAACACGGCCAGGGCCATGTTAAATTATATGGCCATGTATTTTGACACATCGTGTCTCCTGTGGTGAGATTTAGCTTTTGTGGTCTTCATAAAAGTTGTATCTCTTTCTCTTAGCTTTCCAACGCCATTGAAACCGTATCGTTTTGATAATCGTAGCTCAAGTTATGCTCATTTTACTATGCAAAGGTCAAAGGTTGAGTTTGAACAGAATGTGTTTTTGGTTAGGAAATGCATGTTTTGGCATTTTATAAGGCTAGAAGCCTTAGAAGGACCTTAGATAACCATAGTAGGATGGATTATCAAAGGGTAATGTGTTGGAACACCTTAGGCTTCCATAGTGTGGTGGAATGTCATAGGCAAGGATAGGGCGCCTAGATACCAAGAACAGATTTCACCAGAATTTCTATTTTGATGTTTTGAGGTTCCTAATTGTTAGGATACTTTGTTTATGCTTAGTAGAGTATGTTGAAACTATAATAGGAGTAATTGATGAAGTAGGAATGTATTAAGTCAAGTTGACTTGAAATGCTAATTATGGGAGGTAATTAGACATGACTATATATATATATATATATATATATATATACATATAATATGTATTGTGATGGATCGAGGAATTGAGTTTCCCTAAGTGTGGGAATTTTTTGTGTATACTCTTTTAAGAGTGATAAAGTACTTTTAAAAGTATTTGATGATTTGTTTGTGAAATAAATTTGGAATGCATATAAATCAATTGTGAAACTAGTTACGGGAAGTAATTAGTAATTATTTTACATGAGATGTTTGTGAAGCATAGATTGGTGAGTAATATCCTTTCTATGTGTTTGTACAATAGATTGGTGAGTAATATCCAACTTTATTGTATGTGAAATACCTTGAGGTTTATAATATCCTCTTTGTATTGTTGAGAATCATAGATTGGTAAGTAATATCCTCTCTATGTTGTGAAGTAATGAGGTGAGTAATATCCTCTTTACTTTTTTTGGCCCTGTGAAAGTGGGTGTTCTATATCAGGTAAGGCACATTGTACCCTTCCTAATATAGTAAAGTATTAATGTTGTGAGTAGTAAGGTGAGTAATATCCTTATTACATTGTGAAGTAAGGAGGTGGGTAATATCCTCTTTACTTTGTTTGGCCCGGTGAAAATGGGTATTCTATATTAGGTAAGGCGCATTGTATCCTTCCTAATATAGTGAAGTATTAAAGCACAAAATTCCTTATTCATTATCGATAACCGTGTAGTTGATGAGACTTCACTACCCAGGGGGCATGAGACTTCCTCTGTGATAATGATATATGCTGGATCAGACTTGCAGTACTTGTTCAAGACTGTGGATGAAACTATGGACTTCCATCACTTTGTTCAAGTTTCATGCATTCATGACATTGCCATGGGATTGGAGTCCTGAATGTGGTATCATACATTATGCATTTTCATACTTAGGAATTTACATAGACATAATCACTAGTCATAATTAAGCATAACATAGCGATTGTATAAGCGATTGCTTTCATGACATTTTCATGCATGGCAATTGTATGGGTGATTGCTATTGTTGAGATGAGGTGTTGTTGCTTCCATGATTGCAGTGTCAACTTGATAATTGTGATATTATCTGATTGTACATATATGTATATATACTGGTATTGGAATACTTTTACTGAGATATGTTTTCTCACCCCGATTGTATTGTCATGTAAATCTAGGTATGAGTTCTTCGAAAAGGAAAAAGAAGATGTATGAGGATTAGCATAACTTAGATGCTATTTTGAGCTGAGCATATGTAAATATTTTATATTTTCTTAGTTGTTTCAAGTTATGTATAACAGTATGCCTTGAGGCTGTGATGTATATATAACTTTTGCTACCGTGGCTCTCCATATTTACTCATTATGTATGAATGATATAGGTTAAACGTTAACGTATGTTAGTAGTAGCAGGGTCAATATTGGGTTATTCATTTATATGACGATATATTTAGGTAGCAAATATTGGGCAGTTACACCTGACCACCTAGATTTTAATTTCCCAGGAAAAAGCTTCAAGCGTGAGTTGAATAAGAGGACCAACTCTCTTTAATGGAACTCTTGGTGCAAGATATTCTTATCATGCCAACGCTTGGTCCTATCCTTGTAAATTTGAGCACTTTCATAAGCATCAAGGCGTAATTTGTCCAACTCATTAATTTGTAGAAGGCGTTGAGCTCCAGCATCCTTCATATCAAAATTTAGCATCCGAATTACCCAAAACGTCTTGTGTTCGAGCTCAACTGGAAAATGATAGGACTTACCATAGACTAATCGGAACGGTGTAGTTCCAATTGGAGTCTTAAAAGCTGTTCGATAAGCCCATAAAGTGTCATCAAGCTTCAAAGACCAATCCTTACGAGACTTTCTTACCATCTTTTCAAGAATCTGCTTGATTTCTCGATTAGAGATCTCTACTTGGACACTTGTTTGAGGATGATAGGGTGTAGCAATATGATGAGTCACCCCATATTTCTTCAACAAACCTTGAAATTAACAGTTGCAAAAGTGTGAACCGCCGTCACTGATGATTGCTCATGGTGTACTAAACTGTGAAAAGATATTCTGTTTAAAGAACTTCACCACAACCTTTGCATCATTTATTGGAGATGAAATGGCTTCAACCCACTTTGACACACAATCCATTCCAATCAAGATGAACTTGTAACCAAATGAAACGGGGAAAGGTCCCATGAAGTCAATGCCCCAAACATCGAAAATCTCGACTTCTAAAATGTTGTTCAAGGGCATTTCATTCCTTCTCGAGATATTCCCTGTCCTTTGACAATGATCACAAGCAAGCACAAAGTTCTGGGCATCATGAAACAGAGTAGGCTAATAGAAACTACATTGAAGTACCTTGGTTGCTGTCTTTGAAGATCTAAAATGGCCTCCATATGGGGAGGAATGGCAATGACAAAGGACACTTACAATTTCATCTTCAGGAAGACATCATCATATGCTACCATCTGCACATCTTTTGTAAAGCAAAGGCTATTCCCAAAAGTAATACTTCACATCTAAGAGGAACTTCTTCTTCTTTTGATATAAAACATTAGATGGTGTAACTCCACATACTAAGTAATTGACGAAGTCAGTTTACCAAGGTATCACCATCATGGAGAAGAGTTGCTCATCTGGAAGACTGTCATCAATAGGTAGCTCAATACACTTTATTTCCTTCTTTGAATTCGAGAGAGATGGTCTACAACAAAATTCTCAGCTCCTTTCTTGTCTCGAATCTCTATGTCAGATTCTTGCAACAACAACACCCATCGGATCAACCTAGGCTTCGCATCCTTCTTGCTCAAAAGATATTTGAGAGCATCATGGTCAGTGTAGACTATCACTTTCAAGCTAACTAGGTAAGACCGAAACTTCTCAAAGGCAAACACTACTACCAAGAGTTCTTTCTCAGTTGTAGCATAATTCAGTTGTGCACATCTAGGGTCTTGCTAGCATAATAGATCGCATGGAGCTTGTTATCCTTGCTTTGCTCCAATACGGCTCCAACTGCAAAATCACTTGCATCGCACATCAACTCGAATGGTAATTCCTAATCCGGTGATTGCATAATGGGAGCAGAGATCAATGTCTCCTTCAACCTACAAAAAGAATCCATGCAAGATTAGTCAAATACAAAAAGCACATCTTTATTAAGCAAATTAGACAAAAGGTTTTGCAAGTTTAGAGAAATCCTTTATAAACTACTGGTAGAACCTGGCATAACCCAGAAAGCTCCTGATAGCTTTGACCGAGTTCGGTGGTGGTAGCCTCTCAATCACCTTGATCTTAGCTTTATCCACCTCAATGCCCCTCTCTGACACCAAGTGTCCTAATACAATGCCTTCACGCACCATAAAATGACATTTCTCCCAATTTAAAACAAGATTAGCCTCCTCACATTTTTGCAAAACTTAAGACAAGTTAGTTAAACAATTATCAAAAGTAGTGCCATAAACAAACAAATCATCCATGAATACTTCCATTATATTTTCAATAAAATTAGAAAAAATTGCCATCATGCAACGTCAGAAAATAGCAGGTGCATTACAAAGTCCAAAAGGCATATGTCTATAAGTATAAGTATCATAAGGACAAGTAAAAGTAGTTTTATCCTGATCATTAGGATGAATAGGAATTTGAAAGAAACCAGAATAACCATCCAAATAGCAAAAGAAAGAGTGTCGAATTAACCTCTCAAGCATTTGATCAATAAAGGGGAGAGGGAAATGGTCTTTTCAGGTTGCACTATTCAACTTCCTATAATTAATACACATCCTCCAACCCGTCACTATCCTAATAGGAATTAATTCATTCTTTTCATTCTTAATCACAATCATACCACCCTTTTTAGGAACAATATACACTAGACTCACCTATGGACTATCTGAGATCAGGTAAATAATCGCAGCATCTAAGATTTTAAAAACCTCTTTTTTAATAACTTCTTGCATATTTAGGTTAAATTTTCTTTGACGCTCTACAGAAGGTTTATAACTATCTTCCATTAAGATATGATGCATGCAAATAGGACTAATTCCTTGGAAGAGGTTTAACAATTTATCAACCTCATCATCACTAAGATTTGCATTTATAATGACAGGATATGTAGAATTAGGACCAAGAAATGCGTACCTTAGCATGGGTGGAAGAGGTTTAAGCTCTACCTTTGGGGCCTCCTTGTCTTTCAGCGAAGGATCTTTGGTTGAGATGCTCTTGAGCTCTCTGAACTTACTATTTTGAGAAGGGGAAACGGTTGGGCATGTATCCAAAATTTGAGCGTTGGTTGCCACCTTCTTATCTTCATTGTTTGAGTCACCATTTTGCACCAAGCATCTTTCCAAAGGGTCTTGTGGGTGACTTTTAGTGTGCACCTCTCTAGTCAGCTTTTCTTCCATATCAACCCTCAAACAAGAATCAACATCGGTTAGTTGCTTTGAGGCTTGAAACAAATTGAATTCAGCAACTTCTTCACTAACCTTGAGGGTTATTTTTCTGTGCTTCACATCAAACACGGCTCCAACAGTAGCTAAGAATGGCTTCCCTAAAATAATGGGGATTTAAGTATCGACTTCCATCTCAAGTACAACAAAGTTGACCGGTATGTAAAACTTCCTCACTTTCATTGGCACATTCTCTAAGATACCAATAGGATGCTTTATTGACCTATCTGCCAATTGAAGAGAGATAGTGGTAGGTTTAAGCTCCCCAATGTCAAGTTTCTTACAAAGAGAAAGGGGCATCAAGCTTATACTAGGCCCAAGATCACACAAAGCCTTATTAATATGCATGCTTCTAATTGAGCATGGAATTGAGAAACTACCCGGATCTTTAAGCTTAGGAGGAAGCTTGTTTTGGATGATAGTACTACATTCTTCTGTCAAAGCAACAGTCTCATAGTCTTCAAGCTTTCTCTTGTTTGATAGAATCTCTTTCAAAAACTTAGCATAAGAGGGCATTTGGGAGAGAGCTTCTGTAAAAGGAATATTGATGTAAAGCTTCTTTAGCACCTCAAAAAATCTTCCAAATTGATTATCAAGCTTTGCCTTTTGAAATCTTTGAGGGAATGGTAAAGGGGGAACATATGCTTCTGGAGGAACATACTTTTTGGTGCTTCCTTCTTCTCTTACCTTATCCTTGCTCTTCTCTTTCTTCTTATTGGTGTCCTTGGCTTCAAGCTTTTCTTCTCTTGTGGGGCCTTCAAGTTGCTTACCACTTTTCAATGAAATTGCTTGAATGTTTTCCCTTAGGTTAGTCTCCGGTTGACTTGGGATTTGCCCTTGAACCATGTTGGATAAGCTTTCTTATTGGGCTATTTGAGTTTCAAGCATCTTAGAATTTGTGGCCATTTGATCAAGACGATTGTGAATTTCCTTAATTGATTCCCCATATTGTTGGACTTAAGCTTGAATAGCTTGATTATGCTCCTTTTGTGTAACAATAAAAGTTTCCATAAGAGCTTCTAAATTAGACTTTGCACCCTGAGAAGATTGTTGAGGTTGCTGGAAACCGGGTGGTGGTCTATTACTGGATGAAGCCCCTCTATTTTCCTGGTTACCATAGGAGAAATTTAGGTGGTTTCTCCATCCTGGATTATGCGTGTTGGAGTAGGGGTTACCTTGAAATTGCTATTTTGCACATAACTCGCTTGCTCTAAAGACAGGTCTTGAGAGTAGGTCTCCACTAAATTGCATTCTGAAGTCAAATGGCCTCCTCCACATGTTTCACAAGTTATCATAGGAGTAGTGACGACGTTGACATTCAACTTCCCAAGTGACTTGATTAAAGCATCAAATTTGGCATTCAGCATAGTAATGACATCAAGCTCTATCATTCCGGCTTGCTTCTTCGAAGAGGATCTATCACTTGGCCACAAATAAATATTCGAAGCCACTTCATTGATTAAACCCCTTGCCTCTTAATAACAATATATTTTACACATTATATAATCCTCTCACTAGACTTCTTAAGGTTCAATTAGGCTTAATTTAGTTAGTTTTGACACATTTTATGATATTGAGCCGAATTGGATCATTGAACGAATTATTACATAATTAGCCTTAATTCATCTCTTTGACAGTGTTTAGTAAATTGACTATATCTTGAATTGTAAATATTTGATTGATGTGATTTTGGTCTTTTAGAAAAGCTAAGACAATTTTCTACAACTTTCATGAAGACCTCAAAGGCCCAATCACACAGTTGGATAACTCAAGTTGGAGTTGAAGCAAGAACTAGAGTGTTGATCCTAACAGCTTGACCTATGTATACTGATCATGTCATATCTCGGGATATAGGATGTTAAATAGGCTGAAATTTTGATTATTGATAGTTAAGACTCATATCTACAACTTTCATGAATAACATAAAACTTAGTTCAGACTCCTTAGAGGTGATATTGGGCTTGCAAGCCAGAATAGAGGAGCTGTCACTAGACCTGAGTAGTATATAGTAATTTAGCCATATCTTGGGCTATAGGTATCCAAATAAGGTGATTCTAGCAGCATTTGAAAGCTAAGATCCATGTCTACAATGTTCATGAAGACCACTTTTCTCAAAAATGAAAAAAACATGAGACACGGCCATGTCTCCCAAACTTCTTCAATACAACATTGGTGACGTCCAAAACTTGCTGATTAAGGGTTAGACACAGCTGTGTCTATAGGAGACACAGTCGTGTCTCCTTTAGCACTTGAATTTGCCTATAAATAGGCCTCTAATCATCAGAAACAAGGCACGTACGAGGGGGGAGAGACAGAGGTGCTTCTAGGCACCTTCCAGAGGGGGAGAGGAAGAATTTCTTCCTCTCTTCAGCCTCTCTTCCTCCTCTCTTCAATTTTCTTTCTCTTTCTTTTTCTCTTTTTCTCTCTTCTAGCCTATGTGTAAATAAGTTTCTTTCTACTTAGGTCAAAATGTGAAGCTCTTGGTAATAAAATAAAGTTAGATTTATTCATCTCTTGTGCTTTAATGATTTATTTTTCTAGTAACCATTATACATGTTATATTTTGTTTCTGATAATTTAAAAATCATCCTTATAAAAAGGAGTTTTTGATTTATTGTAGATAAGATTTTAGTACAGTGAATGCTTTAACCCATTTACAAGTGATGGAAATAACTGAATGAAACATAATATAATTACGTATATTATTTTAAATGGACATTTAACATTGTATTTTCCGATTGGAACCTCCATGTTGCGAGGATTCTAATTAAGTTATAAAAGGAATTAATCTTACATTTACTTTATTTACTAAGAGTTTATCTTTTAACCCAGGTAAATAATTTTTACCGTAGTAACAAAATATTTACCTTACCTTAATTAATCTTCATCAATTCCCTGTGGATCGATCTCGGACTCCCGAGAAATTTATTACTTGAAATAACCTGCACTTGGGTTCGCAATAATTAATCCCGCATCAAGTTTTTAGACTTGGTTGAAAAATTTGTGCATTAAGTTTTTGACGCCATTGTCGGGGACTTGATTTGAAGAACAAATTTCTGGTATAAATATTTTGTATATATTTTTTACTTTTTTAATTTTTTTTCTTTTGTACTTACTAACTTACTAACTTTGTGGGGAAAATTCTCCCTTTTATTTGTGCATACTAATTTTGTGGGGGAAACTCTCCCTTTTATTTTCTTTGTACATACTAACTAGTGGAGGGAACCTCTCCCTTTTATTTTCTTTGTACATACTAACTTAGTGGGGGAAAACTCTCCCTTTTATTTTTTTTGTACATACTAACTTAGTGAGGAAAGCTCTCCCTTTTATTTTTTGTACTTTACTTTCTGCACTTTAAATTCTGTAATTTTTTTTTGCACTTTATTTTCTTTATTTTATTTTTTGTATTTGGTGGTTGGTTTATACCACACCTTTGTTAATATTTATTTAGTGGTCGATTTATACCACACCCTTGTTAATATTTATTTATTACGTATTAATATATATATTTGGTGATTGGTTTATACCACACCTTTGTTAATATATTTAACGTAAGGGTTAAGATCTGCATATATTTTTATTTTTTTATTTCTTTTTCTCTTTTGTCATGTGTAGTTAAATTTGTGTGTTTTTAGGGTGAAAACGTAACTTGATTCAATTGACATGTATTAAGATTGAAATTTTAATGAGTTTTTTTTTCTATTCAATTTGAGTGCTTATTATGATCCTTAATGCTTTTATGAATTAGCTACTCATAAATTGATCTATTAAGGTTTATGTAGAATCGAAAGGTTTGCATATGATTTAAACCATAAATAATAAGTATCATGATTTATAATCATCTAGGAATGGAGGTTATAGGTTGTGTGGGAGAATTGTGGTATTTTTCATGAGAATCCATAGAGTAAAAGTCATGCTTTTAAAAGTTAAGGTTTAGACTAAGGAATTGAGATTTAATTAATTACTGAATTCTACCCATCAATTGAATGATTAGAAATTGATTAGAAAAAAAGTCTCAAAGCTACTCTATTGTCTATGATAGATTATTGAATCAAGTGACGTCAGATCCCTAGTATTTTAATTTCATTTTTTTCCTCTTTATTTTGTGTGTCTTAGTGTTTATTTTTCTTTTTCCTCTTAATCGTCAACTTTATTTGACAATTTGGTCACTTGTCGATTTTCTCAATGAGTTTTTGTAAACCTAGGTTGATACGGTGGATTTTGTTGCTTCAAGAATTCAAAATGAGCCGAAAATACTGCTGTACATCATTTGTCTATACTTACAATAGGCTCACCTTTTTGAAATCACACCTATCAATGATACTTTTCTTGATGAATTTTTAATTTTCAATTTCATATCTTGGTTTGCTAACATAATCAATTTTATTACAACATGAAAGATCCTGCCTTAATTATCTTGATCAAATCATTCGGAGATGTGTGCCCAACAGTGAGGTAGGTAATGTCATTAAATTTTGTCACTTAGAAGCATGTGGAGGTTACTTTTCTTCAAAGAAAACAGCTGCAAAAATCTTGCAGTGTGGATTTTATTGGCCCACTTTATTTAGAGACAACTATATATTTTGAAAAGGGAGTGAAAAGTGTCAAAAATAGGAGTCCATTTCTAAGCGAAACAGGATGCCTCTGAACCCTATCACTGTCATTGAAATTTTTGTTGAGGAATTAAGAAATGATGCATATGAAAACACGAAGATTTATAAAGTTAGAGCAAAAGCTTTTCATGACAAATCAATTTTGAGAAAAACTTTTGAAATTGGTCAAAAAGTTCTGCCGTATAATTCTCGCCTTCACCTATTCCCTGGAAAATTGAGATCTAGATGGCGTGGCCCTTTCATTGTCAAACATGTGCATCCTCATGGGGCCATAGACATTGAGAACCATAGGAATGATAGTGTATTTAAGGTCAATGGACAAAGACTCAAACCATTTCTGAAAAACTAAGTTTTTGAGTTCTTTGAGCCCTCGGTTAAGTGGCGGATAATGGTACTCCGTGACTCTCAAGTTAGTTTATTTTTCAGTTTCCCATAATAACTGATTCCTTCTCCTTCAAAATGGATGTCATTCTCTCAAATCTAAGAAAACATTTCCATTCTTTTCCTCTAAATGCTCTAACAAAAATCTACAAAGTTAGGTGTGAAAGACTGAAACTATTAATGTACAAGGGCATCCCAGAAGATATACGCTAGATAATCGAAGCAAAGGTTCGTTTAGCTGGTGAATCTTCAAATTCATTTATCCTATACATGTCGAGTCTTGGTAAAAGTTCTTTTTCTAAAAGGAGAAAAGCAAAAAGAGTGAAAGTTTGTTGCAAGTGTGCACGATGGAATTGTAACACGCAATGTAATTCTTTAGGAATGGTTTCTGTAAATCAAGAAGATAAAATATACTTTATTAAGAATTGGCTGAGTAAGGAGTCATTAGATGATATCTTATTGACTCTTGAGACGCATTCTTGTGGAGTTGTGCATCGTGAACTTCTTAGTTTGTGGAATCTTTTCAGGGACGACCAAGAGCGTTACAGTCTTGGGAATTTGACTCAAAAAGACCCTGTTTGCCAATTTATAAGAAAATTGGATGGGAAGCTTATCCTCGACTCATAGAAGGCGTTTAAGCTGTTTCTGGACGTGAAACCAGAGGAAGATGTGAGCCACAATCACAATGTATATATTATCTTATACATTTCTTAAAAAGAAAAAGAAAAAAAAAAAAAAAAAAAGAAAAAAGAAAGAATAAAGAATAAAAAAAAAAAAAAAAGAGATGGCGAAACTTCGGTTGTACTTCATCTTTAATTAGATTAGGAGCCCCTACCAGTTGCAGACCCGTCATTGACTCGGGTGGACCTTCGCACGCCAGTCCATAAATAAGGTTTGTGTGTCATGCTCTGTAGAGAGCCGCACTCCACAACCCAATGTTCACCATCTAGACACTGTGGAGTTGATGAACAGATAGAAGCGTCCCACTTTGGTTATTAGTGAGAAGTAACCCGCGGCTGCCAAAGCATATGAGGCATCTGAGCTTGATCCTCTCTTTTATTAGAAGGGGCTCTTAGCGCCCTGGGATGGGGTGTTCTAGATCTTGGACATTGCGGGTCTCAGATTTTAGCATCTTTGTTGACGTTACGAACCCAAGTGTGAGCTCTCCAGGTTCTAGACCCAGGATGGAAACCCATGATGATTTCTTTATTCTCTTTTCTTCAAATAAGCGGGAGGGAGAAGAATTCCCAAATTGGCTGAGCCGTCTTGGTATTATTGCACTCATGACGTGCAGTATAAAGATACGCCATGAAAACTGTACATAAAAGGTATGCCATCATTTGTTGTTTTAATTTTATCTTTATTTGATTTTGTTGTATTTTGGTTTTGGACAAACGATCCTTTGGCAGAGTCCTTCAGGGGTTTCTAGACTTCTTTACCCTGTTTTCTTGAAGTCTAAAAAAAATAAAAAAATAAAAAAATAAAAAAATTAAAGTTTCTTAAATTCAAACTTTTCTGACAACAGCCAACCTACCTATATAGGAGCTATTATTACTTTTTCTATTCTATTCCCTATTTAAACACTCTATTTTATTCACTTTCCTGTAACTCATAATCATTCAAAGAGAGTGTGAGTATAGAAATGGAGGGAGCTTCTTCTTCAGTTCGTAGATTTATCAGTATCTGTGTATTTTGTGGGACAAGTTATGGGAAGGATTTAGAGTATGTAAACGCAGCAATCACTATTGGTCGAACACTTGCTACTAGGAAAATTCATGTAGTATATGGGGGAGGTAGCATTGGGTTAATGAAGGCTGTATCACTTGCTACACATTTAAGAGACAGTCAGGTTTTAGGTATCATTCCTAGACCTTTAGCTCAAAAGAATATCACTGAAAAAATAATTGGGGAGGAGCTTCAAGTATCATCTATGGTTGAACGAATGAGGACAATGCTTGCAAACTCTGATGCATTCATAGTCTTACCAGGTGGTCTTGGTACTTTGGAAAAAAAATTTCAAATTGTCTCTTGGGCCTAACTGAACATCCACCGTAAACTCATAGGTTTGTTGAATGTTAATAATTTATTTGATAATTTATTATCTTTTATTGACCATGCTGTGGAACATAGCTTTATCACACCTTTGGCAAGACAACTCCTTATCTTTGCTTCCAGTGTTGATGAGTTAATTGATAAATTAGAAGCTTTTGTTTATGAACCTGATCCAGTAACAACTCAAATAGATTGGTCAGAAGGAAGCAGTGAGGGAAGCAGTATGAAAAGCAAGCCAGATCAGACACTCCAACTATTTAAATAATTACAAGCTTTGGTTTCATTTATCATACTTTGTTTCTGTTTAAATTTATGTGAGCTTTCTCTTTTCAACAACAGGTACTTTCTTTTATCCTTTACCTTTTTATGTTTAACATTGAGGATAATGTTGTGATTGGGTTGGAGAGAAGGATAGTTGTGTCAATAGTTGTGTGAATAATTGTGTAAAAAAATGCTTAAAAAAATTTAGGAAGTGTATTTATTAATATGTTTGTCGTGTTTACTAACAATTAAACTAATTAAGAATAGCAGAGTAAGGAGTAAATTTTGCTGTGGAGGTAATTTTACTCTTGAGACGCATCTAGATTGGGGTAGATAACAAGTTTGTGTGGAAGTAGCAAATAGATTCAGGGAAATTTACATGATTTAGTAAATTATCTTCTTTCTTAAACATCACATGCTTGGTTATGGATGTTGAATTTTTTTTTTGGACTGAGAATGATTGATATATGCCTTGTGAGATTTTGAGCCTATTGATGAATGGATTGACCATCTGTACCATTCTCTTCTTTCTTATGTGATTTTTTTTCACTCATGGAATTATTACTCTAAAACTTGCTTTGATTCTTTTTTGGGCTACATTTTCACATGTATACATAAAAATGATTGAGGCATTTTGAAATAGCTACTTTGACCAAATAGCCAATCTTGCATATTTTCCCTTGTGTAAACCCCTTTGAGCTTATTTGATAATTCCTTATTTTTAGCTCATTACGTGTTCTAAGAAAAAACATGTTCTTACTTGACCTTAGGGAATAAGAGAGCATTGACTTTGTTATTGGATAAGTTTTTGAACAAGTGTGGGGGTGTATATGCAAAATGTTGAAAGAAAAAAAAAGAGGGCTGACCACCGCTACAATCAAAGGATTATCAGACTCTTCTAATACACCATGTGACATATCCATACCTAGAATGAGGGTGGATGCTTGGATACAACAGGAAGAGAAGGAGAATGTTCAGGCCTAACAATGAATTCAACCTACCAATTTGACATTAATCTTCAACAAAACATTAGTCAAATATTAGTCGTTGTCCTTTATAAGAAGGAAGCAAACAGAAAAAGAACTAAGAAACACTTGAAAAATTTAAACTGAATGTTCTTAAACATCTTCTCCACTCTAACTATATCATAACGCTCTTTTATTCTCTTTGGTATTTAACTTGTCATATCTATATTACCTCTCTCCTTTACTATAGCCCCATTATAACCTTGAATAAAGTCCTCTTGATTTTTGTGTGCATATTATTTTTGAGTAACGGAGAAGTAGAAGATAAGCAAACTTATGGTAGTGCAATTGTTCATGGGTTGAATAGAGTAAAATACTTACCTTTTAAACACTTGAGAGATTGAGAATGAATTCTGCGAGGATCTATCATTCCTGATTCATGCTTTTCAACTGAAGTTTCCTTGCTTATTGATTTGAGATGCGAAGAAATATTACCTCATAAATGTTTTGATCCCTTGAATGACTGGTTGCTCTTCTTGATTCATTGAATCTTTTAGAGTTTTTAGTTTTTGAGTCTGTGTCATTTTTCTTTGTTTCCTGGTTTTTGTCTTATGTGTTTTGCCCAGGAGTACAAAAGCTAAATGTGGAGAAATTTGATAACAATATATTTTATACATTTTATAATCCTCTCACTAGACTTCTTAAGATTCAATTAGGCTTAATTTAGTTGGTTTTGACATATTTTATGATGTTGAGCCGAATTGGATCATTGAACGAATTATTACATAATTAGCCTTAATTCATCTCTTTGACAGTGTTTAGTAAATTGACTATATCTTGAATTACAAATATCTGATTGATGTGATTTTAGTCTTGTAGGAAATATAAAACAATTCCTTACAACTTTCATGAAGACCTCAAAGGCCCAATCACATGGTTGAAATTGGAGTTGAAGCAAGAACTAGAGTGCTGATCCTAACAGCTTGACCTATGTATACTGATCATGCCATAACTTGGGATATAGGATGTTAAATGGGCTAAAATTTTGATAATTGATATTAAGACCTATATCTACAACTTTTATGAAGAACGCAAAACTTAGTTCGGACTCCTTAGAGGTGATATTGGGCTTGCAAGTCAGAACAGAGGAGCTATCACTAGACCTAAGCAATATGCAATAATTTGGCCATATCTTGGGATATATGTGTCCAAATGAGGTGATTCTAGAGGAACTTGAAAGATAAGATTCATGCCTACAACTTTCATGAAGATCATTTTTCTCAAAATTGAAAAAAACATGAGACATGGTCGTGTCTCCCAAACTTCTTCAATATATCATTGGTGACGTCCAAAACTTGCTGATTAAGGGTTAGACACGGCCGTGTCTATGGAAGACACAGCCATGTCTATGGGAGGCACGGACATGTCTCCTATAGCACTTGGATTTTATTATAAATAGGCCTTAAATCGTCAGAAACAAGGTACGTATGAGGGGGGAGAGACAAAGGTGCTTCTGGGCACCTTCCAAAAAGGCAGAGGAAGAATTTTTTCCTCTCTTCAGCCTTTCTTCAATTTTCTTTCTCTTTCTTTTTCTCTTTTTATCTCTTCTAGCCTATGTATAAATAAGTTTCCTTCTACTTGGGTCAAAGTGTGAAGCTCTTAGTAATAAAATAAGGTTAGATTTATTCATCTCTTGTGTTTTAATGATTTATTTTTCTAGTAACTATTATACGTGTTATATTTTGTTTCTGATAATTTAGAAACCATCCTTGTAAAAAGGAGTTCTTGATTTATTGTAAACAAGATTTTGGCACAGTGAATGCTTTAACCCATTTACAAGTGATGGAAATAATTGAAGGAAACATAATATAATTACGTATATTATTTTAAATAGACTTTTAACGTTGTATTTTTTGATTAAAACCTCCATGTTGTGAGGATTCTAATTAAGTTATAAAAGGAATTAATCTTACCTTTACTTTATTTACCAAGAGTGGATCTTTTAACTTAGGTAAATAATTTTTACCATAGTAACAAAATATTTACCTCACCTTAATTAATCTTCATCAATTCCCTGTGGATCGACCTCGGACTCCTGAGAAATTTATTACTTGAGACAACCTGCACTTGGGTTCACAATAATTAATACCGCATTAAGTTTTTGGACTTAGTTGAAAAATTTGTGCATCACCTCTGTTAGAGTCTTGGTCATCAAAGCACGGCCAACTGCGGCATCAAGAGCTGCCTTTGTAGAGAAAGACAACCCAGCATAGAATGTTTGGATGACAATAAAATCCTGTAGGCCATGATGTGGACACTGATGAATAAGATCATTATACCTCTCCCATGCTTCATAAAGAGATTCATCTTCCTTTTGAGAGAAGGTAGTGATGTCTTAGCAGAACTTGATTGTCTTTCCAATCAGGTAATATTTGTCTAAGAAGGCCTACTCCATCAAGTTCTAGGTGGTGAGTGAATTAGGATCCTTTGAGTGAATCCACTTCTTGGCTTTCCGCCTAAGAGAAAAGGCAAAAATTCTGATCCGTATAGCATCCATCGAGACCCTATTAATCTTTATAGTGTCACTCAACTCCAAGAACTCATCCAAATGCTGATTTAGGTCTTCAGTTGGTGACCTGCTGAATTGCAATTGTTGGACCATCTGGATCAATGATGTCTTGATCTCGAAGTTATTCACTTCTATCTATGGTCTAACAATGGAAGACTGACGAGCATTAGCATTGGGAGTTCCATAATCCCTCAACCTTCGCTCTGGATTGGCAACTTGGTTAGCATGTCTGCCATGTTGTCTTCCTCAATTCTCTGTGTTCTTCTTTCTCTTCTAATATTACGAAGCATCCTCTCGATCTCAAGATCAACGGGGATAATAAGATCTCCTTGATTCCTCTTTCTATGCATAAGAATGAAACAACACCTGAAAATTCAAAGAAAAAAAAAAGAAAGTTAAAATAAAATAAGATAAAAAAATAAAATGAAATAAAAATTACTTAAATCAACTAAATTGCAGCTCGTGTTAATATCAATACAATCCCTGACAATGGTGCCAAAAACTTGTTGTGGATTTTTCGCAAGCGCACGGATCGTACAAATAGTAAAATAAAGATCGTTCTCATGAGGATCAGTTAATTACTAACTCTTACGACTACTTTGATTATTTAAGCAAATAAAATCGACAGAGAAGGTTCAATTAAAATAAGACAAAAAGCAAAGCAATAAAGTAAACAATTGAAACTAGAAAAAAATGAGATTTAACAAGGATTTAAAGCTCTAGGATTCAGAATCCACTACGCTACCCCCTACAATAAATTGTAATCCTATTTTTGTTAATGTTCAATTATGTTTTTGAAGGTGATTTGTCCTAAATTATTTAAAGCCCAATTTCTTGGCTCTAAAAACGTGCTAAAACTTCACTAACCTCATTCTCATGGCAATTAATCCAAGTTCTAACCCATTAAGATTCATGACAATTGTTTACCCCTCGAAGGATTTAAGCTTATGTTTAGGTCTCAATTCCTAAGTTCAATTCTTAGATTATCAAGCAATTACATTTCATCTTTCGATCCTTCACCTAAAGCCTAAAATCATGTAAATATGGCACGCAACATATCACAAGCATTAAGCATACTAAGAATGAATCAAGAACAATAATTTCATTAACAAAGAATTAAATTAACAATTCATAATAGAGAAATAGAGAGCTTCATCCTAATCCTAGAAAAAAGGGTTTAGCCGCTCATGACAATTGTAGCACAAACAAGAACAGAGGTTAAAGAAACAACCATGATTCCAAAATAAAAAGAGAAGATGGAGAAGATGAAGATGGGGGAAAAAACTTCAATGGTTGATCCTCAATGACTCTTGCTCTTGCCTTCCAAGCCTTCGCCTTTGAATACTTGCACTTCTCTTCTTAAAACCTGTCGTCGCACAAGTTTCTAGCCAAAAGTCTCTTAGGTTTAGAGTTTTTGCCCAATCTATAATGATTTGGGGCAAAATTTCCCTTTTTCCCGTCAGAAGGGCTCACACAGCTGTGTCTCCCTTCGACACAGCCGTGTCTTGTGATACGACATTGCAGGATTTTAAGTGAGACACGGCCATATGTCATTGAGACCCGTGTCTTATACTCAAAAGCTTTGTTCACATAAGACAGGGTCGTGTCTTATACCAAATTTGCGTAACTTCAACATTGGGGGAGACACGGCCGTGTGACCAAGAGACACAGTCGTGTCTCCTAATCAGAAGCTTTCTTCAAGTTAGACAAGGCCGTGTGTAACTCCTAAATTGCTTCTGAGTTGACACAAGGCCCTGTCTAAGCCAAAAATTACCCTCTTTTAATCTAAAAATAAGATATCTTCACTTACTTTCACTTCAAATGTGTTAAATCTCTTTTATTCTACACAAACGAAGATAATTGATAAGAATCCATCTAAAATTCATCAATAATCACAATGAAATCATTACAATTTATCCATTTAAGGGCTATAAAATACAGGCTTATCACCCATTCTATTGTGCCAACTCATAATGGAGCTAGTTTTGTACCGCTATCAGATAGTAGTGCCCATTTTTTGCCACTGAATCATAGTGAAGCTCAATTTGTACCACTGACTCATAGTAGACCTCGTTTGTACCACTGACTCATAGTGGTGCTCGTTTTGTACCACCGACTCATAGCGGAGCTCATTCTAGGCCATCGACTCATGTTGGAGCTCGCTCTGGGCCACACTTAGATGGTAGTGCCCATTCTGGGCCATCCTCAGATGCCTGTTTTATGCCATCTAGTCATTTATATGAGCCTGAGCTTGAGCCTGAGTATAATGGTTCGTTTAATGAGTCTGAGGATGATCTTATTCCTACATCTAGTGAGACAATTACTAGCATTCGTAAGAATAACAGCTATTGGATCGTCACTGTTATTGGTAAGAATCATAACTCTTGTATTTTTATTTGCTTGATGACTATATGTATTTTAAATATTACAATTCTTGTTTTAGATGAAGATGGCACCATCAAAGAAGGACGATTGAAGGTGCAAGATATTTGGTCACTCTCTATAGGTAAAAAAGTTATAATCATATGCAATGAGCTTAGTCAACCTATAGATGACGCAGGTGGGCTTTTGGGTGGCTTCTTGGGAGATTTAGGATCTGATTATTCTAAGTTTCCTATGTGTTATGTCTCTTGGCGTAAGGTTTCGGGTACATATAAGTAGAAAGTGTATAATGATATTATAAAGGTACATATAAATTATCTATTTGTATTTTATGATCTGTATGACTTAGTTACTAATATCTTTTCTTATGCAGAAAAAAATTGCATATAGAGGACAGTCAGTTGAGGGGATATATCATGAAAAATATTGGGACAAAGTGGAAAGATACCAGGCATAATTTGTTTCATCAATTTTATGATCAAACATTGACTATGAAGGACAATGTTGCAAGACGCCCTAGTGGAATTGATCCCGACAATTGGACATGGTTTATTGAATATCATAAAGATAGGAAAACATAGGTAACATATCCAAAACAAACATGGTCATTTAATGTAAAATGATCAAATCAGATCATGATTGTATTGTTGTTAATGCAAACACAGGAGATATGCTAAAAGAATGCTGAAAATTGGAAAAAGCAATTGTACACACACACTAGTGGTTCAAAAAGCATACCTAGGAGAAAAGTTGAAGAGGTGATTAATATTGAAACTCTTTGATTCTTTATTTTTGATGTTTTATCTTATTTAATTTTTAGTATATGATTGTGGTAATAATTATATAGGAATGACAACATGGGAGCCGCACTGGTAGAGGAGAGATGTGGACTATAGTACACAAGCAAAAAGACGGCTCTTATGTCAATGATGAGGCCAAAATTGTTTGTGTAAGTAATTTAAGAAATTGATGTTGCTTAGTTTTTTATTAATATCTTACCCAATATATAAATTTAAACTTTAATGGCTGAAATCTTACATGTTTGTAGGAGAAAATTATGGATATTGAGCGTCAAGATGGCTCATCACAATAAATTTCTCAAGATGATTCACTTGCTCGGGTTCTAGGGAAGGAGCACTCTGGCCGAGTTCGGGGTGTGGGTTTTAGGCCATCTGTTACTCAAATATTTGGCCACATAGCTCATCAGTTTAGTGGAATATCTTTAACTTCACCAATTCAAACAAAGGTGGATGAGATGAAGTTGGAGTTAGAACTTGAGAAATTGAAGGTGAAGCTTGAATCAGTGGTGGAAACTGAGAGATTGAGACGACAAGCATTTGAAGGTGCTATAACAAGATTTTGGCTCCAACAAGGAAGGGATTTGCTGCCTGAGTTGGCTGCTATAGTTGATATAATGGTATGTATTTCAAATTTCATGATATCATTGTAAAAAGTGAAGTTAGCTTCCAATTCTTTTTTTTTTGTCCTTTGATTCTTTTTTAGTTCTTTGTTTGGATTTGGATGCTAGAGTACTACTCACCAACATTATCATTGTGTTTCCTTCTACTTGCGATTAGGGCTCGCTACCAAATTCATTTTATGCAATTTGCTTTAATATGCTTAAAGTTCTTGCTCTGATTTTTTTCCCTGATAAGTTTTTATTTAATTTGTGCTCAGCGTAATGTTGATTATCATTTTCTATCTGCTGTGTCACATGGGGTGGATTTATTTATTTTGAGGGTTTATATTTTAGTAATTGCTTTATAATACTTGGTTTAATTGAATAGGGTTTGTTAATGGTATTTCAAATTGAATGTGATAAATAGCTTTGAGAGAGTGAAATAAGTATTTTGATTTTGATTTTTTATTAATTACAATAAAGGAAAGATAATGATATCTTTAGACCTAATCTATCAATATCTTCTTCTTTAGACCATACGTATAGATCATGTAACTGGGTTCTTCTCCTTTGTGCTTTGTTATGGTGCTTGTGGTATGTTTGTTTTAAAATCCATGGTGCTTTTATCGAATGCATACAGCTCATAATTTGTTTATATTTTCAGGCTTCAAATAAAGGAAGTGGGCTAATTTCACCAGGTGCCAGACCGTCTTCCTCAACAAGTCATGATGCTCAAAATGGACATAATTTTAATCGGAGTGAAAAGTGAATGATTCATGATAGAAAAATGATTTGCTACTATTTTATTCGTTAGATATTATTTTGTTTGTAATGGATTTTAGTTTGTTTATTTTGTTTGTACTAGATTTTAGTTTGTTTTTGTGCTGAATCATCACTTCAAATATTTATCTAAAATTATGTTAACAAATTAATGCATTTGTTTAAAGTTTAATTATTTTATAATTTTATTTGAATATGCTAACTGGTCATAATATAAAACAAGTTGAAATGTATTAAAATTGGCATGTCAACAAAGTTGAAAAATAAAATTAATTTAAAATAAAAATAATAGCGGCGGTTTATACCTCCGCTAAAAATGAAGTAAGATTTTTTTAATTTTAGCGGCGGTTTGGAAACTGACGCTATAAATAATAATAATGAAATACAAATTTTTTTGCGTGGTTAAGGACCGCCACTAAATGTAAGAAAACTAACGCTTTGATAATCGCTATGAAAATCGCCGCTAAAAAATAATAGCAGCGGTTATTCCAACGATTTCCTGAAATCGCCGTGAAAAGGTTTAAGGACGCCTATATCATTACCGCCACTAATTTTTTTTTGCGGCAGTGTGAACCGCCACTAAACATAATTTTTAACTGCCGCTATTAACATTTTTTTTGTAGTGTTTGTTGTGACGAAACACTACATACAAAAAATACTAATATATAAATAACTATTTATGTAATATTTTTTCACTCTCTAATGACACGTTTCCTAACTTTCTCTGATGCAGTTCAAAGGGGTTGGGGTTGGGGTTGGGATTGGACGTGGGATTGGGAGTGGGAGTGGGCTGGTCAACATGCCAAGCAGAGCACCTTGACTGGTTAATGTGTTAACATATAAAATTTACTTGATCCCTTGAACTTGGAAGGGTTTAGAAACTCACCCCAAACCCCAACCTCAGCCCCAACCCATTTTTTAAAAAATTTTCTAAACACATAATATATATCTTTTAAATCTTGCAATTAAAACAACAAATATCAACTTGTAAAAATTAATTTTAAATGCTTTATACATTATTTTAACTTTTTAAATAGAATAAAAAACAAATTCTTATATGCCAAAAATACATTCACTATTATTCCTTTCTTAAGCATTTTTTTTTGGAAAGAGAGAAAAAAACTCGTTATAGTTTAATACTTTTTTCCTTTAAAATTAGCATATTGAACATTTTGTACGTATATTTTTAAAAAGTTTATATTCTTGTACTTTTAGATTTTTAAAGTATTTTTTAACTTTAAATTCAAAATAGATCAAGTGTATTTTGAAAAAATTATATTTCTGCTTTAAATTTATAAAAAATAAATTAACAGTAAATTTTAAAACATACAGATAAAATAAATTACATTTTGGATAAAAACTATTTATAATTTATGCTCACTACTAAAGTTTAAAAGATAAAAAAAAAATTAAAACAAAAAATATATATCACAATCATGCATAAAGTTTGACTAGAGCAATTAAATTAATGACTTCTCATAAACATGAATCATTATTGTTATTGTTATTATTATTATTATTATTATTATTATTATTATTATTATTATTATTATTTGAGAAAAACTTTGCAAAGTCATTTTGTCTAATATAATTAAGGCTTGTAGTGTGCTCGGAAAGAAACATCCAAGTCAACTATGAATTCACGAGACACCATTCATGATGATTTCAAATACTAAAGTAATTTGATTTAAAAAAAAAGTAAAATCAAAACCAAAATTTAAAAAAAAACATGGGTATAAATTTTTTAAAAAATTCAAAATAGTTTCTTTTTAAATAAAAGATCAAATCATGGGCATTAAATCATACTATCTCAGAATTTAATTCTTTGTTTTTTGGCCAAAGAACATAAATGTTTTCAAGTTTGAGATTTTAAGAAGAAAAAATGTATCCGAAGGAACAAATTATAATATCACTTTTACATTAACAACAATTTTAGTTGATTCATGTTTATGAGAATTCATTAATTTAGTTGAGCTAGTCAAACTTTATGCATGATAGTGATATATATTTTTTGTTTTAAACAAATTTTGTTTTATCTTTTTAACTTTAGTAGTGAGCATAAATTAAAAATAATTTTTATCCAAAATGCAATTCATTTTATCTGTATGTTTTAAATTTTACTGTTAATTTATTTTTTATAAATTTAAAGCAAAAATATGATTTTTTCAAAACACACTTGATCTATTTTGAATTTAAAGTGAAAAATAATTTAAAAATCTAAAAGTACAAGAAATATAAACTGTTTTAAAAAATGATACGTACAAAACGCTCAATATGCTAATTTTAGAGTATGAAAGTGTTAAATTATAAAGATTATTTTTTCTCTTTTTACAAAAAAAAAAATTATAAAGTGCTTAAGAAAGGAATAATAATGAATGTATTTTTGGCATTTAAGAATTTTTTTATTCAATTTATAAAGTTAAAATAATGAATAAAGCATTTAAAATTAATTTTTACAAGTTGATATTTGCTGTTTTAATTGCAGGATTTAAAAGATATATATTATGCATTTAGAAAGTTTTTATAAAAAAGGGTTGGGGTTGGGGTTGGGATTTGGGGTGGGGGTGGGTTTCTAAACCCTTCCAAATTTAAGAGATCAAATAAATTTTATATGTTAACATGTTGACCAGCCAAGGTGCTCTGCTTGGCATGTTGACCAGCTCACCCCCACCCCCAACCCGAACCTGAACCCAAACTTGAACTAGAACCCATTTGAACTACATTAGAGAAAGTTAGGGAACGTGTCACCACAGAGTGAGAAAATATTATATAAATAATTATTTATATATTAGTATTTTTGTATGTAGTACTTTGTAACACCCTAATACAAATTATCATAAAATAAATGACATATTCCAAAATAAATTGCATTAGAGATGTCACTTCTAGAAAATTCAAAAAATAAAAATCCATAATAACTTCCACAGTCATTATAGAGGGTCACGAATGATTAAAAAGTCATATATACAATTGTCACTGGCTAACACGCCAAAAAGTATATATAGGCCTTTCTATACAATCAGGAATATACACATATACACACTGCTCCACAAAGAAACAAAACATTATTCTAAGCCTTCTGCTTCTTCTTTTCCTTACCCTTAACCTTTTTAGAGACTTTACTTGGATTTACATGGAACACACAGGGGTGAGAAATCACAATTTCTCAGTATAAGCATACCAAGACTAGCAGTTAATCATTTATAATAAATAATTCAACTGAACACCAATAATGCATTCGATATAAAAGAATATCCGACAATCAATAATAGCGAAGAATCGGCCATACAATCCTAAGATACTATCAAATGAGCAACCAAACAATCATTCGATTAAGCCATGACAATTGCCCATACAATTGTTAACCATGCAGTACTTTATGTTATGAAGTATAATTATGCTCAGACAAAGTCCTCATAATATGATGATGCAGTGCAAGTGTAGATTTTAGTTTTTGAAAACACATGCCACTTATTTTCGAAGAACTCCCTATTCCCTTGTATATACTGAGTAGGTTAAGCCTAAAAGCATAAGCCCACTTAGTAATAGGTGAGTATCTTCCTCTCACAACCGTAAGAGTGCTACTACCATCCCCATACTAGTAACCATGAACATACAAGCAAACCCGCAAGGAGAATTTGGATACAACACCTCATTTTCAGGTCATATGGTTGTGCACACCATTGAGGTTACAATACGTAGGAAATAGAAAATGACAAGTTTGAAAAGAAGATATACAAGTTTGCTATCAAAACATACACACTTATCACAAGGTTTACCACAACCAAGTGAGAAGCAAAGACTAGTGACTCAAGGTTTTACCTCAACTTAACACATAAGTAGTAAAACTCATATCACTAGTGTCCTCATATCTAGTATCTTACCCCATCACTTTCCAAGTGATCACAAAGCAACTTCCAGTCGCTCAAGGTTCTAGATACTGCTATATAGCACTCCATAACACTTGGATGCACAAGGTTTCACTAACTTCTATAACAAGGTTTACCCTAACCTAATGAAAATGAAATAACTAAAGAACTTACACTCTTAGCTCAACTCTAACCCATAAAGGAACCAACACAGGTCTGTAATCAATCACGAAGCTTAACCTGGGCAATCAAGGAAATATGCTTTAACTATGCATTTCAACTCAGCTTTAAGCCTAAAGGAGTAATCTTTGCATATAGGTGGGCATACCATCATACTAAGGAAGTCTAAGATGTCCCAACACATCGTCCGTTGACACATCACCACACTTTGAGTGTCTTAAGTTCCTAACTCTGTCCTAAGCATTCTTTTTCTCAAAGAACACCTAAGATTCCTTACAACTATCATATATATACTAGGTGACCATTCTCTCCAAGAAGTTCTCCCCTTAGTGTCTCAACACTATTTAAATATGAATTGTATCCCATTAGATCACTCCATGCCAAAGCATCAAATGTTTCCTAGAAAAACATGCAAGAAAACCAAGTTTGGATATCTTTGGAAGGAGTGTCACGGCTCTATTTATTTTGTGCCTTGGCACAATGGCTTGTGCTACGGTACAAATTCTTTGGTGCCTCGGAACCTTTCTCTTGGTGCTAAAAAAACTAAAACAGAGACATGAGGGTCGCAGCTTCACTCTAAGAAGTGTCGCGACACTTTTTGGAAAACCATAAATCTCTGCAAAATTATACAGACACTGTTCCATTGGCCAAGTTTTTGGATTTTGGCCATTTCAATCCCTTCTCTAGGTGATTTCAAGTCCCAAACAAGTTCACAAACATGAAAGAAACATAAAACACTAAATGATTTCATCCATAATGGATCAAAACACTAAATCCCTCCTCCAAACCCCTACAAATCAACACTTTGAGCTTTAAAGGTCCAAATGAAGAATTCTCAGTTCTTACTCCAAACTATTAGCATGAACAAATCAAAAATATCATTTAAAACTTATTCAAGCAAGAAAATCACTTAAAACTTCACAAGAACTCAATTTGACATATTAGGTTTCAAATAGCCTAAGTATAGAAAGATGAGAAAAGATGAAGTCTAAGCTTACAAAACCCCTACCTTCAAGCTCCTTGAAGCTGCCTTTATGCTGCAGATTGATCATCAATCTCTAGTCTTGGATTTCCCCTTCTTCCTTTGCTTCTTAGTTCCCTTTCCTCCACTTGAGTTTCCTTCACTTGCTGCCATTTTATTTCAGCTGTGAAGAGAAGAGAGAAAAGTGAGGATTGTGAAACAGAATCACAAATAAGAAGGTAAAAAAGGATGGCTGTAACTGTGGACAATTTTAAGCCAAGTATTATAACACTGATATTTTTTGATCTTCTAAAAACACTCAAATTTAGCCAAATCAAGTTTTTCAAGTTCCAACAACTTTAAAATAAATATTAAGATTCATTAAAAAAGTCATTTCACCAGTATCATAATTTTTCATATCTGTGACTAGTCAATCCGACATTAAAACACTCAACCAGTATGCCTAAAATTACCAAATGGACTCTGATTATTCCCAAACTTTAACCACATCACAAAATACACATTTGTGACTTAGAAATAAGTTATCCACATTTATTTCCATTATCTAAGCCATTTAAGCTAATATATGGGTCATTTAAAGCTATTTTTTACCTTTCGGCTTGCAGCAAAGTGCCTAAATTAACTTAAATTGTCACAAAATTAAATAGGCATGTTAAGCAAGTATTAGGCTACCTCTGTAACTATTTACAAGTCTAACATGTTGAAGAGGATATTACATGCTTCGTCACAACAAAAGTGTGTAGAAGTGCATTGTGAGTGTAATTTCCACTTTTTAATTTTTATATGTATATGTTGTGTGACTAGGATTATTTATTTGAGAAAGGTTTATGAATGTAATTTGTGAAAAAATATTATTATGAGGCTTTTTTAAGAGTATCAATTGATATTGCTTTGTGATTTGATAATAATGAACACTTCCATGAATTTACCACCACATCATCATTGTACACTTCCATGAATTTACCAATGATATCATGAAAAATGGTATTCATGGCTCTTTGATACGTGACTCCAACATTCTTCAATCCAAATGACATGATTACTCATTCATAAGTGCCAATTGCACCAGGACATCGAAAGGCTGTCTTCGACACATCCTCTTCTGCAATGTAAATTTGATTATATCCACAATAGCCATTCATAAAAATTAGGATTTCATGGCCTAAAGCTGAGTCCATTAACATATCAGTAATTGGAATAGGATATTCATCTTTAGGAGTAACAGAATTTAAATCTCAAAAATGTAACATATTAATTTTAGTATGTTAGACTAGTTTATGGTTACTAAGGTAGCATAGTGCTTGTTTGACATGTTTGTTTAATTTTGTGACAAACTGAGTTAGTTTATACTTTGTTGCAACCTAGAGTGTGAAAAGTATCTTAAAATGACTCTGATAGTAGCATAAATTACTAAGTTTAGGAAAATAAACCTAGAGAATTTGTTTCTAGGTCACAAATAGGTGGAAGAAGGCGTAGTTAACATTTGAGGACAATTAGAGTTAGTTTGGTATTTTTAAGCATACTAAGAGTGTATTCTAATGCTGGATTAACTAGTCGTAGATATAGAAAAATAGAGAAATGATAAAACAAGAATTTAGATGAATCTTAAGATTTCTTCTGAAGTTGTTGGAACAGATCAAGAAGTTACAGCAAAATGTCTTAAGTGTTACAAGTCACATACGTTCAGCCCCTTATGTTGACTTTATTCCTAGATATTTCTCTTCATTTTTCACTATTTCCCTCACTCTCTCACTTATAGAAATGTAGCAAAAATAGCAACAATAGAAGAAAAGAAGAGAAAACAAGAGAAAGAGGAGGAAACAAACACTACTAGAAATTTTTTATTTAGAGACGGAATTTAGAGATGAAAATTTTTTTATCTCTAATAGAGATGAAAATAGAGACAAATTTGATGAATTAGAGAGGGAAAATAAAATTTAAAATTTAGAGACATAATTTAGAGATGGAAATGATCCATCTCAGAAATTTTGTCTTTAATTCCGTCTCTATTTGGTTAATTTAAAGTCAAATATACTTAGAGACGGAATTTATCTGTCTCAGACTTTTCCATCTCTAATTTCGTCTCTATTCGATCAATGTAATTTTTAAAAAAGTCAAATATGTATAGAGATAGAATTTAGAGATGGAATTTATCTGTCTCTAAATTTTTCATCTCTAATTTCGTCTCTATTTAATCAAATAAGGGTTTTAAAAAAGTTGAAATATATTAGAAACGAATAATTTCCATCTCTAAATTATGTATAATATTTAATTAATAATTTTTTTTAAAGATAGAGATTGAATGTTGTTTCCATCTCTAATATTTCTCCTCCTCCTCATGTCCCTGTTCTTTAATCATCTCCCACTCTTTTTTTCCCATCGTCTAAGACAGCCGCGTCTCATCACCGAGCTCGTCACCTTCCAGTTGTCGAGCTCCTCCATTTCCACCACCACAACCATTGCACCACCGAGCTCAGCCCTGCAACCCATGACCTAGTAGATCCACCACAAACTAGACCCCACGACCACCATTGGTCACCCCTAGCTACAACCACCGAGCTCGGCCTTGCAACCCGTGACCTATAGACCCACCACGAACCAGACCCCACGACCATCATTGGTCACCCCACGACCACCAAGCTCGGCCCTGTAACGCGGGAAACAGTAGATCCATTACTTGCACTCAGATCTCGTCACCACCTGCTGCCACTCTAACTGTGCCTAGCTTTTGGTTTCTCCTCATTGCTCCTTCACTGGCCCTGCCTTTGCTAAGGTTCGCCTTCTTTGAAACTTACTTTCCTCCTTTGTTCAGTTCCCAAATTTTATGCTGGAAATCAGTAACTTCTTTTGCTATTTTTATGGTTTTTAGTATAACTTCTTCTGTTAAGTATTTTGCCTTTCTGGAGATTTTTTTAGGGGTTTTATTTTGTCATTTATTTATTTAATTTGTTTTAGCTATGAAATGTTTGATATTGGGGGAGTTCAGCTATGAATATGAATTGATTAATATTTACTATTGTGTAATTAGTGTAAATGTTTATAGTACATAAATAATGACAATTGGATGAGCTTTGCTTGATTAAATGAAGGGGAAGGGTTAAATTAGATACTCTATAAGAGAGTTCAATCTATAAGGGACCAGTATTATTCAATGCTAGAAAAGTGTGATAAAAGTGTCATAGTATTGTTACTGTCTATACACTTTAAATATTATTGTGGACACTACAAAAAAAGCTCTAAATTGTGGGGGGTTTTTTTACAGGGGTTATCAAATGCCACAAATTAACATAAATTATGGGAGTTTTGATAATAATGGGTAATTGTATTACATTTATTTTGGAATGGCTTGAATGGTTGTACCCTTTCTGTTGATAGTTGTTTTGAAAAATACCCTTCCTTGATGCATACAATCTGTTTGAGAAAAGGCTTGAATTGCTGTATTATTCTTTGGTGCCTTTGGCTGTAGCAAAATGCCTGGGTCTTTAAGGGAAAATCTTTGTCGTTAGACTTGCATTGGGATAGGATTAATTTTAAGCACGATTCTTACAAAGATTCCATTAACATGCATGAAGAGGGACTGGATAGCTCTTTTGTTTTCATGCATTTGTTTGAATTTAAGCATGTTCTTTATAATTTTCTATAAGGAGAATATCTTATTCTCCTTTTTCTTTTCCTTGTACACATTTCCTTTTCCTATCATTAACCTCTGCCCTTAAGGAGCATGATCAACCAAACCTTTTATTATTTCTTTTTCTGCTGCCAGAATTTCTATCTGGCCTTTGCATGAAAGTTCCAGTTTAGTGATCTAATTATATGTCTTTAGTTCTTCAATTAGATTCTCTATATTGAATAACCTTTTATTTTGAGGAACCTTGTGACAAGTTTACATCTCGGATAACTTTATTTTATGTGGACAAATATATGATCATCAGTAATTGGTATAATGTATATTCATACTTGTTTAAGAGATTTTATTTTCCATTGAAGCTATAATCATAATAACTACAAAAAGGAAAGGACAAAACTCCAATAGGGAAAGAAAATACTTTTTTATTCTGATGCTTCTAAATGGATGCATTGTAAATTGTAACATCCTCTTCAACATATTAGACTTATAAATAGTTATAGAAGTAGCTTAATACTTGCTTAACATGCCTGATTATTTTCGTGACAATTTGAGTTAGTTTAGGCACTTTGCTGTAAGTCGAAAGGTGAAAAGTAGCTTAAAAGGGCCCATATATTAGCTTAAATGGCTTAGCTAATGGAAATATAATGTGGATAACTTATTTCTAAGTCACAAATGTTTATTCTATTATGTGGTTAAAGTTTAGGAATAATCAGAGTCCGTTTGATATTTTTAGGTATACTGTTATATGTTTTAATACCGGATTGACTAGTCACAGATATGAAAAATTATGATACTGGTGAAATGACTTTTTAAATGAATCTTAGTATTTATTTTAAAGTTGTTAGAACTTAGAAAACTTGATTTAGCTAAATTTGAGTATTTTTAGCAGATCGGGAAGTATCAGTGTTATACTTGGTCCTTAGCTATCTATGGTTTCAGCCTTTTTACTTGGCTCTTAGTCTCTTATTTTCTCACTTCATTCTTTTCTCTTCACGACTGGAAAATAGAACAAGTAGAAGCAAAAGAGAAAGGAGAAAAAGAGGGAAAACAAGAGAAAGAAGAGGAAAGGAAGAAGAGGAGATCAAAGGGGAAAGGAAAACTTGAGGACTTGTGATCATCTGTAGCAGCTTTGCTTCACAAGGTAGGGGTTTTTGAATCTTGAAACTACTTTTGTTCTCTTTTTTCATGTTAGGCTTATTTGAGGTTTAATATGCCAAATTAAGTTCTTGTAGTATTTTGAGTGATTTTCTTGCTTGAATGAGTTTTAAGTGGTGTTTATGACTTGTTCATGTCAAGAGTTTGGATTAGAAACTGAGAATCCTCATTTTGGACCTAAAATGCTCTATATGTGATTTTAGGGATTTGGATGAGTGATTTAGTGTTTAATCCATTTTTAATGAAATTATTTAGTGTTTTATGTTTGCGTCATGTTAGTGAACTTGTTAAGAACTTAAAATCACCTAGAAACTAACTTGGAGTGTTGAAATTTCGTGAGAAAAACTAATGGAACAGTACCACAATTCTACAGAATTCTGCAGAATCTAGGTTCTGCTATGAACGCCGCGGCGTGGGGTTAATTTCATAGTATGCACCGCAGCGTGCAAGGCGTTGTGCCGCACAGTGAGTGAGATGCTGCATTGATTTTGAAACCCAAGAGCATGGTGCCGCGGCGTGGCTGTGTTTATGCCGCAGTGTGAGCTAGCTCCAGGATCTTCCAATATTGTGTTTGCGACATTTTGGAATTTCCTAAGTGATGAGATCACTTATATATGCTTTCCTAAGTGTGTGGAGGCACTACAGGGGGTAATTCTTAAAGAGAATGACCACTTAGCATATATGTGAAAGTTGTGAAACCTTAGGCAAATCTTAGGATAGAACCACTTAGGAATGTATCTAAGACCTTGCACAACATGACGTTGTCTTGGAAATCGCTTGTGGAGTGATGGTGTGAGGTTCTAGGTATGAGAATGCTAGTTACATAGTTCTTGCTACTTTATTGGATAAGTGAGGCCAATATTACTATGTGATAGTATTTAAACATATGGCTCAGATATTGGTTGTCAAACTTGGTATTTGCTTGTTTTCCTATGTATTGTGACCTTAAATGGTGTGCATAACCATATGACCTGAGAATGAGGCGTTGGATCTAAATTCTCTTGGCAGGTTTGCTTGTATGGTCAGGGTTATCGGTGTATGGAGTTGGTGTCGATACTCTTACTTTCGTGAGGGAAACTAGTTCACACATCACCAGGTAGTGTCAGGGCTTGGAGGTATGAATGCTTATATCTTGAAGCATATCAAATGAATTTGATGATAATAAAAATAGAGATCAAGATCAAGATCAAAAGAGAAGACCAAGATCAAAAGAAGGAAACCAAGAGGTATATAGATATAAGTCTTAGAATATCAATGTAAAATGCTCTCAAGGTATCTCAATTATCTCAAATGATTTTTCAAGATCCTTTTAAATCAACTTATAATTCAAAGTTCATCTTTTTAAGGTTTTGTTGATTTCAATCTTGGATTTCGTAATTCAAATGTAAATCTTGTCAAAATCTAAGCTTCTATAAGTAAGAATTGACCAATACACTTAATTGGACTTGAAAAATGTGTTTAAAGGACAAGGTAATCTATTACACGTGTTGTAATCGATTACAAGCTAAACGAGGCCTTGTAATCGATTACATTGAGCATGTAATTAATTACAAGCATAGCAAAAACCTTGTAATCAATTACACTAAGGCTGTAATCGATTACAAGTCTGGCAGAGGTCATGTAATTGATTACATCCTACCTAGAAAGCCAAGAACACATTCAAATAGCCATGTAATCGATTATAAGAATTATGTAATCAATTACATCTGGTCTGACATTGTCCAACAACTATATTAGGTGCATTAAATGCTGGGCATTAAAGGCCCCAATGGCTCCTTTGATAAAAAATACCTTATATACTTGTGTTGGGGTATCATGACCAACCTTAAACTTGAAACATCTTTCTAACACTTTAATATGTGAATCAATCCTTGAAATCATTCTTACTCTATTTTTCTAAAAATCCTTAAGATATCTTTGAAGAGCATTCTAGAGCTTTAATTTGTATCAATTACTCTTGTGAGAGTTTTATTCTATTAACTTTGATTATTCTATAGAAGAGGGTGAGGTATCCCTCCAAATTGTAAAGGGTGAGGCATCCTATGTTTAAAGAGGCTCAAGCTACAAAGGGTGAGGTATCCCAAGGTGGCGTTGAGTGCTCCAATTTGTAAAAGTTATAAGCACCTGATTCAAGCTTGGAATTTAATGAAAAATCTTGAGTGATTGCTTGAGGAGTAGACGTAGGTCACAAGGGGTGGCTGAACCAGGATAAACTATTGTGTTTGACTCTCTAAACCCTTCTCTTTACATTTCTGCATTGGTTTATTTACTTGCTTGAATATTTCTCTCTTGAATTGGTTCATTGTTGTGTAATATCTTCCTATCTTATCGATTCATTCATTTTCATCAATTAATAGTTTTAACGAAAATTGGCAATCAAGAGTTTTCAAAAAATTTACAAAAAGTTTTTATAAACTTAATTCACCCCCTCTTGAGTTTTAAGGCCACTTGGTAACATGAGGCCTATCCTATTTAATATATACAAGGAACGCGATTCCTAAGGAAAATAAGTAAATAGCTGGTGTTTTCAACTTTAAAATCTGCATTGGCATTACATATCTATAATACATGGACTTTGTTTGAGGATAATCATATCTCATAACATAAAGCATTGCATGGTTGACACTTCTATGGGTATTTGTCATGGCTTAAATTGATTTATTGTTTAGTTGCTTATTCAATAATACCTTAGGGTTGTATGGGCGATTCTTTGATATTATTGATTGTCGGATATTCTTTTACATCGAATATATTTTGGTATTCAGTTGTATTATTTATTATGAATGATTAACTGTTGGTATTGGTATGCTTATACTGAAAAATTATGATTTCTCACCCCTGTATGTTCCATGTAAATCTAGGAAAAGTCCCTAAAAAGGATAAGGGCAAGGAAAAGAAGAAGCATAAGGCTTAGATTAGTGTTTTGTTTCTTTGTGAACTAGTTTGTATATGTGTATATTTCTGGTTGCATAGAAAAGTTTATGCATACTTTTTGGCGTGAAGCCAGTGATAGTTGTATATATGAATTTTTGATCATTCGTGACTCTCTATAATGACTGTGTGAGTTGTTATGGGTTTTTATTTTTTATATTTTTAGAAGTGACATGGTTAATGCAATTTATTTTGAAATTTTTTATTTATTTTACGATAATTCGTATTAGGGTATTACATAAACCATCTCCACTTTAGTTGTTTATCTCGTACTCTCTTTACTCTTACATATTGTAGCTGGACCGAAAAACTTTATTTAGAAACAAAGAATATTGAAACTGCCACTTTCTTTATTATTACGATGGCAATTTAGTATTAATCACTCCAAGTGAATTAATGTTTAATGCTTTATCCAATATCAGTGTATATGTATCTTAAAGTAGAAATCTTGATAGTCCAATTTTGTGTCCTATTTTCTTGACAGCTTCTTGACAGCTTCAGTTAAAGTTTTTTCTCCTTATTTTTGTAGCAACATTAGCCAAAGCCTAGATCTTCCCCAGTCCACTAGGGATAAAGGTAGTATATTTTTTTTCACTCTTTTGATATCACAAGTAGACAGACTATGCTTTAGCTAGTTTCATTAATTCCCTAGTTCTATTTTCTATATCAATGTCTATATATAGGTAGGGTAAGAATTTATTGACATCTATATAAAAGTAGAATAGTTTTATACCATATAATAACTTCTCATAGATGCATTTCTATTAGACCATTGGAGTACTGCAAGTGCACGGGTCATTCAAATAATACAATGAAGAATAAAGATCGTTCCTACGAGGATATTGGCTTCGAAAGCTAATTACCAACCAATAGCTTAATTAATTCTATTCAAGAACATAAAAAATAAGGAAAGTACAAATAAACTAAATCTAAACTACAAAGCAATAAAGATAAGGTTTAGAGATTTAGAAAATCTTTCTTCACCTTCTATTTCAACTAATAACATACAATCCTTATAAGCAACATCAATGAATTGTTAAGTTAGCTTGAGAATCTGAAATAGTTAAAAGCCTATGTCTAGGTCAATCAACCATTGTTTCATTTACCTAACTCCTTAGTTAGATGCAAAATCTACTCCTTAAGATCTATTCTCAATCACACACTATGCATGGCTAAGAGATATATTTCTATCTTATTAGCGAATTAACTTATCCAAGCCAATTGAATGAAATCGAACATTCATTAACCATACATATGATCTAAAATCCAAATTCCTATGCTAGGTTCATCAAATTTTAACAAATCACTCAAAAGCTAATCAAACCATCAAGAGCATTAAGAACCATATGATTGAACATAACCAAACATTAATATATACTCAAAAGATAACAAAATCATCAATATTCAAGGATTCAAAGAAATCCCTAAATACAGCTTAGCTAATCATTGAACACAAAAATACAAATCCAAAAACTATGTTCAAAAGACAAGGAAGAGAGAAAAGAGAAAGGAGAAGGAAGGAAAACTCATAAATATGATATTTGATGCTTAAATCTCCTTCCATGAAGAAAATGGCCTCCAACCTTGCTTCCTTAAGCTTCCTCAGGCTTAAAACAGTAAAACCTAGTCACAGCTTCTCTAAACTAACAAAAACTCCCTAACAAAATATAATAAAATAGTATTTATTGGCTCAGAAAAATAGGGCACATCGCGGAGCTAACATGCCTATGCCGCGGCGCGTGTTTAATTTAGGTCACCAATGCCGCAGCATCCACTCTCTGCATCGCAGTGCTCTAGCCTCGAGTCTCTGTACTGATGCAGGGGATGCACCACATCGCGGTGTTGCATGCTGAGATGAAAATTTGGCTTTCTCTTCCACTTTTGGCTCAAATGCTCCATATATCAACTTGTTTGGAGCCCTTCCTATAATAGAGAAATCATCAAATCAATAACAGTCACAAATCTACTTAATCTCTTACCAAATATGCACAAATTGGTCAATATCACATAGGAAGGTATCCAGATTAGAATATGACAAATACAAGCTTAAAACCTTCTAAATATGCATTATAAACAAGGACTAAGCATTATTTATGCACAAAAATAGGACACAAATAACTACATTCTATAAAGTTATCACACCCCCAAACTTATATTTTGCTAGTCCTCGAGCAAAACAAAGTATGACTAAGTAAACATACTTAACAATTCATTCAAACATTCATTCAACAAATAATATAATTTCAATCTTTCATTTTTTCATTTAAAACCACAAGCATTGTATAATGATTGTATAGCCCTCAAAACGTACAAATGCCTTAAAATCAGCTCCACACATACACAATCCTTCACATGCTAACAATTCAGCTTCCTTTCATATAATTCACATTTTCCCACAAACATGCAAGATAAACTTCTGCTAGTCAAGTTATACACATTTGGATAACTTTATAAACCTATATGTATATGAATCATAAAATCCACAAGATTGTAATTCAACTCTCTCTCCACTAATATAAATCACACATAACTGATAATCAAAAGGGACTTCAATAACTTGTAATGTCAGGTTAATGGTAATGGATGGAAGAAAAACAGGGAAAAGATACAATACAAACATTGAGAAACACAAACATGTTATTTCAAGACTTGAGCCTCTAATTGATACTAGTAGGATATTCAACAGTGAATGAAGAAAACTCACCAGAACCATTCAATGCTTTTTACACTTTTCTTTTCTTAAGCTTTGCTTTTCTTTTTTTTTCTTCTTTTGATTTTTCTTTTCTTTCTTTTTTTTTCAAAGCAATGCTTCTTTTCTTTCTCTTTGAATGCATTTGGTTCCTTCAGGCTCATTTTATATTGCATATTCATTAACACTCCTAATCAATAGACTCACTTAAGGAAATAACACATCATGTACTCAACAAATAATGATGGTAAGAAGAAAATGCCATGCTTTCATATGAATTGGAATGGTTAACAGGTTAACGAACACAATGGTGATGAAAAACATATCAGGCCAAATAATTATAAGGCTTCAAAAGGGGACCTATGACAAAATCATTCAAGGTAAGCTTTTAAGGCTCAATCGGTCCGAACAATGCCCTAATCATTTCCTTAATCATGCATAACCTAGGATTTCACCTCAAGAGAGTTGAAAAACAATTTCTAGTATAATCGAAACTCTACATGCACATCCATACACATTATCTAGACATGCACTCCTATCATTTTCAAAGTTGCATGTGCATCTAAATGGAATGTAAATCATACATCAAAAACAACTAAATTGCTTCACATACTTCAAGATCACATAAGGTTTCACTAAAAAGGGGGCAAATAGCAACCTTTAATATCATTAAAAAACCATTATAACACTAGCAATTTTGCAACATATCATGCATTCCAATAGATTCCACTTTTTTTAATTCAAGCATGCATAACATCATTTGCATAATGTTAAAAATTAAAAATTCTTCGCAAACCCATCAGTAATAGCCAAAACAATATAGAAACAAGATAACATGATGGCTATCACTACTGCATACAGAAAATATCATCACATGCATAAATAATACATCATAACATCCAAAACATGTAATGATACTCCCCAAACCTAAGTGAGACAAAGTCCTCACTTTCATTGACACAAAGGTACCTAAATTTATCAAAAATATGTACACTGTTAGTCTGAGCATACTAAAATAAAAAAAAAATAACATGAAAAATAAACAAACTATGTACAAAACAGAGCTCAACGCCACGGTGTTGCGTGACTTGCATCGCGGTGTGAGAGATCAGTCTGCACAATTATACAGCAGAAACAATTTTACTGCAAAATTTGCTTCAAAGGGGTCTCCAGCACCTACAAAACTTGTTCAAAAAGTTAAGTTACTATATATATATAAACAAACATAATAAAACCACAAAATTAACATATCAACATATATAAGACTTAAAGCATAACAAAATCATAAAATTTAACAAAAGCAATAAACTAACATATTAACATACTAACATACTAACATAAATAAGTAATAACATAAACAAGACTTAAAACATACAAAATCAACATACTAACTAATATGTATTAACATATAAGTATTAACATACAAAATCAATATACTACCTATTTATGCAAAAATAAAGGCAAGAATTAACATAAACTTGGGTTTCCTCCCAAGAAGGGCCAAATAAACAGTCTTTGTAACACCCTCCTTAGGGCGTCACACTTCGTGTTGCTCAATTACCAAATTACCCCTTCTTTTGAAAACGTGCTTATAAAATAAATACGAGTTGTAAAATTTCTTGATGATAGTAAGATAAACTTAGCAGAAAATAAAAACATAACAACATTGTCACAAATTATTTACATCGTATATACACAAGTCATAGTATTGTTATATTTTAATATTACAAACTAGACTCTCAAAATATTTAAACTTTAATTTAAACTAACACACTGCCCAAGTATTACTACAAAGCAGAATCCTCAGACGGGTCCTACTCAGACTCCTCAGAAGATAGAAGTCCGACTTGACGCGAAGTCCTACGGACAGGTATCCGCGCAGACAACACTATACTAATCGCACTAGGAGTACGATAATAAGTTCCCTAATGCTGTCTATGTGGTAAATACATTTTCCAACAAGAACGACGCACTACGCCTTCGGTCCTCATATACCCTCAGAAAAAACTCGACATCTCCATCTCTTTAGAACTTTACTTCTTCTACAGAAATCTGCTCCTTCTCAGCTTCTTGCTCAACGTCTTTAAAATTATAAATATAATACATAATAGACATACAAAGAGGTGAGATCACCTACGCCAATACCAGTATGGTAGCAATGAAGATAAACACATTCAAATTCTCATACCAACACATCATACATAATTACAATTATGTCACCAATATCATTCATCTAACACATATCATATCTCATATCAACACATCATGCATAATTATAATTATGCCAACAATATCATTTATCCTCATAATTCATACAATAAGCTATAATTACGATCATGTCCTTATCAACATTCAATTATTCAATAATTAAATTACCATAAACAATAATTATGATAATACTCTCAGTATCTCTGCATATGTACCTAGACTCAATTTCCTACTCCATGGAGCTACAACTCAGATCGGAGAAAGTGATCGAAAAGATCATATCGGTACAAAGGTGCCTCAGACCACGTGCTCAGTTTTGCACATCTAGCACATACTCGATAGTCTTTATCAGATCTTGATTACGGATAATGTCTCGGTCCGGATCATTGGTGTGTTATATCAGTCTAACCCACGTACAGAAGAGCTACCAACTGCACATTGTAGGCAACCCGCACCCCAATGCCCCCAAGGTCAATGAAAGACCTACACTACGCATATCGCACCCACTCAGGAGGTGTATTTTCTCCTTCCTAGGCAAATAGCCTTATCCAGTTCATCGGACCTTTTCAATGCATATACAAATGCACCATTCACAGTTCATTTTCTTTATCTCATATTCTCAATTCATTTTCCTTATCTCATATTTCGGGGTCCTAATAAATTGGCCCAACAATATCATTACTGTATTTTCATCGCGAAATCATATTTTTCACATTTTCTCAATCACGTATCAATTTTTCATCGTTTCTCAATCGCGTAAAATATTTTTCACACGTTTTAAATCAAAAATACTGTTTTCCTCATTTAACACCAAAATTCAACTTCATTTTTCATATTTGCATAATAACCCCTCAAAACATAATATTGACATTTTAGTCTTCACTTAAATAATATTTTCACAACAGTCCTTCATAAAATTCACATTTATGAAATAATCCCTCGTAAAATTCATATTTATGAAATCGTCCCTCATAAAATTTATATTTACAAAATAATCCTTCATAAAATTCATAATTATAAAATAGTCCCTCTAAAACATAATATTTACGTTTTAGTCCCTCAAAATTTGTTATTTACAATATGGCCCTATTAAAAATGAAAATTACTATTTTGCCCCTCTAAAAATCATAATTACAATATTGCCCCTCTAAAAATCACATTTATAATATGGTCCCTTTCAAAAATAAAAATTATAACATTGCCCCTCAAAATCATATTTATAATAATTCATTTTCCCAAAAAATCATTTTACTTTGCTATACTCAAATTTGTCCCAAATTCATTTAAATCTCTCAGTTCTCATTTTAATTCATCAGTTTAATTATATCCGATTATTATTATTATTTTTTTCACAACTTTCAAACTTGTTCAAAATCATTTCTTTTTCATTTAAATCCTTCATTTTCAATTGAATCTCTCATTTTCAGAACTTTGGTCCTTTCTAGCCTAGTATGGCAGTAAGCCTCAAGCTCTTTGGAGCTCTCATAAAATCAGTTCATCATATTATTCACATCTTACTTTACTCATATATTTTCATGCACACAATTTCATACATACATACATATATCAAAACAACAATTTCATACATACATACAAACATATATCAAGACAATAAACATAATATCACACATGCAAACACAACAACACAACCATACACCACAAACACAATCAAATAGCATCAAACAATCGGTGAAGAACCCTTATGGATTTTTCCACCGTACACAACCATCCCCACACCACCAAAACATGGTTGGTGAGGTTAAATCTCCCTCTTACCTCTTGAAGAACCTCCAAAGCTCCTTGTATGTCTCCTTCAAGCAAACTCCCTCCACCAAGAGCATCTTGGAAACCAAAGAAAACATGCAATATTAATACCTAAGGCTCTAAACTAAAATAATCATGGATTAAAATCATGATTAGAACTTTGAAATGAAGAGAAATATGAAGATTAAAGAATCCTACCTTCAAGGCTTCAAACTTGAGCTTTGAAGAACAAGATAAAAAAAATAGATGATTTAGGCTTAGGTTTTAACTACAAAATGTCTTGAAATGAAGTAGGAAAGCAAGAAATAAGGTAGTTTAGAATTATAGAAGAGTGATTGATGGAAAGAGAGTGGAAGGCCGTGAGGTTGGAGAAGAAAAGAAGAAGGAAATTTGAGAGCTTTTGCTATTTGGAGAATTTTGGAGAAAGATGAAGACTTTGACTATGCATAGCCGTAAACCATTTTGAGAGAAAATGGAGTGAAGTCTTTGGGTGAGAGAAGGTGAATTTGTGAGGATGAAATGGAGAGGAGCTACTGCTGGTTTCTGCCGTAGAAGTCCAAGGCCAAATGAATGGATTTACTTGAACAAAAGTCTAATAATTCAAGTGCACATGGCTTGGTCATGTAGGGGTCCACATGGAGGGTTCAAGAACCTTGGAGAAAGCTCTCCAAGCTGCTGAAAACTGTGGCCAAATATATTTTCAATAGGTAAATTGGCTTTTATTCAAATGCATGGCCGTAAATGCATTTGAGAGAAAAATGAATATAAAATGAAATAGCTAATTGTAGGATTTCACCAAGGGTGAATTGTCGTAGAAGCTAAATGGAGAGCCACCAAAATTGACTAGTTTTAGGAAATTGAAATTAACTTTATTTCCTTTTTGAAAAGCATGACCGTAAAAGCACATGCAAAAAGCCACTAAAATTGACTTTGTCTTACTTGGTTAATTAATGAAAGATAGGAAAGAATTAAATTATAATATTTTGCCTTCCAAAATTTAGCTTGGCCGTAGAAATCAAATGAAAGGTCACCAATATTGACTATTCTTCATTTGTTCAATTTGGCTTTTTAAATGAATTTCCTAAAGCATTTCTACGTGAATTCACTTTGTGAATTGGCTATTTAGAGAATTTTACTCTTCTCCTTCACCGTAGCACACCAAAATTTCAAGAAGCCTATATTTGTTTGATAGCTTGTTTTCTATTAGTTCTTAAAAAGTCAAGCTACTATTCTTGACCAATTTCTATTGGTTAGATATTTATTAACTTGATTCCTATTGGTTGCTATTTTTGTTAACTAATTTCTATTGGTGCACACTGTATATTTTATAGTATACTTTAACCAATAAATAATAATTACTATTTATAAAATCAGTATTTATTATCTAATGGATAACAAAATATACATAGATTTTTATCTTAGACTAACAGTGTAGTAATTATTTTTGATCATCATTTTTCTACTGATTGCCCTTGATGAGTCATAAAGCGAGTCATCAAAGAGAAATTTCTAGAACATGTGACTCACTACAATGAGTCAGTATGATGAGTCATCATGGAACTTTCTAAAACAGGTGAGTCAGCATGGCGAGTCATCAGCTGAGTCACTGTGCTGAGTCACCAATGGTGAGTCACAGCGATGAGTCATCATGGTGAGTCATCAAGGAAGCTTCTGGAATCTGTTGAGTTGTCACGCCATGTGTCGAGTTTCTATTGGCCCGTTGCGATGAGTCACAGTTACCAATTTTGACCAGCTCCTCATTGGTCCACGTGTACAGCATTGGATGACTAAATGTGAGTCCCGCAAAATATTTTCGGGTCTGCTGTCACTTATTTGTACTGATTAATAAAATAATATTATAATAATATAAAATTATTTTATTTGACAGTTAAATCCTAAAAATTAAAAGATTAACAACATTATCATTCAGAATTAGGTTTAGTAAGATCCCCCAGTTCCAAATAATTAAAATAAGATTTCCCCAGTCCAGAAAATTATTATTTTCCTGTCCCGGAGCAAATCACACAAAAAGTCCAAATAAAATCACAGACAGTAATATTGCCCACTGTATCACATAGAAAAATTAAAAACAGTATATTCGGGACGTAATGGTCATTTTTCTATTTTTTCCCATCACGAAGCAAATCATTCAAAACGCTCAAATAAAATTACAGACAAGATATATATCGTATTTCATACGAAAAAAAAAAATTAAAACAAGAATTTGATAAAATTTTTATTTTGAGTCTCGAAGCAAATTATGCAAAACGACCAAATAAAATTTGAGCCTGTAAAATATATTTGTATTTCACACAAAAAAACAAGAAACAGTAAAATAGGGACACAACGGTCTTTTACCCAAAAGTTGGGGTGTTACAGTGTTGGCAGGACTCTATTACCAAAATAAACTATATACAACCTGAACTATATACAACTTAAATTAAAACTAACTAAAATCATTGTTGATATTAGAAATATAGAATTAAACCATTATCCCCGGCAACGACGCCAAAAACTTGTTAGACCATTTGAGTACCGCAAGTGCACGAGTCATTCAAGTAATACAATGAAGAATAAATATCGTTCCCATGAGGATATTGACTTCCAAAGCTAAGTATCAACCAGTAGCTTAATTAATTCTATTCAAGAACATAAAAAATAAGGAAAGTGTAAATAAACTAAATCTAAACTACAAAGCAATAAAGATAAGGTTTAGAGATTTAGAAAATCCTTCTTCACCTTCTATTTCAACTAATGACATGCAATCCTTACAAGCAACATCAATGAATTGTTAAGTTAGCTTGAGAATCTGATATAGTTAAAATCCTATGTCTAGGTCAATCAACCATAGTTTCATTTACCTAACTCCTTAGTAAGATGCAAAATCCACTCCTTAAGATCTATTCTCAATCACACAATATGTATGGCTTAAAGGTATATTTCTATCCCATTAGCGAATCAACTTATCTAAGCTAATTGAATGAAATCGAACATGAATTAATCATACATATAATCTAAAATCCAAATTCCTATGTCTAGGTTCATCAGATTTCAACAAATCACTCAAAAGCTGATCAAACCATTAAGAGCATTAAGAACCATATGATTGAACATAACCAAACATCAATATATACTCAAAAGATAACAAAATCATCAATATTCATAGAAGGATTCAAAGAAATCCCTAAATACAGCTTAGCTAATCATTGAACACAAAAATACAAATCCAAAAACTATGTTCAAAAGACAAGGAAGAGAGAAAAGAGAAAGGATAAGGAAGGAAAATTCATAAATATGATCTTTGATGCTTGAATCTCGTTCCATGAAGAAGATGGCCTCCAACCTTGCTTCCTTAGGCTTCCTCAGCCTCCAAATAGTAAAACCTAGCCGCAGCTTCTCTAAACTAACGAAAAATTCCTAACAAAATTTAATGAAATAGTATTTATAGGCTCAGAATCATCAGGTATGTCGCAGCACTAACATGACTATGCCATGGCGCGTGTTTAATTTAGGTCACTAATGTCGCAGCGTCCACTCTCTGCGTCGTGGCGCTCTAGCCTCAGGTCTCTATACTGATGCAGAGGATGCACCACGTTGCGACATTGATATGCCCACGCCGTGGCGTTGCCTGCTGAGATGCAAATTTGGCTTTCTCTTCCATTTTTGGCTCAAATACTCCATATATCAACTTGTTTGGAGCCCTTCCTATAATTGAGAAATCACCAAATCAACAACAGTCACAAATCCATTTAATCTCTAACCAAATACACACAAATTGCTTAATATCACATAGGAAGGTATCCAGATTAGAATATGACAAATACAAGCTTAAAATCTTCCAAATATGCATTATAAACAAGGACTAAGCATTATTTATGCACAGAAATAGGACACAAATAGCTACATTTTATAGAGTTATCAATTTCTCACAAAAATCTTCTATTAGTTGGATGCCATTGACTTGTAGATCATTTTTGTAAAATTTTATATCAATTTCAAATAGGTTTTTATGTTGTAAGTATCACTTAAAGCTAAAGTTCTTCAAGTTTTTAAATTGAAGAATGTATCACACTTTGATGTACAAAACATATGGCTGCTTCATTTGAAATTGTGTAAGATCAGTACACTAACTTGTTACAATCCAGCAGTCAGATTTATGAAAATCACATTCTTTTCCTTATTTACAACTTTGTGACTATAATATTGAGTAATAGGTAATCTCAGTCTTTCAGTTATGCACTTCAATTTTCTATTTTTCTTGTTGGTTAAAATACTACAAACATTTTGTTCTCATTTTTTCTTCTTTGGTGTCAGGATCAAAGTTGCATACTGACCGAGTGCTCAAACTGGTTCTAGAGTAGTCTAAAAGTGTAAGATTGATTATGCAATTATGAATATGGTTGTGTTGTGCTCATGATCTTTTTTTTTCCCGACAAGGGAACCTGATCAAGAAATGTATAACTGATATATTTATTAGGGAAAAATGTAAGTTGGATGACTTGGTTAAGGGGAATCCTAGACTGCTAAAAAAGTAAAAATTTGTAGTAGTCATAAACACAAATAGATTCTCCAAACCTTTTAATCTTGTCAAGAACCAAATCATCACAAAAGTTTAAGCTATTAGGTGTACACCTAAGAATGGTTATTTATCTCTAATCTGCCCTCTCACATGAAAGCCCTTTATAGTCAAAGCATGAACAATGACATAGTACTAGCCCATCTAACCTAGTTAAATTTTAATTTGATTATGAAGTGTTGGGGTGGCTATAATCAAACTCTTAACTGTTTGGTAGAAGTTGCTCTCTATCCATGTTAAGAACCAAATCATCCTAAAGCTTAAGTTGTTGAGTGCAGGCCCAATGATTTTTTTTAATTAACAAAACTTAATCCTTGAAGAGTTGAGGTTTGACACTTATTTTTCCTTTTAAAGCAAAATACTTAACATTTCTTGAGGTTTCAAAATGTAACGATTGCTAATCCTCTTGTTGGAGAAATGACTTTGTTCCCCCATATTAGTGATATTGTGTTAACAGAGGTAGCTTTAAATATTGTTTTGCATCTTTTCCTTTAGTGAATTCCATAGCAATTTATTGTTTTCCCTATCTCTAGTAAGACCTTCTGGAGTTGAAACTAAATGACAGCTCTCTTGTTTTCGAAATATTATTTTACATGTTCTCCAATGAGAAAATTATGTTTGACTTTGTTGTGAAATGATAGCTACTTGTTTGACTTATATCTCACTATATTTGATTCAGTCTAAACTTATATCTTGCTATATCTGATATTCATCTACTAATTTAGGAATATTTTTATACATCATAGGATTCCCCCCCCCCAAATTTAGGAATAGTGATTATAGCATTATTTAACTTGCTTTCATATTATATAGATAGCTGAAAAATTATGAATTTGACTTGAGCATAGGTAATTATTTCTTACTTCAAATACTTCTATTCATGATTTTGTTTAATATATGTATGAATATTCTTTTGTCTGGTTGTTATGTGCTTGCAGTCTATAATTATCTTTTAAACTGGCCAAGGACTACTCTTCTTTGGGGGATACAAGGTTATCACAAGAGGCAAGGGCAAGAAAGAAGATGTTATTTCAATTTTTATTTTCTTTGTTATAACTAATAACTTGTATTTCAACTCATTTTTTATTTTTTTGTGGGGTCAAACTTATGTTGTATCTAAGTGTATAATGCACTCTATAGTCTCCCTCACAGTATTATATTTAGGGGGAGGGGGATACTTGATTTTGTGCCTTTTTTGGATGATTGGCTATTTGATTTTGATCATTTATTATGATTTTTGGTAAATTTTGATTTTGGATAATTATATGCATAGGAAAATAGAATTTTTTTTTTTTATAAAATGAAGGTGTGTAGTTGTGGCAAATCACAACTAGATGCCTAAATTTTTTTAACATTTTTTAAAATGTTAGAAACAGATTTAGAGACGAAAAAATTCATCTCTAATTTAGAGACAGAAATAGAGACAAAATTTTAGTAACTGAATAGCGATGAAATTTTAGAATTTAGAGACAGAATAGAGACAAAATTAAATTTTCTGTCTCCAACAATTAGATATGTTACTTTTAGAGACGGATCAACTTTCGTCTCTAATTCCGTCTCTAAATATTTAGAGATAGAATTTTGCAGATTTAGAGATGAAATTTTCGTCTTTAAATCTTATTTTCCTAGTAGTGAAAGGAGGAAGATGAGAGGGAAAAGAGGAAATGAAAAGGGAAAGCCAAGCTTGATCATCTAACCACTTGAGGTAGAGGTTCAGAACTCTTAATCTCATCTTTTTACTTCGCCAACTTTATAGTTGATGTTAACATATATAGATGGAGAAAATGGGTTTGAGAATCAAAAATCTATTTTCTTTGCTTCGTTGCTTTCATTGGTTGGAATTAGTCATTTTCATCTTAGGGAATGCAAGATAGTTATTTTTGTCTTTAGACAAAGCCAAGTAGTTCCTTGAGATGGAACTTAGAAAATGGGTATGTGAGGGTGTGGTTTTGGACATAAATCTATGCCTAAGTGAGCCAACAAATTGTATGAGTGCTACAACATGTTTAGAGGGTGTGAGTGATGTTAGAAATAACCTAGGAACTATATTTGGATAGTTAGAATTTGTTTTGTTCCCAATGGAACAGTAACCAAATTCTGCAGAATTTGTTTTGAACGACCAACTCCTAGGCACTAGGAGTTAGGCGCCCATAGGCCAGAGAGTTTTCAGCATGTAGTAGAGCATTGGGCACTCAGGCGCCAGAGCAGAACAGGGCAAGTCTCTGCCCAGCCAGTGCCTAGGCGCTGGGTCCAGTTTTTGCTAGGACCATACTTTTGATATTTTGAGCTTCCCTAATTGTTGGGATCGTATGTATATGCTTTGTTAAGTGTATTAAGACACTTTTAGGGATATTTCACAAAAGAAATAACCACCTAGCATATAAGAACAAGTTTGAGTTTTTAAGCTTTTCAAGAGTCATGAATTGCTTGAAATAGATATCTAGAACCTTAAGCACATTAGTGTGGCTTAGAATACCACTTGTGTTGTGATTGTAAGGTAAGTTAGAAACAAGTTTGATAAGGAAGTTATACTTATCATAAAGACATAATTTACTCTCTTATAGTCAAAGTTGAGCTAAATATATAAATTTATAGAGAAATACTCTATGATCTCATTAAGTTGGGTTGAAATGGAGTGTTAGCAAAGAGTGGTTTCTTTACTTACTAAAGTTGAACCATAGCATAATTATCCTAATTAAGGAAGTGAGTTAAACCCTTTAACCTTGCAAAGGAGTGAGTAAAGCTCTTTTCCAAGGAGGTAGTTGTGAGAATAAAGTGTGAGTAAAACATTTTACCTAAGACAAAGTAGTGAGTTAAGCTATTGGTCAAGTAACATGAGGAGTGAGATAAGCCCTTATGTAAGTGTAGTGAAGTTAGTCAAGCTTACTACTAAAAGCAATAGGGTGAGTTAAGTCCTAAGTTAGGCAAAGAAGCGAGTTAAGTAATTTGCCAAGTATGGTTGGTGTTATATAGTTGTATGAGCGATTGTGTAATATTGAGATAATTTAAATATGTTTGCAGTTTACATAGCTTACTGCCATGAGATATTTGTATATTATTGTGATTTTTTATGTTCTCACCCCATTCTGTGTTTCCATGGTAAAAGCAAGTCAAGACCCTTCGAAAAGGAAGGATAAGAAGAAGAAAGAGCAACAAGACTAGATAGTTTTAGTTTATGTTTATGACAATTCTTGTATCTTTTTTACTTTGAGTTGTAAAATGTTGTATATATAATACTTTGCCCTGTATGACTTTTGATGTATATATGTATGACCTTTTTTTATCGTGGCTCTCCATATTTAATTGTTTAATGATATGAGAATAAAATAATAGTAAGTATAGTAGTAGTATGGCTAATGCTTTATATCTTTTTATGTGTAAGATATATTGAGATATTTGTATTAGGGTGTTATAGAAAATCAATGCATACTCTTAACTTACCATTTTTTTCATAACAAGAACAACATTAGAAATCTTGTTAATATACCTGGCAGTTCGAATGAACTTAGTCTTTAGTAACCTTTTGATTTCTTCTTTGATTTTTAAGACCACTTCAGGAGCAAACCTTCTTGGAGCTTGCTTGATTGATCTTTGTCCTGCTCGAATTGGTAGTCTGTGTTCTACCAAATCTAGACTGAGTCCAGATATTTCTTCATACTCCCATGCAAAACAATCTTTATATTCTACGAGCAAATGGACTAACTCATACTTGAAACTTGCATTTATTAATCTACTCATAAATGTTAGTTTATACATTACATCATTGCCTAGATTAACCTCTTCCAGAGGATCTTGTACCCATATCCTTTTAACATTAGAGGATAGAGGGGCTTGTTCGAAGCCCAGCGAAAAGTTATCATAAACACAGTCCAAGTTAGTGTCTTCTGTGACACTAAATTTTATCGTCATGTAGGATGAATTTCGAGTCATTGGACTTGAAATTGCACTGTTTGTGCAATTCTCAGCCATATAGGCTGTTACTCGAGTCATATGGCTCTTAAGTTCCATCATTATTGCAACTTGAGGCTCATTATACTTAGCCCAGAATGTTAAATAGGCTCCGATAGGCCCTAGAACTATTGTAATTTTGAAGTTGAAATGAATTAGCTTTTAGAATTATAGAGAAACTTGTTGGGGTGAAGGCCACCATCCTAACCCCTTTCCTATCCAGAGCTGATGAATCCTAGATGTAGAAAAGTCTGACTCCAAGTACATAGATCTGTACATATCATGATTTTGGTTAACATGACACAATGTGTCATCAGCTTCTACCATCTCTTGCTCCCCTAACTGGTTCCAAAGGAACATCTTTTGGTACAAAGTCGAAGGTACTACACCTATAGCATGTATCCATTCTCTACCAAATAAGAGATTATAACTGGACTTGGAGGGGACAAATATGGACAAAGTTGACCTTGTGACTGAGGCCACTTTGATGTCAAGAGAATTAACCCCCTCAGATATCGAGGATATGCCATTGAAGTCAGTCACCACCATATTATGTGGTAACAAGTCAGCTTTTGATTTGCCAAATTTCTTTAGCAAATTCTTGTGCATCAAATTGATGGCTGCTCCCCCATCAACTAGCACTTTTCCCACCAACTTACCATTCATAGCATCTTTAATGAATAGTGGTTGTAGATAACTTTTCATCTCAAGGGTAGGAGCGTTGAATACTGCAAAGATCTCTATGACTTCCACTCTGTTTTCTTCATCCAAGTACTAGCCAAACTCATCTGAGTCATCCTTGAAGTCTTCCTCCTAGTCCACTTCTTCATTCTCTAAAATCAAAAAATTAAATGGAATAAGGGACACCACATTTACACTAAAAATGATGTCCAAATCATCCTTAAATCCAGATTCGAAAGAATCCGTTATAATGTCCTCGTCCATTGGACTTGGAGGTTTTGTCTTCTTATCTGTCTTTAGAGGTGGTCTTTGAAGCATTTGGGCATAGGACCTCTGCTGCAATTGTAGCTTATCTAATGCTTGTTCCTGTTGTTGTTGTTATTGTTATTGTTGTTATTGTTTGCACCATTGGGACTTAGACATGTAAGAGCTTAAACCCTTGTTCGAGATCAATCATCTACCTTGAATCCAGGTATTAGGCTTCCCACCAATGGGACTAATGATCCCATAGTCGAATCTTGGCCAGTTTGGCCTATTCTGAACCTTGTGGGCTTGTGGACTATTTCTTATCCACTGGTTGGGGGCCACATTTGAAGGAGGCACTGTCATTTTGCCTTTCTTAATCCTGTCAGGATCTTTCACCACTATAAGATTGTAGTTTTTTAGTTGATTATTTATGTTGATCGAACTCCCTACGGGGGGTCTTCATTTTCTATTTTTGCTTCATGGTAGCCTGGTATGATTTGGCTGCTAGTCTGTCAAAGACAGCACTGCATCGTGGGCAGAGAGACACCTCTCTCTCATCCTTCTTCTTTCTAAGAAAGAATTCAACCAAAGTCTCCCCTGCTTTTGGGAAAACTTCTTCATTAACCTCGAATGCCTCAAGGCTATAATCAGAGGTGAGGACAAGTGTAGGTTCCCCTACTTCTACCATGTTGACTTCAGCAAAGCCAACTGGCTCAATATAGTTGACATTCACCTCAAATGGATCAATATCAATCTTCATTTACTTCTGATTTTCAAACTTCAATCTTCCCTCCTGGATGGCTTTTTGTATTAAATTCCTGAAACAGATACAATTGTTAGTCGAATGACCATATCTATTATGATACTTATAATATTTTTTACTCTTTATTTCTTCAACTAAAGGGATTTTATGTTTATCAGAAAGTTTGATTTGCTTATCTTTTAATAAGACATCGAAGATTAAATATGCCTTTGATATATCGAAAGCATAAGTTGACCTATTAGAAGATTTCATGTTATCCTTAGTTTAATTAGGCATTAAAGATGATCAAGTATAAGGAGGACCAGACTTTAATTCTGCTATGTTAACCTCATTCTCCTCATCATCTTCAACCTCATCGACTTCGACATAGGCTACTTTATTATTTTTCGATTGAACAAAGTACTTATCTTGTACATCAGGAGTTTCGACGTAAGCAATTTTTTCTTTTCTAAGATTTTTCTTAAATATATTCTTTTTGAGTTTCAACTGCTTGATTTGTCTCAAATTATCTGCAAGTTGAGGCATGTCTAGGAATTTTGGTTTATTAGTTTTTTTTTTAATAGAATAGTCTAAACCATCAGGAGCCATATTGACTACCACAGATTCAGGGATGACTGTGAAGCATCTAGCTTTCATTTGCCTGAATCTGGCTAAGTAATCATCGATAGACTCTCTGTTATCTCTCCTGATATTAAACAAATCCATGAAACTTACCTTAATGTCTCCTCTAAAGAACTGGTCATGGAAGTTTCTTTCCAACTGGTTCCAATAATGGATCGAATTTGGTGGAAGAGTTGTAAACCACGTAAAAGTATTTTGGTTAGAGAGTTGAGAAACTATTTCATTTTTAAGTGCTCATTTATGGCTACATACCCTGCTTCGATTGTATATTAAGCAATATGCTCTTCTGTAGACTCTCTACTTTCCCCATCAAATTTGCTAGAGATCTTAGGTGCTTTCCATCCTCTGGGCAATTCTGTCTATTGGATGAATTCAGGGAAGGTTGACACAAAATAGGGTCTATTTGTGTATCCCGCGTTATAGCCATACCTATTGAGCACCTGCTCAACCGCTTGGTTGATGTTTTGATGCCCCCAAGATTACTTAACCTAATCATTTCTAGGAGGTTATCAGCATCTTGATTTTGATTGATTATTCGAAATCCTGCATATGGGCCAAGTGGATTTTCTCTTGGCTAGTTATCCTTAATTGTGTTATTAACATTAGGATTATTTACCAATTGAGCATTTTCTTGATAAACAGGTTGATTGTTTCCCCTTTGATTGCCTATGAATTCCTCTGGGTTGCCAAAGACATCTACGATCCTACTCATTTTGCCTAGCCAATGTGGTGTATGTGTTATTGGTTGACTCTATGAGTGGGGTCATCACAGTGGTCATCTGCTGAGTTAGCATGTGGACCATCTTGTGGTTGTTTTCATCAATTTGTTGCCTGATGTTATTCAGGGTTGTATTCGTATTCCCTGAAGGAATCGAAGACAAATCCCTGGGCAAATTAGGGAATACTAGTGTTCCCATATTTGGCCTATCAATTCGATTTGCACTAGTTCCTGCAACTTGGCCACTATCATCTACCACTTATTTTCTTGGTGAAACATTGGTTATTGGACTTATGTATGTGGCTTGGGTAGTGCCTATACTTTGTGTGACATTTTGGGGAGTAAATCCAGTAGACAACCCATATAAGGGTGCAGTTCTATTTATCCCAAGAGTTTTGTTTTCTAAGTTAGAAACAAAGACCCTTGTGATTTCAGTAATCACAGGCTCCAAAAGTTATGGCAAACTTGTAGAGACTTTGGTGTCTCTACTGTCATTGGCTCTATTGTTTCTTGATTGAGGGTTCTGAGCACTTATTAATGTGTTATCAGACATTCTTGGTAGTATTTTACCTCTTCTTAAACGCATAAACAAATAGAATTCTTCAAAATACTAGTCTTTCGACTAGTCCCACCGGACATGCCAATTTGTTTATGGTAAACTTTTGTCTAAGGACAAATTTGATTTCAGATCTCAATTTGGGGAAGGGAATCACTTCCTCTTGGGATTCTCTATTTCCCAAACTAATTTTTAAGTAGGAACTTCAAAGGTTAATTTCGAATGAAACACGGAATTGTGTAAATCAAAATCAAAATATTAATCCGTAAGAAGTAACTTAGTAATATAATGGTAAATGAGTGAAACAATGACAAGATGAATGAAAGAACTTATTTTGGAAAAAAGTAAAGTTTGCTTTTAAAAGTTGAGAAAATAGTAAAGAAAAAAGTAAATAAATGGCATGAATTATAAATGACAAAGAAACAAAGTGCATTAAAGTAAACTTGACAGGTAATATAAAATGTAGAAGTTTAAAGAACATGAATTGAAATAAAGTAATGTAAAAGAACCATGAAAAATAAACTTGCAGGTATGTAAAGTGCAAGAAAGTAAATTTGCAGAAAAGTAAGGAAAATAAGTAAATGAAAACAATTAAAAAAATCAAGTGATCTCGAAAGAACACTCGATTGGGAGTAGAAAAGAGTTTGTAGAAAAGTAAATAAAACACTTAAATGAAAGCAATTAAAAAAATCAAATGATCTCAAAAGAACACTCGATCGATAGTAGAAGAGAATTTACAAAGAAAATAAAGACTGAATGTAAATGAACTGAATTTTAAGTTGCATGGAATTTGTAAAGGGTACAGGAATAAAAGTGGATAGAAACATATTGACTAGACTTGTGCTGTTTGCTCAAAATGTTAAGGACGTGAGAGCATGAGTTATAAGTATTTGTGAGTATAGAATTTCCAACTTCTGAGTGTTTCCATCCTTTTAGTATTTATAGACATTCTACGTAACTACCCTTTCTACAGCATCTTAACATGTGTCTAAAAAAAATAACTACCTAATGATTATTAGTGATTCTTGTCAAGCAACCATCAGATCTTTGTCAGCAATCCTCATACTACATGTAACTGCTCAATCGCTGTCAGCAATCCTTGTATTGTCTTGATCTTGTACTTGCAACTGTTGCTAACTTTCAAATTCAAATAATTCCTTTTGAATTCAAACTTGAATCTTCAAACATTTGATGGCTTTCGGTCAAGACCCTTTATTTTTGTTTTTAGAAATTTGCTAAGTGTAACTACTCTTCGAATCTCCATTTCGATACTAACTAGAAATTACCACTCCTGAGATGAAATTGAAATGATCTTTCTTGATTTGAAATTGAAACTATCATTTTGATAACTACGAGTCTTTACTATAACTTCAAATCTAATAAAACTAAAGTCAAAAGTCTCAATTTTTGAGATCTACTCGAAGTCACCATTTATGGTATGAAGTCGAAAGTATTATTTCTGATATCAAATCGAAACTAATACTTGATAGTTTCAAAACTTGCAATTTCGACTCGAAGAACTACCATTTTTTGATACCAAATCAAAACTACTTTTTTTTTTTAATTTTCAAATCAAAAATATTATCTCGATAACCTTATTACCTTTTGATTTTAATAGAATTATGTAAGTTTTTGATATAAGTCTTGGACTACACATTGAAATCTCCAAAATTGAAATATTTTTTTTATATACTAACACTAATTAAGAAGGTGCCTTCAAGTTTTGATATGGTATCACAAGAAAGGTCAGGTTGAACAACTAACAGGAGATTGCCATGGGCTGCTTAAGTGGTATGTCAACAAAAGGTTAAGTTGAGGATGGGCCTGTAGTTGGATCGACCTGTAAAGAACAGTGTGAGAATAAGGGCACAGTAAGTGGCCAATATTGGAAAGTAAACTTATTAAATCCTAAACTTATGATGTGTTGAAGTCAATGAGTTAGTAAGCTTTTTTTGTGCTAAAGAATTTGTAGTTTCTAGGATTTATAGTTTCAAGGTGTTAAAGTTCATTATATTACATGCATCATGAGGCTCCTAGTGCACCTATAAATACTCATGTACTAGTGCATTTGCAAGCAAGTCAAGAAATCAAATAAAGTGAGTTTCTTAAGAGGTCCTTGAGTATTCTCCCTTCTCTATCTATCCCTTTATTTCCTTCAAAGTGGTATCAAGAGCCTACTAATCCTTTGAAGATGGCCACTTCCTCTCTTGCGGTTCCCAAACTCACAAAAAAGAATTTTGATAATTGATGTATTTGTATGAGGGAATTCTTGGCTCACAAGGTGCATGAGAGATGGTAGAGAATGGTTATGAGGAGCCCGAAAATGAAGGAGCCTTAAATCAAGCACCAAGAAATCAATTACAAAGCAATCGTAGATTGGATCAACATGCTCTTAGCATCATTCATGCGACTTTGGATGATAATATGTTTGAAAAAGTTTCTTGTGCAACTAAGGTGAAGCAAACTTGGGAGATTCTCCAAAGGTCTTACAAATGAGTTGACAAGGTGAAGAAGGTGCATCTTCACACCTTAAGAGGTGAGTTTGAATCCTTACACATGAAGGAGTCTGAATCTATCCATGACTATTTTACAAGAGTCTTGGCAACTATTAATCAAATGAAGTAATATGGTGAAAATTTAGAAGATGCTCGTGTGGTGGAGAAAATTATTCTTACACTTGATTCAAAATTTGATCTTGTTGTTGTGGCAATTGAACAATCCCAAGATTTGGAGACCATAACCATTGATGAACTACAAGGATCATTGTAAGCTTATGAAGAAAGATTGAAGAAGAATGAGCCATTAGTTCAAGCATTTCAAGCAAAGGTCACTTTGAAAGACAAAGAGCAAGTGTATACTAGCTCCCGAGGAAGAAGAGGAGGTCGAAGTCAAGACCATGAAAGAGGTAGAGATCGTGGTGGTACTTTTGGTCATGGTCATGGAAGAGGAAGAGGCTCTTATCACTCCAATAATGAAGGATCAAGTCAACAATCACAAAAATCAAGAGGTCATGGAGGCTATGGCTTTAGGAGATGAGGTGGAAGAAAGTATGAAAAATCTAATATTCAATGTCATAATTGTCATAAATATGGTCATTACTCCTATGAATGTTGGAGCTCTACTAACAACCAAAGAGAGGCCCATCTTATGGAGGAGAAAGAAGAAGAAGAACTACTCTTGTTATTGGCCAACAAAAGGGATGAAGATAAGTGCTTGTGGTATCTTGACACCGGTGCTAGCAACCATATGAGTGGCAACAAGGAGCTATTCAAAAATCTTGATGAAAAGCACAAAGGCTAAATTATTTTTGGCAATGATACAAAAGTTCCTATTCAAGGCAAAGGTGATGTTCTTCTCCTTACAAAAAAATAGGAGCCATAAATTTATTTCTCAAGTCTACTATGTTCATTCTTTAAAAGCAAATATCTTGAGCATAGGACAATTGCTTGAGAATGGATATGATATTCAATTAAAAGATGTTTATTGTACTTTGAGAGATGAAGCATATAACTTGATAGCAAGGGTACCTATGTCAAAGAATAGAATGTTTTTACTCAATGTCAAAGTTGATCATCCAAAATGTTTGAAGGCATGTGTCAAATATTCCTTTTAGGTTTGACATATGAGATTTGGTCATCTTAATTTTGGAGGATTGAATGCATTGACAAAGGAAAATATGGTATATGGGTTGCCTCTCATTATTCGACCCAACCAATTATGCGAAGGTTGTCTCTTGGGGAAGCAAGTGAGAAACTCCTTTCTAAAGGAGTCCACCTCAAAAGCCATTAAGCCGCTTCAACTTGTTCATGATGATATTTGTGGCCCAATCAAGCCATCCTCACATAGTAAATCTAATTACTTCTTACTTTTCATTGATGAATTTTCTCGCAAAACTTAGGTTTAATTTTTGAAGGGGAAGGATGAAGCCTTCAGAGAATTTCAAAAGCTCAAAGCCCAAGTTGAAAATGAGAGTGGATTTTTCATAAAATCTTTAAGAACCAGTAGAGGGGGAGAATTCACTTCCATGGAGTTCAACAGATTTTATGAGGCTAATGGCATTTGCTGTTTTCTCACTGTTCCTTACTCTCCACAACAAAATAAAGTTGTGGAATGCAAAAACAGATCCATTCTCAACATGGCAAGAAGCATGCTAAAGAGAAAGAATATGCCTAAGGAGTTTTGGACTGAAGCCATCACTTGTGTTGTGTACTTGTCCAACTTATCCCCTACTAGAAGTGTTCATGGGATGACTCCTCAAGAAGCTTGGAGTGGTGAGAAGCTTATTGTCTCTCACTTGTGAGCCTTTGGAAGCATTGCATATGTGCATGTTCCTAAGGAGATAAGGATGAAACTAGATGACAAAAGTGAAAAGCTTGTCTTCATTAGCTATAGCTCAAACTCTAAAGGCTATAAATTATTTAATCTTACTAATGGGAAGATTGTGATTAGTAGAGATATTGATTTTGATGAAGAAACCTTGCGAGAGTGGGATGTTTCTCAAAATGAAGATAGTGCTTCACTTCCTATGCTTGAAGAGTCCAACCGTGAAGACCATGAAGATATTGCTACTCATCCCCATTCATCCAATCTTAGAATAGATGAATCTCCTCTTCATAGCTCGCTCGAGGGTCTTGGAGGTACAAGGAGTCTAAGAGACCTTTATGAAGCCATAGAAATAGGGGAAAATACAACATTATTTTGTCTCTTTTCTGATTCTGAGCCACTACACTTTAAAGAAGCAACACAAGAAGAGAAATGGTAACTTGCAATGGATGAAGAGATTCAAGCAATTCAAAAGAATGACACATGGGAGCTTTCCACTCTTCCAAAGAGGCAAAAGGCGATTGGTGTGAAGTGGATTTATAAAATTAAAAGAAATGCTCAAGGATAAATAGAGAGGTGTAAGGCAATGCTTATTGCTAAAGGCTATAGCCAACAACATGGAGTCAATTATGATGAAGTGTTTGCTCTTGTAGCTCGACTAGAAACAATTCGATTGATCATTTCCTTGGCTACTCAAAGGAAGTGGAAAATTTATCAAATGGATGTCAAGTCCGCCTTCTTAAATGTCTACCTTGAGGATGAAGTGTATATCCAACAACCATTGGGATATGTGCTAAAAGGACATGAAGATAAAATGTTGAAGTTAAATAAAGCATTATATGGTTTGAAACAAGCTCCAAGAGCTTGGTATAGCTGCATTGATAAGTATTTCCAAAGTCATGGATTCATCAAATGCCTACAAGAACATGCTCGTTATGTCAAAGAAGGCGAAGATAGGAGCATTCTTCTTATATGCCTATATGTTGATGACTTAATCTTTACTAGCAACAATCCAAAGATGTTTCACGAGTTCAAGAAGGTGATGACTCAAGAATTTGAAATGACTGATATAGGACTCATGTCTTACTACCTTGGCATTGAAGTAAAGCAAGATGGAGATGGAATTTTTATTTCTCAAGAGACTTATACAAAGAAAGTCCATGAGAAATTCAAGATGAAGAATTGTAAGCCTGTGAACTTCCTTGTGCAACAAAATTGTCAAAGTATGATGAAAGTGAAAAGGTGGATCCAACTCTTTATAGGAGTCTTGTTGGAAGCTTAAGGTACTTGACTTGCACAAGGCTCGACATTCTCTTTGGAGTAGGAGTTGTTAGCCATTTCATGGAGGCACCAACTAGCACTCACATGACAATGGTTAAAAGGATTATGCGATATGTCAAAGGTACAATTGACTATGACTTGTACTATTCTCCCTCATCTAATTTCAAACTTGTTGGTTATAGTGATAGTGATTGGGGAGGTAACATTAATGATAGAAAGAGCACTAGTGGTTTTATATTCTTCATGGGTAACACTGCTTTCACTTGGAGTTCAAAGAAGCAACCTATCGTGACTCCTTCTATATGTGAAGCTGAATATGTTGCAGTTACCTCTTGTATTTGTCATGCAATTTGGCTAAGGATTATTAAAAATGCTACATGTGACTCAAGACGAAGCTACTACTATTTTCATGGACAACAAATTTGTCATAGCGTTGGGGAAGAATCCTATGTTCCATGATCAAAGCAAACATATAGATACAAAGTTTTATTTCATAAGGGAGTGCGTTGAGAACAAAGAGGTCGAGCTTTCCTATGTGAGATGCAATGATCAAGTAGCCGATATTTTCACCAAATGATTGAAGTTCAAAGATTTTGTGAAGATGCATGCATGGATTGGAGTCACTAAGAAGAATCAAGTTTAAGGGGGAGTGTTGGAAAATGGATTAAACTTGATTCATTTCATCACATGTTACTAAATTTATCACATGTTACTTAATTTATCACATGCTCCTCATGTTCATGTATTTCTAAGTTCATACCATTTTTTCATGCTTAAGAATTTGAAGTTTTTAAGAGTTATAGTTTCAAGGTGTTAAAGTTCATTGTATCACATGCATCATGAGGTGCCTAGTGCACCTATAAATACTTGTGTACTAGTGCATTTGCAAGCAAGCCAAGAAATCAAATAAAATGAGTTTCTTAAGAGATCCTTGAGTATTCTCCCTTCTTTATCTATCTCTTTTATTTCCTTCAAAGAGGTAGGACTCACCGAGGTGCTTGATTTAGACGAACCTGGCCAAAGCAATATTTTAGTATAGAAGATGCTTAATTTAACAAGTTCAAGAAAAATTTTGCATAGCGAAACAAAATTTTGACGTGAGACCGTAGTAATCAGAAATAAAGACCGTGGAGCAAAAGGCGAGCCACCAGGTTAAGAAATCTGAGGTGCATGAATAGCAAATATGAAAATCATGTTGCTCTTAGAGTCTTAGAGTCGTTCGAGAGACTTCCGATTCCGAAATAGTATTAGAGGAATTTTCTTAAATGAATAAAAGGTATTTTGACAGTTGAGGTATATAGATTTGTCGAAAGGAGCGGGTGTCATCTGAATCAAGCCAAATTGTGTTGACATAAGGTTGGGTAAGCATAGTATTGAAAAACAAATATCTTTTTCTGGCCAACCATAAATTAGCTCGAGGACATAAGAAATCGGCCTAAATGGACTTCGATTCTGCTTTGCTCTTCGTGGTCGATAGGTCAATTCCTTGTTTGAACTAAGCAGGACTATACCTTCAACGAGCAAATGGTTGAAGGAATTGTAAAAGCCGATCGTTATCTAAGTAATTAAAGAACTTGAGGTAGCTTTCAAATTCAGCTTGAGGAGACAAGTTCGACTCTAGATGGTGAAGGTGAGCTAGCCTGGCCCCATATGACGTGATGCCAATGGGCTTGGATGGTGGTTCAAAAACAAGTTTATCCTCTATAGTGTCATTAAGCCAAAGTTGAAGGAGCCACAGAGGTCCTCCTAAGTTGACTACTTCTCCCTTAGTACGAAGTAAATGAACAGCTCGACTGATAGAACCACATAAAGCGGCTAAAAGGAGTTACCCTAAAGCATGAGGACCTTTGTCCATCAACAAAGCTGCGAGTGGAATGTATGTTCCCGAAACCTTAACCCCAACAGGACGACAAACATACTTACACAACCAGAGGACTAAGAAGGCTAAATATTCTCTATCAGAAACTTAGCCAGTTTCACAATACCTAAGAATCCATTGTGAATAACTGAGGCTAGTCAAAGATGTATTCGACAATTCCTTTTAGAGAGACTAGAAACGAGTCTTGATATTGGGGGTAATGGGAGAACCATCTGGTCGCAAGCCAGTATTGGCAGCCAAGTCGGAAAGAGTGGGACTCATCATACCACAATGGAAGATAAAGCTATTGGTAGTAGGGTTCCAGAAACTCAAAACAGCTCCTATTATAGGTGAAACAACCTTGATCTCATGATGGCTTATCTGGATAAGATTGAAGAGCTCATAAGCCTCCCTAGAATATTGTTTTATGGGTTGGATTTGATTGAGCCACGTGATGAATTCTGGAGATTTCTTTTGAAAGGTTCGAATTAACCTAACATCTGCTAACCAAGGATAAAGAGGGATAATGTTTCTTGAAAATATGGGATCCTCAAAATGCTGACAAGGGAAGAGTTCTTGAACTTATGGGGTGTAATCAGGCAACGAAAAAGAACAGGCATGTAGAAAAAACAAAGAATTAAAGGGAACGAGTACCTGGGTTGCTAATTTAGCAGTTTGTTCTTTGTTTGCTGGAACAACCTCACATAAACCAGCTTTAAGATAAGTTTCTTCAGGCATATGAGCTTTAGAACTAATGGCAGGTTGATGATCCATAATGGTGGATTGCTTTGAAGAGCTTTCATTTAAAGTGGGTGGTCCAGATGATGAACCACGAAGGTGAGCCGATCTTCAAAGTGGAGACATGGGAATGAGATAGTAAAGAGAAACAGGTAATTTTGCTAGTTTAAAGATAAGGTTGTTTTAGAAAACCCGGATTTATAGCAATAGCAAATTTTAATATTCATCATAATGATACCATCAATTGTAAAGTACACGTGGAGGATCAAGATGTTTTTAAGGAAAATGTGAAGTGGTGAATATCTAGAAATTGAGTTTTCAAATTTTAAATGCAAACAAAATATATACATCATTAAATAAAGACTTGCCAAGTTAGATTCAAAATGAGAAACGCCAATAACATGGCCAATATTTACATCAAAATGAAAATTAAATCCCACAGTCCAAATTAATGAAGCAAAGCCGAAATTGAATCTTTGGCTGAATTAAAAGCAGTGACTTAGGTCAACCAGGTAGCTTCGACTTCAGCAGTATCTTTTTTGGCTGCCACATGCCTTGGTCACATTTCTTCTCACGATTTGTTTAGATCTTCTACTTGAGCATAGAAGTCTTTGATTTGTTTGCGGAGCTCATTAATCTTTCCCTTACAACTCGTCAGCTGAGCTGAGTCGTTCTCTTGTTTTTTTCCAAGAGCTGATAGATTATTTTCTTCCTCAGCCAGCTTTAGCCTAAGATCTGCAATGGTGGAGCGAGACTTAGCCATTTGGTCATCATAGGCAGCAAGTTGAGAAGGTGAGCTCCTTTTCCTTGGTGTGAAGTGCTAGCAAAGCAGCTTGAGCTTCTCCAGTCGTTTGTTTTAGGTCAAGTTGAAGGTTGTCTAACATTTGCTTCTCACCAATGTGATGAAAGAATTGTTATATTTCTTGAGCGAACCTGCAATAGAGCCTTACAGGTTGGAAAGAACACCTTTCACCCAACAATTTTAAATGTCTGACAAGAATGATGAAAGCCTGAGAAAATGCGTCTACAGAGCTCAAGTTAGCCCTCAAAAGAGGGCAAATATTGTTGGAAAATAGAGTTGAGGGACTTCCAAGCTACTTGAACCTCATTCTGAGTAGGCAATTGACGACTTTGAACATAGGCAGATAAAGGAACATCTTCATCACTATCATGTAGTCGATCATGAATACCTGAGAAGAAATCGTCGAACTTAGGGGCAGACTTGGCAGTAAAAAGTTAACAGGGTTCTCAGACATTTTGACTACCTATGAAAGAAATATGATGAATAACAAGCAGTAAAGAGTCAAGACAAGGACAAATTAATGCAAGAAAAGAAACCTGCACAGGAAAAGATGGAGTGAAGTCCTTTGGTAGAAAAGTCGGTGTTGCTGGTGGACATTTCCGAGGGCTGGCTGACACAGTGGTGGACATCTCAGTCTTCGCCCCAATGTCTTTGTCCTCATCTTCGACCACAACCACTTCTTCTTGAGGGAAAGGAGGCATAGTACCACCGGCAGCAGCTTGTGTTTCTATACCTCGACTCAGTGATGAACCACTGTGCTTAGAGACTTTTGTAGCCTTCGACTCCGTTGCTGAAGATCCTTGTAAAGGTGTGAGCTATAAGAACTCAAAGTAGTAATGATAAAATGAAAGTAAGCTGAAGAAAGAAAATTTGCTTACCTTAGTTAACAAAGGATCTTTAGGGAAGTTCAGCTTGATTTTGGTTAAGTAACTTATTCACTAGAAGCAAGTTTTGAAAAAGGAAATGCAAAAGCCGTGTAAGTACATAGAATGGATTATGATGGAGACACAAAATAGTCGAGGAAATACCATTAGCCTTTCTCTTCTTGGGTTTCTGCAAATAACAAAATTTCCCAGTTAGTTTGGAGAAAGGAGAATAAAAAATAGTATCGTAACCGTCCCAAAGGAGCGCTATGTCAAGAGAAGGCAACCAAAAAAAATTGAGAGTCTCCGCCAATCGCTTTATCCATTACAAATGGAATGGTGCAATTGATACTTTAAAAGAAAATTGTAATACCTGTGGAAGCATGATAGACTTGTATATAGTTACGAAGGTAGCCTAATACATGATTATCTTGCTTGTAAATTTTTGTGACCGTCTGAGCACGTTTAGTCAATTTGCTGCAACTCTATGTGTGAAATATAACTATTTTTAGTCCTGATTTTAATTTAAACTACTTAGATAGTGGAAATAAGTGTGGAGAACTTTTTTCTAGGTCACAAAAATGTGAAAGTAGATGTGGTTAAAGTTCGAGGATTATCGAAGTTAGTTTGACATTTTTAAGTATACTAGTTGTGTATTTTAGTGTCGGATTGACCCCCATCAAATATGAAAAAATGTGAAAATGATGTAATGAGATTTTTAATGAATCTTAGGATTTATTTTAAATCTTTTTGGAAGTTGAGAAACTTGATTTGGTGATAATTAAACGTTCTTAACTGTTCAGGTGAATAGTAGTCACTTAAATGACCAAATGTGAAGGGCACGACCTTTGCTTCTGTTTCTTGGCCTATTTAAGGCTAAAATGAGAAGTTGTTCTCATTTTCACATCCTTATCTCATGGCTACCACAGGAAAAGCAAATGAGAAGGGAAATCAAGGTGCTAAGGGAGAAGGATCAACAACCAAGCAAGGGAGAGAGCTTAACTTTACAAAGAAACGGTTAACTGACTTCATTTCTGGGAATTGAGGTAAGGGGAAACCTTTTTCTTAACTCATTTTCCTATTCTCTTCATTTTGTTCATGAGTTTTGGCTTGATGTGGTGAGTTAGGTTTTGAGTTGTTTTGGTGTTTTTGGCTTGAATCTTGTTGGAGAACTTGAGGATGACTTGTTTATGAGTTGTTGGGTGTATGGAAATGGATTTCCAGCCCTTGTATACCTTTAATTCCATTTGTGTTGAGATTTGGGATTTTAGGTTTTGTAATGGATAATTATCCATAATCTTTGGTTTGAGTAAAATCAAAGTGGAATAAAAGTTGCTATGTGTAGTTGAACCTTGTGGAAGGTTGGAAATCACTTGGGTATGAAGTTTAAGTGATTGGAGCAGATGAAAGAACCAATGGAATAGTTTCATGGTTCTGCAGAAGTTGTTGTAGTGTTTTTGGTTCAGAAACACGGCCCGTGTCCAAAGACACCGAGGGGGGGCTGTGTCCCCCTCTGCCAATTAAAATTCATGAGCAGTGCTCACAGAGCAAGACATGAGGTGGGGGAGGGCGTGTAATCAAACATATCCAGTGTCCGAAGACATTGGGGGGACCATGTAATGAGACATGGCCCGTGTCTGAGGCCAGAATCTTCAAAAATGTCATTTTTGATATTTTCAAGTTCTTGGCTAGATGAGATCATTAGTATATATTTCCTAAAATGTGTTGAGACTCTAATAGGAGTATTTAATGAAGTGAATTTGTGGTGAATGTAAATTAATTATTGTGGTATTTAACATTATTGTATTTTATGTTTATAGTTAGGAACAAAAATCGATTGGCATGCTAGCTATTGTAGCAATTGGCATTATTGTTGTTCCATAGCTATGTTGATGAGGTTGAGTCCTCATTGTAGATGATCTAATGTGATTTTGAATGAGTAGGTAATCAATCCTTCCTATCGCAAAGGTAATTGTTGTGATCAAATATGATTTTGAATGAGTAGGTAACTAATTCTTCCTATCATAGTGATCATTATTGAAGATCGCGTTGATGAGGACGGTTCAATTCCCTCACTACTCGAGATGAAGATTGCTGGAACTAGGTTCCAGTGCTTGTTCAAAGTTTATGGAATCGGGTTCCTTTGTTTTGTTCGAGACTCATGCATGACATGACATTGCCATGGACTTGGTATCCTAACATTATTCATTTCATGCTTAGGATATTGCTTAGGCATAAACACTAGACATAATTTGGTATAGCATGACGATTGTATGGGCAGTTGCTATCATGACATATTCATGCATTGCAGCTGTATGAGGACTTGCGTATCTCTGAGATAGAGATGTAGTTTGCTTCTGTGATTGAAGTGTTATTTTTGATAATTAAGTTTATTATAATGTATAAGTATATATATAGGTTTTGAAATACTTCTACTGAGATATGTTATTTATCACCATGATTGTGTTGCCATGTAAATCCAAGTGCTAGTTCTTCAAAGGGGAAGGAGAAGATGAACGAAGATTAATATAGTTATATGCTTTTTGATGATAAAGCTTGTATAATATACTAGTTTTTGTTGTTGTAAAAATTTATGTATTACAATGTGCCTTGGAGGCAGTGATGTATATATATAACTTTTGTTATCGTGGCTCTCCATAATTATATGTATAAATGTTATGGGTTTAGATGTTGGATGTTAGAACTGGCATCGTCAAAATTAATTATTCTTTTATATGATGTTACATATGGATAGTAAATATTGGGATGTTACATTTTGGTATCAGAGTGGTTCATCCTGTTGAGTCGGGGTATGGATTGACTATGCTTGGGCATATTTTGTGTTGGTTATGCATTTCTTCTCTCTTACATGTGATTGTTTGAGAGGAATTGCATGTTTTGCCTTTGACATGTCTACTTTAGCTATTGTTGCACGGTTACATGATATTGAGCCTAGCTAACTTAATATGGATTGTTCTGTGTTTACAGGAAACTATGGCAGCACGAGGGCGACTGGCACCAAGAGGACGACCGCGTGGAAGTAAGACCGAAACCTTGAGAATGACGGTTTAGGTAATGCCGAGGCCATGATGGCAATGGCCGAAGCGATGCATGAGTAGACGAATATGAATGCCATAACAATGAAGGAGCAGGCAGCTGTAACTGCTAGGGTGGTTGAGAGGCTAGAGGTCAATCAAACATAGCCTACACCACCATCAGTACCACCACCTAGGTGTGAGGTACAAGGGGGGAGGAACTAGGACTTTCATGACCTTTCTAAGTTTCAAAAGACGAGTTCACCATTGTTCAAAGGAGATTATGACCCGGTAAGGGCTGAGGAATGGGTAACTTAGTTAGAGAAGATTTTCACAGCTATGAGATGTTCAAAGGAGCAGAAGATGTCTTTTGCAACGTATATGTTAAAAAAGGAAGCTGAGCACTGGTGGAACGGTGCAAGGAGACTGATGGAGGTAGTTGGGACCCAGGTTTATTGGGAAGTATTCAAGGTTGTCTTTTTGGAGAAATACTTTCCACAAACCGTGCAAGAAGAGAGAGAGGTGGAGTTTCTATAGCTGCAGCAAGGGAACATGACGGTTAGACAGTATGTAGCGAGATTTGAGGAGTTGTCCAAGTTTTCTTCTTCACTCCGGTACAATCCAAATGACAGTTGAAAGTGTGTAATTTGAAACTGGTCTAAGAAAGAGCACGAGGAGGTTGGTGAAACCTTTTGATATTAGGGATTACCCTTCCTTGGTTATAAATGTAGGGTTGTTGAACCCCTGAGTTTTAGATCACAGCACGAGCATCGATCGCAAGACTCCTACAAGAGGAAAAGTTCAGAAAATAGATCAGAGGGGAGTGCTCCGCAGCATAGAGATCAGAAAGATGAAGGGAGACAAGATCAAAGAGATGTTCATTAGCAGCTATATGCTAAATATGGAAAGCACCATGGACGTAAAGCTTGTGTAGCTGATCAGATATCATGTTACAAGTGTGGCTAGTAGGGCCATTTTGTAAGGAATTGTCCTCCAAGAAAAGAGGCAAAGTCAGAGGTTAGACTGGGAAGAGTCTTCAATCTGCAAGATGTGAAGGCAGTACCATCCTATAGTTCAAGAAAAAGTGAGTACATAGTTGTACTTGATGTGTAATTTTGTTTTCTTAAGGTTTGGTTGTATCTATTGTTGTGTGTGAGTTGTTTGGGGTTTCTTACCGTGGGTAAACCAAAGTTTGGGGACAAAATTTTAAAAAGGAGGGGAGAAATGTAACACCTGTGGAAGCATGATAGACTTGTATATGGTTACGGAGGTAGCCTAACACCTGATTATCATGCATGTAAATTTGTGACTGTCTGAACATAGTTAGTCACTTTGTTGTAGCTCTATGTGTGAAATATAGATATTTTTAATCCCAATTTTGACTTAAACTGCTTAGTTAGTATAAATAAGTGTGGATAACTTGTTTCTAGGTCACAAAAATGTAGAAGTAGATGTGGTTAAAGTTTAAGGATTATCAGAGTTACTTTGGCACTTTTAAGTATACTACTTATGTGTTTTAGCGCCGAATTGACTCCCAACAGATATAGAAAAATGTGAAAATAGTGTAATGAGATTTTTAATGAATCTTATGATTTAGTTTAAGTCTTGTTGGAATTTGAGAAACTTGGTTTGGTGATAACTAAGCGTTCTTAATTGTTTGGGTGAATAGTAGTTACTTAAGTGACCAAATGTGAGGGGCACAACCCTTGTTTCTGTTTCTTAGCCTATTTAAGGCTAAAATGAGAAGTTATTCTCATTTTCACATCCTCATCTCACGGATGCCACAAGAAAAGCAAAGGAGAAGGGAAATCAAGGTGCTAAGGGAGAAGGATCAATAAGTAAAGGAGAGAACTTAACTTTGTAGAGGAATAGTTAACTGACTTCATTTCTGGGTATTAAGGTAGGGAAAAACTTTTTTCTTAACTCATTTTTCTATTCTCTTCATCTTATTCATGAGTTTTGGCTTTATGTGGTGAGTTAGGTTTTGAGTTATTTTAGTGTTTTTGGCTTGAATCTCGTTGGAGAACTTGAGGATGACTTGTTTATAAGTTGTTGGGTGCATGGAAATGGATTTCCAGCCCTTGTATGCCTTTAATTCCATTTGTGTTGAGATTTAGGGTTTTAGGTTTTGTAATGGATGATTGTCCATGATCTTTGGTTTTGAGTGAAATTAAAGTGGAATAAGAGTTGCTATGTGTAGTTGAATCTTGTAGAAGGTTGGAAATCACTTGGATGTGAAGTTTGAGTGAATGGAGGAGGTGAAAGAACCAGTGGAACAGTTCCACGGTTCTGCAGAAGCTGCTGTAGTATTTCTGGTTGAGAAATACAACCCATGTCCAAAGACACGGGGGGAGGGGAGAGCGTGTAATCAGACATGGCCCCGTGTCCGAAGACATTGGGGGGTGTAATGAGACATGGCCTGTGTTTGGGGCCAAAATCTTCAAAAATGTCATTTTTGATATTTTCAAGTTCTTGACTAGATGAGATCATTAGTATATGTTTCATAAAGTATATTGAGACTCTAATAGGAGTATCTAATGATGTGGATTTGTGGTGAAAGTAAATCAATTAATATGTTAATTATTATGGTATTTAACATCATCGTATTTCATGTTTGTAGTTAGGAACATAAATCAATTGGCATGCTAGTTATTATAGTAATTGGCATTATTGTTGTTCCATAACTATGTTGATGAGGTTAAGTCCTCATTGTAGACAATCTAATGTGATTTTGAATGAATAGGTAATCAATCCTTCCTTACAAAGGTCATTATTGTGATCAAATATGATTTTGAATGAGTAGGTAATTAATCCTTCCTATCATAGTGATCATTGTTGAAGACTGCATTGATGAGGACAGTTCAATTCCCTTACTACTCGGGATGAAGACTATTGGAACTGGGTTCCAGTGCTTGTTCAAAGCTTATGGAATTGGGTTCCTTTGTTTTGTTCGAGACTCATGCATGACATGACATTGCCATGGACTTGGTATCATAACATTATTTATTTCATGCTTAGGATATTACATAGGCATAAACACTAGACGTAATTTGGGATAGCATGACGATTGTATGGGCGGTTGCTATCATGACATATTCATGCATTGCAGTTGTGTGGGCAATTGCATATCTCTGAGATAGAGATATAGTTTGCTTCTGCGATTGAAGTGTTATTTTTTATAATTGAGTTTATTATCTGAATGTATAAGTATATATACTAGTTTTGGAATACTTTTACTAAGATATGTTATTTCTCATCCCGATTGTGTTGCCATGTAAATCCAGGTGCTAGTTGCAACATCCTGAATTTAATAACCATAATATAGCCAATGTATACTATAGTGATTAGATTCAAAACTACTACTTACTACTAAACATTTTCAAATATAACAAAATCATGTATATATAGAAAATATGAGCCACGAATGAATATATTCATTACACAACAACAACATTTCTCATAAATACAATACTTACATCATGTTGAAAGAAACTACTCAACTACACTAAGCTAAGTATTCCAAGCTCCTACTAGTCTTCACTTTCCATAAGACTTCCTACCTGGAATCATCATGGAAACGCACATAAGGGGTGAGAATCACATATTCTCAGTAGATAAAAACTATAAACTATGTCATCATAATCATTCCAGCCATTTCAGGGAAAAACACATTTGTAAACTCAAATCTCATACATAGCAAGCTAGAAAGGTGGCAAAAGCCAAAACCAAGTCCTTTCTTTTCCCGAAATAGATTCCCACTTTATAAGTTTGTATAAAAATTCATTTACTACAAATCGTCTTCTAGAAATTGTCATGCTAACAAAAACATCATCTCTTTCTCAAAAACACCAAAACATCATCTCCGTTACAGAGACACAACAACAATACCTCCATCTTAGAGATACAAACCCAGATAATATACTCAATTATCATATAAACACTTTAGTCATAGAAGTAAACAGCATCTCCATCTCAGAGATATAAACACAACATCTCCATCTCAGAGACACGCAATTGTCCATATAATTACAATGCATGAATATGTCATGATAGCAACCGCCCATACAATTGTCATACTATGCCAAATTATGTCTAGTGTTTATACCTATGCAATAACCTAAATATGAAATGCATAATGTATGATACCATTACAAGAACCCAGTTCCATGGTAATGTCATGAAATGCATGAGCCTTGAACAAAACAAAGGAACCCGGTTCCATAAGCTTTGAATAAGCACTGAAAACCCAATTCCAGCTATTCCACGGGGTGTGAGGGAAAGACCATCCTCAACTCATTACTATGATTTGGAAGGTATTTAACTTCTTCGCTTACAATCATGTATGATCACCCTCTCCGGATAGTGAAGTCTCATCAACTACATGGTCTTCAGTAACAATGACCTTTGTGATAGGAAGGATTGACTACATTCTCATTCAAAATCACATTAGATCATCCACAACAATCATTGTGATAAGAAGGATTGATTACCTTCTCATTCAAAATCACATTATGTTCATTAACAATGAGAGCTAAAGCTCATCAACATAGCTATGGAACAACAATAATGCTAATTACTACAATAACTAGCATGTCAACTGATTTACATTCCTCACTACTAACATGAAATACAATGATGTTAAATATCACAATAATTAACATACTAATTGATTTACTTTCAACAAACAACCACTTCATTAAATACCCTTAATAGAGTCTCTATACTCAAAAAGAAGCAAAAATGAAGAAACTACACTATTGGAAGACTCCAAGGCAAGACACATAACATCTAGTTGTTTTCTGGCATTCACGTCGCAACGTTGCCCTGTGCCATGTCGCGGTGCCCAAGCCACGAATTTAAGTACTAGCAGGAAAATGCCACCAATGTTGTGGCATCCTTGTGCCACGTCACGACGCGTACCCCTGTTCTTCAACATGTCTCGGCACTCAAAGTGCTACGTCACAGCGCCCAACTCCCGGGTCTCAAAAATTGGGCATTCAAAACACTCACGTCGCGGGGTTCTACGACACACGCCACGACACCCATTGCAGAACTTGAATTCTGCAGATACGAGTATAGTTTCATTGGATCTAAACTCTCTTCCAATCATTCAAAAATTGATTTCAAGTGATTTCCAACCTCCATCAAGATCCAACTACACAAAGCAACTCTTAAACCACTTTAATTTCACTCAAAATCAAAGATCATGGATAATCATCCAATACTAACCTAAAACCCCAAAACTTATCTTAAGAGGGATTTAAGGCATACAAGGGCTGGAAATTCATTTCCATACACTCAACAATTCAGAAACAAGTCATCCTCAACTTCTACAACTAGATTCAAGCCAAAAACACCAAAATCACACTCAAAAACCTAACTTTCCTATCATGCCAATACTCATGAACAAGATAAAGAAAATAAGAAGATGAGTCAAAAACAAGGTTTTCCCCCTGCCTCAAGGTCTTGATGATGCCTATGAATGGATCCAAGCTCTCCAATCCTTGCTTGCCTCTTGATTTCCCCTTTTTCTTCTTCTTTCTCCTTCTTCTTTCTACTCTTTTCTCTTCTCTGTTTTCTATTTTCCTTCCTCTCCCTACTGTGGGACTACTTATAAAAAGGAGTCAATCGTGGCTTCTCACATATAAGTGCTAAAACTCAGATCTGCTAAGAACACTCAGATTTCACCAAATCCGATTTCCTAGCTACCAACAGATTCAGAATAAATCCTGAGATTCATTAAAAATCATGTTTCACCAAAAATTGATATTTCCATATCAGCTGGGGGTCAATCTGGTATTAAAACACATAACTAGTATGTTTAAAAATGTCAAACTATATGTTTAAAAATGTCAAACTAACTCCAATTAACCTCAAACTATAACAGTAGCACAGTTTCCATATTTGTGACCTGGAAACAAACTCTCCACATTTATTTCCTCTAACTAAATAGTTTAAGCTACTTTCGAGACAAATAACAGCTATATTTCACCCATAGTGTTGCAGCAAAGTGCCTAAACATGCTCAGAAAGTCATAAAACTACACAGGCATGTTAAGTAAGTATTAGGATACCTCTGTAACCCTATACAAGCCTAACATGTTTTCCAGGGTGTTACATTTCTCCCCTCTTTTTTAGAATTTTGTCCTCAAAATTCACTCGTTATCAACACTTAATCTCTTTCAACTAAGGTTCCAAGATCTCTAACAGACATCACACTTGAAGGAATCTCACCTTCCATAGCGATATCCAACTCATCATTATCTAACCAAGACAATCCAGTCTCATGTAGGTCTTCCGCTCCCAAGCCAAACTTATGCCAAATATTCTTCACTTAAGAAATTTGTTTCCCATAAAACTCTTGGATTCCTCAATCCATAATCCTTGCAAAACTTATCTATCAACCCTTCATCCAACACATGGGCTCTACTCACACTAGAGGTACCATAACAAAGGGTGTAGATGCAAACAAATCTTATACGAATTCATTCATATCAACTGGACCCTCACTAGAAGAACTCCTGTTCCCCTAGTTCGTCTAGGTGAAGTCATAGTTTCCTGTCCTCATAAAACATTACATATTGAGTAAATCAATCCTCAGTATCATATAATGGCGTAATAGTAGCTACCAACATCCAACCTAAAGCAAGCCATGCAATCCTTTTTCAACATCTCAAACCAGAGACAAAGAAATGCACAACACATAGAGAAACTTCTACATGCCTAAGCATAGTCAGTTCATACCCTAGCTCAACAGGATGAACTATTCTGATACCATAATGTAACATCCTGAATTTAATAACCATAATATAGCCAACGTATACTATAGTGATTAGATTCAGAACTACTACTTACTACTAAACATTTTCAAATATAACAAAATCATGTATATATAGAAAATATGAGCCACGAATGAATATATTCATTACATAACAACAGTATTTCTCATAAATACAATATGTACATAATGATGAAAGAAACTACTCAACTACACTAAACTAAGCATTCCAAGCTCCTGCTGGTCTTCACTTTCCATAAGACTTCCTCCCTGGAATCATCATGGCAATGCACACAAGGGGTGAGAATCACGCATTCTCGATAGATAAAAATCATAAACTAGGTCATCACAATCATTCCAGCCATTTCGGAGAAAAACACATTTGTAAACTCAAATTTCATACATAACAAGCTAGAAATGTGGCAAAAGTCAAAACTAAGTCCTTTCTCTTCCTGAAATAGATTCTCACTTTATAAGTTTGTATAAAAACTCATTTACTACAAACAATCTTTTAGAAATTACCACGCTAACAAAAACATCATCTCTTTCTCAAAGACACCAAAGCATCATCTCCATTGCTGAGACATAACAACAATTCCTCCATCTCAGAGATATAAACCCAGATAGTATACTTAATTATCATATAAACACTTTAGTCACAGAAGTAAACAACATCTCCATCTCAGAGACATATAATTGCCTATACAACTGTAATGCATGAATATGTTATAATAGCAACCGCCTATACAATTGTCATGCTATGCCAAATTATGTCTAGTGTTTATGCCTATGCAATAACCTAAATATGAAATGCATAATATATGATACCATTACAAGAACCCAGTTCCATGGTAATGTCATGAAATGCATGAGCCTTGAACAAAACAACGGAACCCGATTCCATAAGCTTTGAACAAGCACTGAAAATCCAGTTCCAACTATTCCACGGGGTGTGAGGGAAAGATCATCCTTAACTCATTACTATGATTTGGAAAGTATGTTACCTCTTTGCTTACAATTATGTGTGATCACCCTCTTCGGGTAGTGACGTCTCATCAACTACACAGTCTTCAGCAACAATGACCTTTGTGATGGAAGGATTGACTACCTTCTCATTCAAAATCACATTAGATCATCCACAACAATCATTGTGACAAGAAGGATTGATTACCTTCTCATTCAAAATCATATTATGATCATTAATAATGAGAGCTAAAGATCATCAACATAGCTATGGAATAACAATAATGTTAATTACTACAACAACTAGCATGTCAATTGATTTAAATTCCTCACTACCAACATGAAATACAATGATGTTAAATACCACAATAATTAACATACCAATTGATTTACTTTCAACAAATAACCACTTCATTAAATACCCCTAATAGAGTCTCTACACTAAAAAAGAAGCATAAATGAAGAAACTACACCATTGGAAAACTCCAAGGCAAAACACACAACATCTAGTTGCTTTCTAGCATTCACGTTGCAACGTTGCCTTGTGCCATGTCGCGACGCCCAAGCCACAAGTTCAAGTACTGGTAGGAAAATGCCACCAACGTCACGGCATCCTTGTGCCATATCGCGACGTACTCCCCTGTTCTTCAACACGTCACGACACTTAAAGTGCTATGTCGCAGTGCCCAACTATCGGGTCTCAAAAATTGGACATTCAAAACACTCATGTCGCAGCGTTCTACGCCATACTCCATGACGCCCACTACAGAACTTACATTCTGCAGAATTCTGTAGATACGGGTACTGTTCCATTAAAACTAAACCCTCTTCTAATCACTCAAAATTCAATTTCTTAATTTTCCTATCATGCCAACACTCATGAACAAGATAAAGAAAATAGGAAGATGAGTCAAAAACAAGGTTTTCCCCATACCTCAAGGTCTTGATGATGCCCAAGGATGGATCCAAGCTCTCCAATCCTTGCTTGCCTCTTGATTTCTCCCTTTTCTTCTTCTTTCTCCTTTTTCTTTCTCCTTTTTTCTCTTCTTTGTTTTATGTTTTCCTTCCTCTCCCTACCGTGGAACTACTTATAAAGAGGAGTCAATCGTGGCTTCTCACATATAAGTGTTAAAACCCCGATCTGCTAAGAATACTTAAATTTCACCAAATCCAATTTCCTAGCTACCAACAAATTCAAAATAAATCCTGAGATTTATTAAAAATCTTGTTTCACCAAAAAATGATATTTCCATATCAATTGGGGATTAATTTGGCACTGTAACACATAACCTGTATGATTAAAAATGTCAAACTAACTCCGATTAACCTCAACTTTTAACTGTAGCACAGTTCCCACATTTGTGACCTGGAAACAAACTCTCCACATTTATTTCCACTAACTAAGCAGTTTAAGCCACTTTTGGAGTAAATAACATCTATATTTTACACATAGTGTCTAAACATGCTCAGAAAGTCACGAAACAACACAGACATGTTAAGTAAGTATTAGGCTACCTCTATAACCCTATACAAGCCTAACATGTTTTCTAGGGTGTTACACCAGTTCTTCGAAAGGGAAGGAGAAGATGAACTAAAATTAGTATAGTTATATGTTTTTTGATGATAAATCTTGTATAATATGCTAGTTTTTATTATTGTAAAGTTTATGTATTACAATGTGCCTTGGAGGCAATGATGTATATATATAACTTTTGTTATCGTGGCTCTCCATAATTATTTGTATAAATGTTATGGGTTTAGTTATTGGATGTTAGAACTAACAAGGTCAATATTAATTATTCTTTTATGTGACGATATGTCTAGATAGTAAATATTGGGATGTTAGAAAAATGGTGTACATTCTAAAGCTTAGATTCGGGGGTTGATTACTAGTAGGAAATGTATTAGCACCTTACACCATCCATTCAACAAACTATTATTTGCTTAATTTAATGTTATTTGCTAAATTAACTAAGCTGATCCTAATTATTTATTTGTCAAAAAAGGGTTTTATTATTTTTATTTTTTCTATGTCCCATTTTATCGACATATTATCAAGAGTGATAAATGACTATAATAAGAAATGGATGGCTAAAAAGTCATTATTTTACGGAACAAATTTAAACCGCGTCGTAACATGTGGTAAGCAAGTTGTGAACTAAAATTTTAACTTTCGAAAAACATATTTTGAAAAATGAATTGTCATGTAAAAAATTAATTTCAAAAAATATTCTTAACAAAATATGATTTTTAATTAAAGAAGTCAAGTTAATTTAATATATATATATATATATATATTTGGCAAAATGTGATTTTTAAAATGGGTTTTTAAAAGGTTTTTGTAAAATAAAATTTAATTCACTACAATCAAAAGTTGGGGATATATGAACTTGTTCACATCAATTTCTTTTTTTTATTAAAAATATTTATTCAATTGTTGATGTTAGATCCCACCAGCGCTTTTGCCAAAATCCAATAAAATGACATTAAGAGTATTAGATAGAGTTTATTGATCACATTTTGATCATCTCCCAAATTTTTCATCATCAGTCGATTTTTAAGGTTTTGGTTTATTAAATAAAAGACAAAGTAATGTGTATAAAAGAATAATAAAAATTGATGTTTGGAATAAGTTTTTTTATTATAAATCATCTAAGGCCCTGCTAATGCTTCTGACAAAACCTAAGAGATGCTCCTCACCTTCGAAAAACCAAAATTTCATCGTTACTTCAACTAATTTTGGGTATTCCATTGTCGAAATCTCAATCCATAACAAAAAAATAATAAAAAAGGATAAATGAAATAGGAAAACAAATAACAAAAGCAAGAAATAGTTAGCAAATGAATTAAATAAAAATATTAAAGTAAAATCAAAACAAAACAAAATAATACAACACATGATAAAAGAAAAGAAGATTAACTAAAAAAGAATAGTAGGTTGACATTGCAACAATCACATGGTCAAAGGAAACTAATTGTAATAATAATAAAAACTAATTGAGAGGAGAAAATAAAGTGTTATAGAGATTCACGAAAACCGAAGCTCAATTCTTATCATATGAACTGTGAACATGAAGATAAAAAGCTCTCAACTTTTTGAAGAGAAAAAATTTTCTTTTGCATCAAAACCACAACTAGAATCTTGATTAGAAAACTCTAAGAAAACCATCTCTTATACCAAAAATTTCCTTGAGCTCTCACCATTTGTGCAGTCCCTTCCTCGGGTTGTATATGCTCTCTCTCTCTCCCTCTCCCTCATTATCTTTGAGTTGTTTTCTCAAGAAACCGTGTGTTTGTATGCTTTTGGTGTCTACTTATTTATTGGTAAAGTGATGTCTCCATTACTTAGTGGAGAAGAATTAATTAAGCCACCAAATTGTTCTATTTTTTATTACTTACAGATTATTTGTTAATTAAAAAGCAATCACAAGGGATTTAGATTTTGATTTTTTGATACTAAAAATCCCAACATATATTTCACCCTAAAATAATATTCTTCCTTATTACATCTTTTATTTTAAATCTGGATATATTTGGGTTCAAAAATTTCAATATTCTTTCCCCTTTTATTTTACATAATCAAAATCATATTTTCTCATTTATTATTAAAGATTCATTCAAATAAATTTTCAATCAATCCCTTTAATTCTCAATCAAATCTTTCCAAAGACCAATTTTTAATTTTTATTTAAATGCCTGGACAAAATTGGACGCTGACAAATAGCAGCAGAATACCGATGCTACCAATTTTGAAAGTCAGAGGTACATAAATAACAAGTTTCAAAATTCAACAATGAGAAAAATCCTTTAGTAGACACAACATTTCTTTTAGAGAGAATGTCAGCATGTTCAAATTTTTGAAACTAAAAACTGTTAAGAACGTAATCGCCCACTGAAGGATGCAAACTAGGAAAGACTTGAATTAAGCCTATCCATCGAGAGGAGTAATTAGGAAGATGAATTTGGAGGATACTTGATTTTTCGCCAGGTAGATAGATAGAGAACTCTTGACGACAAAAGAAAATATTTCTAAGTTGAACTACATTTTTCACTAAGACATTTAAACTAATTAGATCCATGCTCTCCCTTTGCAAAAGGCTAAAGACAATCTGAAGGCTTCCATCGATGACCACCACCACTAAACCCTCAGCCATGGCTACGTCCTCCACTATGCACCAACACCAACCTAATGCTTGAACTTAGCAACTCAAACAACCTATAAAATCATCCTTTTTCTAGCCACAGTCTTACTCATGGTCATTAGCTACAGAGCCCCTGTCAAAGCCATTGTTCACCGCCTCAAGACCACCACCGCTCCATCACCACTATGTTAGCCTTGGCAACCATCACCCAAGAGAGGGGTGAATTGAGTGATTACAAGTTTTTAAAATAACATTAAAAAATTAAGCATTTTGAAGCACTCAATTAATAAATACAATAGAACATGCATAAATTAAGTTAATATTGAATATAAAGAGTGTAGGGAAGAGAGAATCAAACTAAAAAATTTATCCTAGTTTAGCCACCAACCATTTGCGGCTTACATCGAGTCCCCAAGTTTAACTTGAGATTTTCTTCACTATCTCCTAGACTTCACGAGTGTTAAGAAAACTTTTGTACAAGTAAGAGCACTCCTCACACCTTGGGATACCTCACCCTTGTGCTAGAACTTCCAATTCTTTAAGCTTCACAGGTGCTTGAAAAATATTTACATTCAAGAACACTCACAATACCTTTGGGATACCTCACCCTTGTATTTGAGCCTCACTACAAGGGATATCTCACCCTCTTACAATAATTTTAAGATGAAGAAAAATATTAGAAACTCACACAAGAGTAGATATACAACTTGAAGAACAAAGGAATAGAATGATTTTGCAATATAGTGCTCAAAATATGATTTTGATGATTTAAGGATCAAATCAAGTGTTCTAGAGTAGTAAAAGCTTTAAACATCACTTATATATAGAGCCCAAGTGATAAAATAGTCGTTGGTAGTGTTTAGAAATGATTTTTTAAGAAAACTAGTTATTTATAGTAGTTGGGAACATTTCTAGGCTCGTGGTAATTGATTACCATGCATTACCATGCTTCTATTTTGTTAAAAATACGTTTACAACATTCTAATGCTTGAAAAATAACTTTAAACACTCATAACTTCTTCATTTCTCATCATTTTAAGAAAATGATCACTCATTGAAAAGATCTTTGAGTTTATTTTCATATGAAACATGTTTCAAGACAAAAGTAAAATTATTTTGAAAGTTATGATTAAATGAATAACCAAAGGTAAGCTTTTCAAAACTCAAAATTGACTATTTTTCATAATTTTTAACTACCACCATGACTAACTTTTCAAAACATATTTGTTGGCCATTTTAGCATGTAAGAACCATTTGTAAATATTTAAAAACATTTTTGAAATCTTTTCTTGTAAAACCTCTATCTTTACATAGGAGAAAGCCTAAAAGGAATATATACCAATTATAGTCCTTAGGCTTCTTGATGTAATCTAAACTTCCAAAAATTTATTCTTTTCAAATCTTGCAAATGATTGGAACATCTTATCATTCTCATTCTTCTTGAGTTGAGTATAATTGTGATCTTTTGCTTTCTTGTTGCAATGCTCACTCTTAGTTCTTAGACTATCCTACAAAGTATTGCTCACTTAAACAAACATAGTTAGTCCAAATTCATAATTCAATATATTCATATGCATAATTCATAAATGTATAACTCTAGTTAGTATAACATGCATATAAGACTTTTATAGATACATCCAAATAAGACATACCACTATCATGTAACATATTATTAGATATATCCTATAAAAGATGTTATAAAGCATGCATAATTCTTATATAAAATATAACAAGATGGAGTACATGATCATACATGATCCAATATAATCTATTAAGCACATCTATATAGTATAATCATCATTCATTTTGTCTTGTATTTGTCATCATCAAAACTTAACATATTAAACCATTAGGGCAAATTTATTTCCACAAACTCCCCCTTTTTTATGATGACAAATCACCAAAGAAAAAATATGTTGAGTAATATAGAATAATAGATATTCGTGTAAGCATATCAAACAATAAGTACAAGAACATATTTTTATTTCTAATTCTCACTCCTCCTATTTGATATCAACAAAAAGGCTTAGGAAGGAAAGATAATATTTTCTCTCCCCCTATAGATACAACTCATGTTGCCAAAAAGAGTAGGATCATCAAAACCAAAACTTCTTCAAGTTATTCGAAATATAACTATCTCCCTTTATTTGATTCTACATATTATTCAAGAATAGAGAGATGAAACAAATATATTTTCAAGATATAAAAGATTATTCATACAATGCTTGTCATATTTTGGTACATCAACATTTATCATATGATAGCAATAAAACACTTTATGTAATCAAATAAGGATGTAAGCTAAGAGATATAAACAACATAAGAGCTAGGCTCCCCTTCATTGAAGCACAAGATGGATAAAGTAAAATATGTATGCCAAGACCATGTAAGCCCATTACCATAAAGTAAAGCAAAGCAAAAGATACTTTTTCTTAATCCATCAATCAAAAATTATTTTAAAAATTCTCTCCCTTTCAAAAAGAATTTTACAAGAACACATTACATTTTCAAAAGCATTTTAGAAGGGTAGAGAGGTTTTATACTAAAATTATATATTCCTTGAGAGTGGTCAAATCCAATTCAAAGGAACATCTAAAAGTACATCTCCTCTCTTTCTCATTGAACAAGAGCCTTAAGAAAATAAAACACTTTGAAGAATAAGACTTATCTTTTGAAGTATCAAGATGGGTTCTATAGAACATTTCAAAATATTAATTTGGAAATTTTTTTAAACATTCTCTCAAGATTTAATAAAACTTTTCAAAGCAAATGACGAGAGTAGTACATTTATAGCACATATACAATGATTTCTAAATTTTCAAGACAATTAGGAGGTGAATACTTTCATAGTTTTAAGACAAGTTCAAAAGATTCTCAAGGATATGGAACTTGAAAAGCTTTTTTCAAATATGATAAGAGATTTTGCTTTAAAATTTTTTTTATTCAAACTAGAAACTCTTTTCAAAACAAGAGCATGATTCTCATAGATATTATACTACTAAGAAACCATAGATCAAGAGAATAATAGATATCAAACATTCACCTTAATAAAATATGTTATAGGGATTAAAGCATGTATAGAACTAATATCATCCACCCTATATGCAATGACAAAGTTAACAAGTTAATATCCAATTAGGTACTTTGTCAATGCTAGGGATACTTCTCATGTAAGGAAAGCATATAATCATTTAATATCAATTTATCAATAAGTATCATACAATTCATAACATATAGAATACCATAATAACTTAAGGATAGAGATACTTATTGAGTTAGATAGAGAGTGATGCTCTTTATTTATTAGTCCTTTAATTTTGAGCTTTCTTCCATTGAATACTCCATTCCATTGCACTTGAAGAAAGTATCCTCATGTCCCTCTTCATCCAAATCTTCTCTTTATCCACATATGTTTGTATGTAAAAATTTGATAGCTATATTTGAAACACATAGAGAGACTTGTAATTAAAAGTTCTCTAAATCATAAACTATCATAAAATATTATTTAAGTCCACTTACAAGCATAATTTAGGTTGATATATAATGTAAAGCATGTATCACATTATCAACCATGCAATGTTAACTCTAACTCTAACAAGAACAAAAGAAGGACATATGCACTTGAATCCAAAAGCATAGTTTAAGCATTTTCAAAGCAAGATTCAAGTTTATCAAGAAAAACATGATCATAATCAAAACTTATATAGGTATTTTAGGGAGTGCAATAATCATGTTAGGCATGTTAAGGCATCACACAACTCTCAACTTGTCCAAATATCACATGATATTTAATTTAAAGCAAAAATAAGGATAATCGATTTATATAACCATAAGTGTACTCTTTGAGTTTTTGTAGGTGACTCAAACTTCTATGCCTTAAGGCTCCTTGAGAATGTTGTGGTTCTCCATGCCATCATTTTATGTTTTCATTACTCTTAGAGAACTTGGACCATTTCAAAATTTTTCAACCTCAAGTAGCATATTTGTATTTTACTTTAGTACATGCTTAAGCTAATAGTCACCCTACAATACAATTCAAAGTACTTTCTTTGGTATCCACCAATTTTGGATCCATAGAGGTTAATAATTGATTATTGATCCATTATGCTCATAAAGATCAATTTTTTCATAGTATGTAAATTGAATACAACAAATTAAATAATCAATTACCATTAAGCACATAGCTAATAGCATGCTTACTTTCATGATATATAGACAATTCAAAACATAGCAAGTATACCTAGGCATTGTAGAACTTTACGTACCAAGATATATAACAAATTAATGAGCTATGATATAAAAAGAATGAACATAATCATGTGCTAAACATAAAATTCAAATTTTACTAAATACACATGATTCTATCAATCACTTAAGGCCTACAAGGAATATTCCTCAAATTCATTGACTTTACAAGTGAATATGCATAAGAGCTAAAAGCTTTTGATACTTTGGCCTTGATAATTAACAAAATACTTTTTCTTACCCATTGCTTCTCTTTTGGAGTATTGAACTTTACAAGTTCTACATTTTGTACTTGAGAAGCTAAGGTTGAAACCATTTTCTTTCTTTGACCAAAACTTCTACCATTGGGCTTTGGAAGCATTCTCCTAGATGATTTCTCTTTTCTTTGACTAATTAGTTCATCTTTTTGAGAAATTTTCTACATAATTGAAATACTAGGAGGACATTTTGGTGCCCATTTCATCTTGGGTCCTTGAAAGTTAGTATTACGGCCTTTATGATCTTTAGAAACACATATCATACAATTTCTCATATAAAGATTTCTTCTATAATTACATAAATGAGAAATATATCCTAGTTGACCACAAAAATTGTAAACAATCTTTCATTTCCTGATACTCGAGTAGACTTTGTAACAACAAATGAAATCAATATCTCATATTGACTCATTTGAGCATGGCCATGCATTTCGCAGTCTCACTCAATAAGGGGGCCCGAAGATATCGCTCCTGTTATGTAGGAGTGACAAATCCCATCTAGGTCACTCACATTCCTCTACATGATTTACGGTATGTACAATAACCAACTTTATAATCACCTTGTTACAGATGATGTTTAATGGCATTAAAACACACAACTTCTCATGTAGGAATCGTAGTGATTTCAGGTCAAAGGACCACAGACACCATTGTCACTATGATAATCGTTTATGACACTCACGTAACGATCTATGTAGCGTTCTCATGACGGGTCAATCCAGTATATTATTACTCTAATATGTACCCATGTGAAGACTTGATATCTCATATCCATGACCTGTGAGATGTTGTCATCAGTCTGTGCACATACTAGTCTCAATGCATTATTGTTGTCATAATTAACAATAATACTTGACTAGGGACATTTAAGAATAATGTTATAACCAAAAGGATCTCACGATCAAGTCATCCACTTAATGTCTTATGGCATCAAACTTACTATTCTAAGAATTTTATTATGTTTATTAAAAAGAACACAATAAATGAAATGTCTCATATATTAAATTAGCATAATAGAATGTATGTAAATACAGAAAATGTATCGGCCTCTAGGGCATACACCAACAATTGATGTGTGGAATGCCGTTGAAAATAGCGCCTTTATTTCCCTACGTATAGTTGATGGTGTAAGAACTAATACACCTAGAAGTGAATGGACCGATGAAGACAAAAAAAAGATTCAATATAATTTAAGAGCCAAGAACATCATTACCACATCCTTAGGGTATGATGAATTCTTTAGGGTGTCAAATTGTAAGACTGCCCAAGAAATGTGGGATACCCTACAAGTAACTTATGAGGGCACAAGTGTATGAATTGTTTAGAATGAACCAAGGAGAAAGCATTCAAGAAATACAAAAGAGATTTATACACATTATAAATCATCTTACTTTATTGGGAAAGACTTTTTCTAATGAGGATCTTATTAACAAAGTCTTGAGGTGTTTAAGTAGGAGTTGGCAACCCAAGATGACAGCTATTGCAGAGTCAAGGAACTTATCAACAATGACATTGGCCACCTTATTCGGGAAACTCCAAGAGCATGAATTGAAGCTAAATAGACTCAATCAAAATGAGGAGCATGACAAGAAGAAGAAGGGGATTGCACTTAAAGCCACCTCATCTACAATTGAAGATGATGATGAAGATGATGGAGATGGTATAGAAAATCTGGAGCTAAATGAGGATAATCTTAGTCTCATTGTGAGGAAGTTTAGAAGATTCTTAAAGAAAAAGGGATTCCAAAGAAGAAAACATTTTCCTCCTAAGAAGACCTATCACAAAGGGGAAGGAACCTCATTAACTCCAACGTGTTATGAATGCGGTAAACCAGGGCATATGAAGATGGAATGTCCCATATATCTTAAGAAATCAAAAAAGTTTGAGAAGAAACCCATTAAAGAAAAGAAAGAAAGGAGATCCTACATAGTATGGGAAGACAATGACATGGACTCCTCCGATAGTTTAAAAAATGAAGAAGCCCATCTATGTCTCATAGCTAAAAGTGAAGAAGAATAAGAAAGTGACACCGAGGTAACATCTTCAAACCTAGATTCTTCATATTCCTATAGTGAATTATAAGATGCTTTTCAAGAATTTTATGATGACTCCATGAGGCTCACAAAAATAGTTTTATCCTCCAACAAAATAATCTTTTTATTGATAAACAAAGTTGCCATGTTAAACAAGGATATTAATAAGCTTAAAATTGAAAATGAGACCTTAGGACTTATTGATGCTAACTCATTATGCATGACTTGCTCTTTACTTGATAATGCATCCATTCAATTACCTCGCTCTTCGTGTAAATCATTTGAAAATGAGGTTGACGATTTGAAAAATACTCTTGCAAAATTTACCTTTGGAAGAGAGAATTTAAATGTTTTACTAGGGAAGCAAAAATATGTTTTTCAAAAAGTCGATTTGGGATATAATCTAAATAACCATCCAAAGTCTTATAAGAATTTTTTTACTTCCTCAAGTACATCAAGTAGCCCTTTTTATCAAATGCTTTCATTATGGTAGGAAAGGGCATAGTGCATCAACATGTAATGTAAGAAAGAATACCAACACCAAGGTTGGAACTAAGAGGGTTTGGGTTCCTAAGGGCACCTTGCCTAAATCTAACGCACAAGGACCCAAGAAAATTTGGGTATCAAAGGTTAAAACTTGAATGTGTGTTGTAGGTGTGCTTGAAGACCAAGAGCTCAAGTTAGTATCTTGTTAGTGGTTGCTCCAAGCACATGACGGGTAACGGCTCCAAATTCTCTTTTTTTGTACTAAAGAAGAATGGTTATGTCACATATGCGGACAACAACAAAGGAAGGATCCTTGGAGTTGGAAAAGTTGGCAAGAATCCCTCTACTTCAATTGAAAATGTCTTGTGTGTAGAAGGACTCAAACATAACTTGCTTAGCATAAGTCAATTATGTGATAAAGGAAATAGAATTATCTTTGACTCAAATTGTTGCATAATTGAAGGCAAAAATTATAAGCAAGTTAAATTTATTGGTCATAGAGTTGATAACATATATATGATTAATCTTAATGATATTACCTCTCAAAATGCAAAATGTCTTATGAGTAAAGAGAGTGATTCATGGCTATGGCATAGGAGAATTGCTTACATTTATATGGATCACCTAAACAAACTTGTTTCAAAAGATTTAGTAATTGGTGTACTAAAGCTCAGTTTTGAGAAAAATAAACTTTGTGATGCATGTCAAAATGGTAAACAAGTAAATGCCTCTTTTAAAACTAAAAATGTTGTTTCCATTACTAGACCCTTGCAACTTTTACATATGGATCTTTTTGGACCATCAAAAACTATGATCTTTGGGGGTAATTACTATGCTCTTGTGATTGTGGATGATTACACTAGATATACATGGACTTTATTCCTTGCTCATAAGAATGAGGCCTTTCATGTATTTAGAAAACTTGTAAAGATTATCCAAAATGAGAAAAATTGTAGCATTGCATCCATAAGAAGTTATCAAGGAGGGGAATTTGAAAATCAAGAATTTGAAATGTTTTGCAATGAAAATGGTATTAAGCATAGTTTTTCTACTCCTAGAACTCCACTAAAAAAATGGAGTGGTTGAAAGGAAAAATAGATCTTTAGAGGAGTTAGTAAGAACTATGCTCAATGAAACAAACTTTCCTAAGTATTTTGGGTGGATGTGGTAAGTACCGCTTGTTATATTATGAATAAGGCTTTAATAAGGCCAATTTTAAAGAAAACCCCCTTATGAACTATACGAAGGAAGGAAACCAAACATTTTCTACTTTCATGTCTTTGGTTACAAATGCTTTATTTTAAATAATAGAAAATATAACCTAGGCAAGTTTGATGCTAAATCCGATGAGAGAATATTTCTTGGTTATTCTCTTAATAGTAAATCCTTTAGATTTTATAATAAGAGAACAGTGACCATTGAGGAATCAATTCATGTTGCATTTGATGAAACTAACCCAAATGGTCTGAGAAAGGATTTGGTTGATGATGTTACAGAGAGTTTGACAAAGACTCGCTTGGAGAATCAAGAAAAAGAAACCAAGAAGATAGAAGAAAGCTCACTTAATCATCCAAGGCAAGAGGATTCACAAATCATGGACCTTCTCAAGGAATGAAGGACATCAAGATATCATCCTCTTGACAAAGTGATAAATGATGTATCAAAAGGGGTAATCACTCAAAACTCTCTTAGAGATGTATGTAACCATATGGCTTTTGTCTCTCAAGTTGAACCTAAAGACATAAACGAGGCCATTAATGATGAACATTGGATTTTGGCTATGCAAGATGAACTAAACTAACTTGAAAGAAATCAAGTTTGGCAATTAGTTCCAAGGCCTAATGATCATCCCATAATTGACATCAAATGGGTCTTTAGGAAACAAACTTGATGAAATAGGCTTAATAATAAGAAATAAAGTTAGGTTGGTTGCAAAAGGCTATAATCAAGAAGAAGGAATGGATTATGAAGAAACATATGCTCCCGTAGCTAGATTAGAAGCCATAAGAATGCTACTTGCATATGCATGCATCATGGATTTCAAACTTTTTCAAATGGATGTTAAAAGTGATTTTTTAAATGGTTTCATACAAGAAGAAGTGTATATGGAATAACCTCCTAGTTTTGAAAACTTTGAACTACCCAACCATGTCTTTAAATTGAAAAAGGTCTTGTATGGCTTAAAACAAGCTCCTAGAGCTTGGTATGAAAGGTTGAGCAAGTTCTTTTTAGAAAATGGCTTTTCTAGAGGAAAGGTTTGTTGGTTGTGGCTTCTGATTACTCAAGAAAGGAGGGTTGAATTGAGTATGATAAGTTTTTGAAACTTTTACTCTTTTTACAAAAACTGATTCTTTTCTTTAATCAAGAAAGAGATTTTGTCAACCAACAAATCAAAATGTGTTTTTGCAAGATGTATTGCAATCAAGAATTGAAACTTATAAAGAAATATTAATAGTAAGATTGATTTCAGATAAGAATAAGATCATTAACAAATTAGATCATACAAGCATCCCTAACATATTACTTAATTCATGCATTCAACAATAAAGCAAATAAAGAGTTAAGGGATAGAGAAAATTGCAAACCGAGATTTATCCTGGTTCAGCTACCTCCACTGGTAACCTACATCCAGTCCCCACACCACTGTAAGATTTATCCACTATAAAAAATCAATATACAAGATTCTTTTACAAAAGCTCCACTTCTTGGTTCCTTCTACCCAAATGAAAGCTTTTCTCTCAGAGCAATCTCGCAATTCCCACAAGAGTTCCTTCTACTCTTACACAACACCAAGAGTTCCTTTTACTCTTGATCTAACTAGCAAGAAAACCTTCTCTCTTATCTCTCTTTTACAAAATTTGAAGAGATTGAATCAAATTCCAAGAAATCAAAAATTACAAATTGAAGCTCTAAAGAAAAATACTCAGTTTTTCTTCAATGAAAAGTTCTCTCAATATTTGTGTGTGTATTCTCAAATTTTGAGTGAATTCTCTATGTAAAAGGCGTTTCTAATGTCTTTATATAGGTTTATCTCAAAATAGATTCATTGGATACACTTTACAAGTCAGTTGAGATCATAACAGACTTATCAAAAAAATTTTGTTATTAGTTAATTGATGTGTACATAGATGTATTAAACAAGATTTCACTTTTATAAAATGTGTACATCTATTGCCTAATCGATTGTTTTCTTGGACGTTCTTGATCTTGAATGATACACATATAAATACATTGATGTTGTTCTTGAAAAACACTTATATTTTCAGCCCAGAAGATTATACATTGATTAACTAATCAATTGTATAGTTATTTTAAAATGTTCTTGCTTCTATTTTGGCTTATACATCGATGTATCAATAGATGTATATATATAAAATGCTTCTGTGTTAACTTATACATAAATGTACTAATCGATGTATATATGTCAAAAATGCATTCTTACTTTTGTTTTGATTTATACATCGATGTGCCAATCGATGTATATATACAAATGTGCATATTGATCAAGTAAGTCCAGAATCGATCGATGTATACATAAATGTATAATATGTATACATAGATGTACACATAGGTTTTCATTAAATGTTAGTTAATTAACTGAAAGTACATAGATGTACACATAGATGTTCAAACTTATTAATTAACCTTTTTCATTCTTAGCCCACTTTTACTTTTGAAAATCATTTTTACTTATTTTAGAGAGCTTAATCAAAGAATTATACTAAGTCTTTTCTTTACAAAAAGTTTCTAATGATCTTCCTTGAATTCCTTCTTCATGATGCTCTTTTTTCAAGTTTTCCTTCATGATCCTTGCATTGAAATGCTTTGCTCCATGATTCTTTGCATCCACTTTTCTTGCTCCATTAAATCTCATTGAAAAAATCAAGCTTGACAAGTAGTTAGTGAATTAAAGAAACAATAATCATGTTCAGTTTAGTCATTAATCAAAACACACTAGGGTCATTTATCCACAAACTCCCTCTTTTTGATTGATGACAAACTTACCATACATTGTTACCAAGTGGCTTCCAGTACTCAAGAGGGGGGTGAATTGAGTATAAAAATTTTGCAAAACCTCTTTTAAAATAAAATATAAAAATTAAAACTTAATAAATAAATGCATAGAAGGAACGAGAAGAAGAAAAGAAACAATAAAAACAGCAGAAAATAAATATACAGTAAATTAAAATTATATAAACTAAAGAGATTAAGAATAGAGAAGCAGGCACAGTATTTATCCTGGTTCGACCACTAACCCACTTGTGGTCTACGTCCAGTCCTCGAAAGTCGAGATTTTTCACTATGTATACAAGCTTCAATAGGTGCTTGCAACCGTTACACAAAAGAGCACTTTTCACACACAGGGAAACTCTACCCTTGTGCTAAAGTCTCAACCTGTAGGGATACCTCACCCTTATACAAACCTTGAGGGATACCTCACCCTCAATATAGAATAATAGAAAGTAGATGAAGAGAAACTCTCACTCAGAGCAAATTATACAAATTGAAGCACTATAGAGCTCTCTAAGAATATCTCAGAATTTTACAAAAAGAGCATAGAGAAAAAGAGAGAAATATGTAAACAGCGTTTTAGCACAAGCAAAAAATAATTTCAAGAATTTCGTGTGTTTCAGACATGAGACAAGGTCTCTATTTATAGAGCCTTTGATAAAAAATGATCGTTGAGGAAATTAATATCATAATAAATGCGAATCCGTTTACGTATAAATTCAAAAACCAAAACAGAATCTCGTGGGTTATTCGAATACCATTAAGGGGTATTCGAATACCACTGGTTTCAGTTCTCATAAAAACAATTTAGACACAGGTTATTCGAATACCACTGTTTTTCATTTTCTCATAAATCATCTCACAAGTAGGTTATTCGAATACCACAAAGAGGTATTCGAATACCACTGTTTAAAACACATTCTAAAAAGCATTTTTCAGAAGGATTGTATTTGAATACCTTCAAGGCTATTCGAATATCTCTGTTTCAAGTTATGAAAAACATTTTTAAGAAACAGATCATGTGATTTCTGAAAATCCACAAACTCTTTGATTTTCAAAGCCATATTAAAACTTTAATTTAGTTTGTAGAAAAATATGTTTTTAGATCTTTTAAGCTAAACACTTAGATATCCTATAAAAGCTCTGTACAAGAGAGATCCTAAGTCCTAAAGCTAAACTTGAAGAACTTGGACTTGGTCTTCTCATCATCTCCATGTTTGTTATCATCAAAACTCATCTTCATTGTCGCATGATAATCACATTCTCCCCCTTTTTGATGATGACAAACTATCATTGAGAAAAGCATTAGTTCATATAAATTGGAATTCAAAAAGATAGGAGACTTACTCTCAGAGGTAATTTAATAACAAAACAAGCACATTCTCTCCCTTTCTTTTGGAATCCAAGAGCCAGGATTAATCCAACCAGTATTAATCCAATTTAACCTGTCTTTTCTCAAATAAGATTGATCATTTTTCTCCCCCTTTTGACATGATCAAAAAGGATGCATTCATTCAATAAAGCACTTTGATAAATATGCATGAGATAAACAATAAACGATTGTAATTAGCAACAGATTAATTGAAAGTACTCATTGCATTAAATATAATTAGCCAAGTTCATATACAATTTTTATCAAAGGATAGCCAATACAATAAACATCAAACAGCCAAAAAACATAACATAAGCAACAGATCCTAAGACTAAGCAAGTCTTAGAAATAGGCATCTGGTGGTGGAGGAGGAGAGGCAGAGTCGTTGCCAGACAGCAGAGATTGAAGGGCAACCTGTTCATGCTCAACACTAGCTATTTTGTCAAATAGAATAGTGAAGGTGTTCTCCATGTAAATTCTGTTATCCAACAAAGAAGCCAGGATTTGCTCATTTGTGACAGGAGCAGGAGCAGGGATATCAACAGCAGCAGCAGCAGAGGCAGCAGGGGCAGCAGGATCGCCTTGAGGGTCGTCCTCATCATCATCAACTTCCACTGGGAACACCTAACCTTCATCGGTCCTGATCATCTTCATTTTGTTAAGGGTAAAGGACCCAAACACGTGATGATGGGTTAGCGAAGTCGCTCGCTCAGTTTCCAGAATATGTGGATACTTGCCTAAAAAGGCAGTAATGATCACTCTATAGGGAAGCTCAGACCACTCTTTACCTTCTGCCCTCATCATATGCTTCATAATGAAGACGGGTCAGTTAATCTAATGGCCTTGCTTTAGAATCCACAGCATGAACACATCATCTTCGCTCATATAGGCGTAGTTCCCACCTCTAGGAGCTAGGATGTGGGCATAAGCATAATGTAGGAGCCTGTCCTGACTCTTCATCATGCCTCCTTTGACTCCCTTTTGAGTCGAAGGTAAAGCTAACCCAGGTCTTAGAACATCTTCAATTGCTCTGTTCTTGTTGAAGAGCTGGAGGAGTGAATCTTTTTCAGCGTAGCGGCCAGTTGACTGCAAGCCAAACATCTGAACCTAATCACTGGGTGTGATCATAATGTTTTGGTCGTAGAAACTAGAGTGTAGCTCCTGACCTTCAATCTTCAGGTTGCAATAGAACATCTTGACCAGGTCGGGATATAGAGCAGCTGAGTAAGAGCAGAAGTGAAGTACGCCTTGGTGATTCAGCCGGTTCAGAAAGTCAAAACCACCTTCTCTTTCAAAGAACCCCAAGTCGAGGTACTTCGGTTGCACCAGGTTATGCTCTCGAAAGTGTGTAATGAAGCGCCCAAGCTGTTGCTTGTTGGAGGAAAGCCTGCGAAGGTCCAGCGGGTTGTTACATGGAGCTGTCTTCGTACGAGGACACTTAAAGCGAGAGGAAGATGAGGCCATGGAAGGAAAAGAAATGGAGGAGATGGAACGAAGAGAAGGGGTGAAAACCTTGAGAAAAAGAGGGTTTAGGAGAGAGGAGGGAAAGCAAAGAGTTTTTGAAAACAGAGAGAAAAAAGAGAGACCTATTCGGATACGTAGGGGGGGTATTTAAAGGATACCCAAATCTATTCGAATACCATGAGGAGGTATTCGAATAAAACGTTGGGGAAGGATCAAAGGACGTAGCCTTCAGATAGAGGGTATTCGAATACCTCACCAAGTATTCGAATAGATGGCCAAATTTGGCTTGACTACCAATCTATGGTATTCGAATGCTTTTTATAGTATTCGAATACTCCCAAAAAGAAGAGAAGGCTAGAAGAGCAAGTATTCGAATATCTTACAAGGTATTCGAATACTCCAGAGCAGCTAAGTAAAAACTGAAAAAGATAAGCCTCAGGGTATTCGAATGACTACTTTGTTATTCGAATAGCCTTATCAGGAAAAAACACAAGATTGCACGTATAACAGCAATGGTATTCGAATACCATATGGAGGTATTCAAATAACTTGAACAATATATCATATATATATGCCTAGAAAATACATTTTTGAGAGACAAAAAACTTACCTTTTGATGGAATACTCGTAAAAAAGATTTTGGGATAACTTCGATGCTCAAGTCAGTAATAATTCAAGAAAGATTAAAAATAAATTTAAGCAAATAACAAGCAATTATATGTTGGATGTTGGTCCATAAATCCGCAAGCGCACAGGTCGACAAGTAATATAAAGGAGAGTTAGAGTATCATGTCCCAAGGGATTGAATAATTAGAAGAATGTTAAACTTAACCAAAATTCACAAATTTTTATCCAAGCAAACGAAGGAGAATGGGTTGCAATTAAAATAACAATTTAAGAGAAATAAAACAAGAAAACACCAAACACCAATTCCACTAGAGAAGATAAGAATGATTAAAGCCTAGAGGTCCCTATTCACTTGCTACTTCAATGAATAATTGCAATTAATAAGCACCAATAAATAAAATGACATTTGTTAGCTAATAACCATCAATAGATAAGAGCCTATGTCTAGGACAATTACCCATGCAAAACTTAGCTAATCCACTATGTGTCCATGTGAGTTAGCATAAGAATCACTCATTGAGACCAATTATCAAACACTTGCCATACATGACTAAGAGGTATGTGTCCATCCCCTTAGTTAATCAACACACTCATATCAATAGAATGTAATTGAACATACATCAACCATACCATATCCATATTCACAACACCCTATTTCTAGTTCAATTGGAATATTAAAAACATGCAATTGATGGCTAATCAATAACAAGCACTATGCATAGATATGGATGAACAAAACCAATTTCATTGAAAGGATACCTAACTAATTACACATTAATCAAATCTATAGCAAAATCCTACAGAGCCCTTAGATTAGAGTTTAGTTACACATCATGAAAGAGAAGAAAACAAATGAAATAAAATGATCCATCAAGTTACAAATCAAGAGGTAAAGGGAAAGAATAGACAAAAATGGAGAGATTCCAAGCTTGATCCTCTTCCTTAATCTTGATTCTCCCTTGAGTCACCTTCAATCCAAATGGGTTTCTCCTCTTCTCACTTGCTCTCTGGAATTCGTGGTTTGTTCCAAAAAATAGAAGATCAGAATCCCCTCAAAAATCAGATAAAAAGGGCCAAATTCGCGGACTAGGGCTTTTACCATGCCTAGGCGTGGTTATGAAACACGTGCAGTCCGGTGTTGGACACGCCTAGGCATGACTTTACCTCGCCTACGCGTGAGTGTCTCTATCTGAAATTCTTGAAAACCTGAGAGTGCCATGCCTAGGCGTGGTTTTTCCACGCCTAGGCATGGGTTTGTCAAGCCTAGGCGTGGGTTGGTAGCAGCATCTCCTTTTTTGCTTTTTTTTTTCAAATTTGAGCTCCTTTTTGAGTTCCTTGGCCTTTCCAAAGCTTTTCCATGTTAAATACCTACATCAAGACAATGTCAAAGTCCATCAAATCATAATCAATCTAATTTCTTTAAATAAAATCCTCAAAGATTCAATTCTCAAACATTTGAGTTAACAAACTTAAATCATTAAAGTCATGCATGAATTGAACCTTTGGCCTCTAAAACTTAAGGATAGCATGCTCATATACATTCAAAATCAAGTGAAATAACTTCATTTCTAGAAGTTATCACACCCCCAAACCTAAAGATTTGCTAGTACTCGAGCAAACTAATCCAAACAAGGGAAGAAGGAATACACTCCAATACAAAGAATAGAAAACATGGGCAAATTGAACTAGAGCATATCCAGCTTCCAATCATCATTCATACCCTCAGAAATCACTTCTCAACCTCACACAAGGTTCATACATGCAAGAAATTTCCAACTATCATGATTATCCTTGAATGAAATTTTTGTACATGAATGATTTCCCAAACTCATGTGTTTAAGACCCTTTCCTAATCTTGAAGAGCAGGATGGATGAATTTATAAAATGCACATGCACTCTCAAAAGAATGTCTTTCATCCCTTTCTCCACTAATGTAGGCAACACAAAATCAAAGATCATAAGGGTCTTTTAAGTTTGTAATGTGACGTTAAGGGTAATGGTTAAGAAAGAAGGGGAAGGAATTAAATTCAAATATCAAACACATAATCACACATTTCTATTGAATCAAGCCAAGCATGCAAGATGTACAAAAGGATCTAATATGAAAAATTAACTCTCTTTCTTTCATTTTTTTCTTTTTTTTTTCTTTTAGAAAAACATATGCACATGTTTATTTTCTTTGCAAAAGGGGGCTGCATTTTGTGCAGCTCACACATTTTTCTTTCTTTTTTTAATTATTATTTTCTTCTTTTTTTTTTCTCATTTTGAACAAGAGTTTGTTCGAAATAGATCTTGGTTTCCTAGTATCATGCAAAACACTTTGACTCACACTAACAAAAATGCCCAATCATGTGTTCAACAAAGGACCTGTAATGAGCATAAGAAATTTTCTTAACACAAGCAAGGGTGAAGGGGTAGAGATTGTGGGTTTTAAGAAAGAAAAATTAGGCCACACACATGCACACTAGGCTTCAACGGGGGTACTAGGGAACTCATTCAGTTAATGTTGGCTTGAAAAGGCCCAATCGGTCCAAAGAATTGCCCTAGTCATTTCCTCAAAAATGCATCGCCTAGGATTTCACCTCGAAAGGGAATCAGACAAGCCTCAAAGAAGCAAATTGACTCTACACATGCCAATCATAAATTTTTTCCAATCATGCATTTCATTCATATTCCAAGGTCCACCACACATATAAGAGGGAAATACACTCACACACAATTATGATAACAAGTGTAAGCATAACATTTGAATTTCTACATGTGATTTCCCATGCAATAAGGCACATCTTTGATCCACACAATCATCGAATACTCAAATCAGCATACTGGTATGTACAAATTCAAAATGCCACCAAGCACACTCATCAATTTAGTGCAAATTTCTAAGCAGCCCACTAATCCTAAACAAGCTCTCTCAAATCCATCAAAACTACTTCATAAAAAAGATAAGGTAAATGCAAAGCCAAAAAGATAAGGTAAACAAAATCAAACATAAACAAGAATTCAAAAACTCAACAGAATCAAAAGCAGGTAGATAACTAAACTAGGAATGTAAAAATAGCAATAAAGAAAAATAAAGAAAAGGTAAAGAACTTGGGTTGCCTCCCAAGAAGCGCCCCGTTTATAGTCCTAGGCTGGATTTTCTCTAAATGGTAACTGAGAGATGTAGCTTTGTCACCAAGATAGCTATAGCTCAAATGAGATGGTAATAACTTGAGCTCTCTCAATTCCTCATCTTTCGTTTCACATGTAGAAAGCAGAGAAGCTTCAAAAGGGTCACATGGGACATTTGCACCAATTCTTTTAGTTCCCGTCCCACCAAGCACATTCACATATGAACATTCTTCAAGATCTTGAGGTAATTTCATTGCTTTGAAAATATTAAATGTTACCTCTTGATCTTGCACTCTCATGGTAAGCTCCCTTTTTTGAACATCAATAAGAGTTCCTCCAGTTGCAAGGAACGGTCTTCCAAGGATGAGAGGGACATTTCTATCTTCCTCCATATCTAGGATGATGAAATCAGCTGGGAAAATGAACTTGTCCACCTTGACCAAGACATCTTCAATGACTCCCTTAGGGTATGTGAGGGAACGATCAGTTAGTTGCAAAGTAATAGAAGTCGATTTTACCTCCCCCAAACCTAGTCTTTGATATATTGAAAAAGGCATGAGATTTACACTGGCCCCCAAATCACATAATGCCCGACCAGAGAATTTCTCACCAATGGTGCAAGGAATGGTGAAGCTTCCAAGATCTTTGAGTTTGGGAGGAAGTTTAGTTTGCAAGATAGCACTACATTCCTCCGTGAGAGCAACAGTTTCAAACTCACCCAGCTTTCTCTTCTTGGACAAGATGTCCTTCATGAACTTCACATAACTAGGCATTTTTTCCAACGCCTCAGCAAATGGTATGTTAATGTGAAGTTTCTTTAAAATCTCTAGAAATTTTTGAAATTGAGCATCAAGCTTTTGCTTAGCTAACCGGTTAGGGAAAGGTAGAGGTGGTGTATACAGCTTGTCCTCCTTCTTCTTGTCTTCAACCTTCCCCTTTGCAATTTCCTCATTTTTCTCCACCTCTTTGCTCAAAACCACTTCATCTTGTGCCACCTCAACTTCTTTCTCAAGTTGCTTGATTTTTGAATTTCCTTCAATCTCTTTCCCACTCCTCAATGAGATAACCTTGCAATGCTCATGAGATGCACCCTTAGGATTATTGATGGTGTTACTGAGAAAACTTCCTGAGGGTCTGTTGTTTAGAGCTTAGGCAAGTTGACCCACTTGAGTCTCAAGATTCCTCAATGAAGCTGCTTGGCTTTGCATTAATGCATCGTGGGATGCTAGCCTTGAATTAGTCTTAGTCATGTAATCTTGTTGACTGGTCATAAACTGAGCAAACACCTTCTCCAAATTAGAAGTTGAAGTCGATGTTGAGGTTTGGGCTTGAAGGGGGCTCTGTTGTTGAAAGCCTAGAGGAGCACAAGGTGCTTGATTATACTGATAAGATGAGGAAGAGACTTGAACATTACCACCCCATGAGAGATTAGGATGGTTCTGCCAACTGGGGTTATAATTATTACCAAGAGCAGTGTTATGACCTGGTTGACGGAATTGACTAGCATATTGAACACTCTCCAAGCTAGCCGTACAATTGGTAGTGGAGTGAAGATCCCCACAATGATCACAAATCTCAGCTGTGCTATTAGCCCCGCTTGTAACTGAGTTTACTCCCAAGGTGTCAAATTTTTTAGAAAGAGCAGCCACTTGAGTTGAAAGTGAAGTGAGAGCATCTACCTCATGTATGCCGGTCGCCATTCTCCTAGGAGCAACTCTCTCTGCTGGCCGCTGGTAATTATTATTAGCCATTTCCTCCAAAAGGTTGTAGGCTGCATCCACAGTCTTGCTCATGAGAGCCCCTCCAGTTGTTGCATCAATTATGGAACGAATGGAGGTTGTCAAGCTGTTGTAGAAAGTATGAACCAACATCCATTTTCTTATGCCATGGTGGGGGCACTTCCTTAGCAACTCCTTGAATCACTCCCATGCCTCATACAAGGTTTCTCCTTCGAATTGTCTGAAGGACAAGATGTCATTCCTATACTTCATTGCTTTCATGGGAGGAAAGAATCGATCCAAGAACTTCTGAGCCAGCTCTTCCCAAGTAGTGATGGAATGTTCGGGTAACGATTGAAGCCATGCCTTGGCCTTATCTCTTAAGGAAAAAGAGAAAAACCTCAAGTGAGCCGCATCATCAATCATCCCTGTTGGTGTATGCCCTAGATGCTAATACATTTTCTGTATTTACATACATTCTATTATGCTATTTTATATATGAGGCATTTCATTTATTGTGTTTTTTTTTTATAAACATAATAAAGTCCTTAGAATAGTAAGTTTGATGCCATAGGACATCAAGTGGATAACTTGATCGTGAGATCCTTTTGGTTACAATACTATTCTTAAATGTCCCTAGTCAAGTATTATTGTTAATTAGGATAATAATAATACATTGAGACTAGTATGTGTAGAGACTGATGACCACATCTCACGGGTCATGGATATGAGATATCAAGTCTTCACATGGGTACATATTAGAGTAATGATGTACTGGACTGACTCACCATGAGAACGCTACATGGATCGTTACGTGAGTGTCATAAGCGATTCTCATAGTGACAATGGTGTTTGTGGTCCTTTGACCTGAAATCACTACGATTCCTACATAAAGAGTTGTGTGTTTTAATGCCATCAAACGTCATCTGTAACAAGGTGATTATAAAGTTAGTTATTGGACATACCGCAAATCATGCAGAGGGATGTGAGTGACCTAGATGGAATTTGTCACTCCTACATAACAGGAGCGATATCTTCGGGCCCCCTGATTGAGTGAGACTGCGAAATGCATGGCCATGCTCAAATGAGTCAATATAAGATATTGATCTCATTTGTTGTTACAAAGTCTACTCGAGTATCAGAAAATGAATGATTGGACTATACAAGGGTGACGCATTCCATGCCTTGTGTTCAATCTAGATATCTTGACAAAGGGACTAAACGACACGAAAACATTGGTCACAAAAAGGTTATGTCAAATCACTGACATTCTTATTACTTGGGTAGCAGCGATGTGTTGCTAGATACCGCTCGATGCTTGTAATATTAAAATGGGATTTTAATATTACTGCCAACGTAATAAGAACCTACAGGGTCACACACATAGAGCAGACTAAAATTGGAGCAATGGATCCAAGTTGGACTCGGGTTCAAATATGGGCCAGACTCATAACAAATGGGTCTAGGGTTGCACAGCTTACCTTGTTGCTGCTCACACTCACTTAAGGCAGTCACTATTATAAATAGTACTGCTAAGGGGGCTGCTAAGTGACATAATTCTGAACCCTAGCCGCACCTACAGAAAAGTGAGTGAGAGAGCGACAGGTTTCTTCTCTTCTCTTCGCAGCTAGCATTGTGTGAGAGACGTGAGGCTCCTCTTTGCGGACGTTGGACGTTCGTGAGTCTGTTCGTGTGGATACCGCAGAGACATCGTTTCTATTACGGTGTTAGTGATTCACGCTTCAAGAGGTAAATCATTTAAAAACTCAGATTATGGCTTTTTCGCATGGATTCTTGGTGGGAATCCTTGTTTTCCGCTGCGTGTTGTATCCGTAAAATTCCCAACAATCCCTTGATGCTTGAAAGTATCACAAATCTCTAGGAAGTTGGCTAAATGAGCATTAGGATCTTCATGGGGAAGATCCGCAAATTATAAATTATTCTACACCATCTGGATAATAGCAGGCTTGATCTCAAAAGTTTGTGCCTGTACAGTTGGCCTTCTAATGCTAGATCGAATGTCCCTAGTATTTGGAGTGGCATACTCTCTCAAGAGTCTTTCAGCATTCGCTTCTTCTACCATCTCCGAGTCACTATCCAATTCAAGTGTCTTCCCTTGTACTAGTCGTTCTCTTAGCAATCTACGAAAAGTCCTTTCGATCTCAGGATCATAAGGAAATCGAGATACACTTTGAGTCCTTCGCAGACAAGAGCTAAGTACCTGAAAAATAAAACAAAACAAAACAAAACGAAACTTGAAATAAGAATTGTGAATAATTGTAAGAAATAACATAAAATCTAAACTCAATCCCCGGCAACGGCGCTAAAAACTTGTTGGTCCGTAAATCCACAAATCCGCAAGCGCACGGGTCGACAAGTAATATAAAGGAGAGTTAGAGTATCGTGTCCCAAGGGATTGAATAATTAGAAGAATGTTAAACTTAACCAAAATTCACAAATTTTTATCCAAGCAAACGAAGGAGAATGGGTTGTAATTAAAATAACAATTCAAGAAAAATAAAATAAGAAAACACCAAATACCAATTCCACTAGAGAAGATAAGAATGATTAAAGCTTAGGGGTCCCTATTCACTTGCTACTTCAATGAATAATTGCAATTAACAAGCACCAATCAATGAAATGACATTTGTTAGCTAATAACCATCAATAGATAAGAGCCTATGTCTAGGACAATTACCCATACAAAACTTAGCTAATCCACTATGTGTCCATGTGAGTTAGCATAAGAATCACTCATTGAGACCAATTATCAAACACTTGCCATGCATGACCAAGAGGTATGTGTCCATCCCCTTAGTTAATCAACACACTCATACCAATAGAATGTAATTGAACATACATCAACCATACCATATCCATATTCACAACACCCTATTTCTAGTTCAATTGGAATATTAAAAACATGCAATTGATGGCCAATCAATAACAAGCACTATGCATAAATATGGATGAACAAAACCAATTTCATTGAAAGGATACCCAACTAATTACACATTAATCAAATCCATAGCAAGATCCTAGAAAGCCCCTAGATTAGAGTTTAGTTACATATCATGAAAGAGAAGAAAACAAATGAAATAAAATGATCCATCAAGTTACAAATCAAGAGGTAAAGGGAAAGAATAAACAAAAATGGAGAGATTCCAAGCTTGATCCTCTTCCTTGATCTTGATTCTCCCTTGAGCCACCTTCAATCCAAATGGGTTTCTCCTCTTCTCACTTGCTCTCTGGAATTCGTGGTTTGTTCCAAACAAATAGAAAATCAGAATCCCCTAAAAAATCAGATAAAAAGGGCCAAATTCGTGGACCAGGCCTTTTACCATGCCTAGGCATATTTTTACCACGCCTAGGCGTGGTTATGAAACACGTGCAATCCGGTGCTGGACACGCCTAAGCGTGACTTTACCACGCCTAGGTGTGAGTGTCTCTGTCTGAAATTCCTAAAAACCTGAAAGTGCCATGCCTAGGCGTGGGTTTGTCAAGCCTAGGCGTGGTTTTGTCAAGCCTAGGCGTGGGTTGGCAGCAGCATCTCCATTTTTGCTTTTTTTTTTTTTCAAATTTGAGCTCCTTTTTGAGTTCCTTGGCCCTTCCAAAGCTTTTCTATGTTGAATACCTACATCAAGACAATGTCAAAGTCCATCAAATCATAATCAATCTAATTTCTTTAAATAAAATCCTCAAAGATTCAATTCTCAAATATTTGAGTTAACAAACTTAAATCATTAAAGTCATGCATGAATTGAACCTTTGGCCCCTAAAAGTTAAGGATAGCATGCTCATATACATTCAAAATCAAGTGAAATAACTTCATTTCTAGAAGTTATCATTGGATTGATCAATTATGCCCAATTCTCCTCTTATGTAAAAGAATGCTTCTTTTGCTAGGGGTTTAGTGAAAATGTCTACAAGTTGCTTAGATGTTTCAACAAATTCAAGAATGCAATCTCCTTTTTGTACATGATCTTTGATAAAGTGATGTCTTATCTCTATATGCTTTGTTCTGGAATGCAGATTGAGATTCTTAGAGATATTTATTGCACTAGTGTTATCACATCTTATCGGGATGTGATAAAGCTGAAGACCGTAGTCTAAAAGTTGTTGCTTCATCCATAGGATTTGAGCACAACAACTCCCGACTGCAACATATTCAGCCTCAGTGGTAGACAGAGCCACACTATTTTGTTTCTTGCTATGCTAAGAAACTAAAGAACTACCAAGCAAGTGGCATGTCCCACTAGTACTTTTTCTATCCAATTTGCAACTAGCAAAATCAGAGTCAGAATAGCCTATTAGGCTACATGAGGCACCCTTAGGGTACCGCAAGCCCATTTGTGAAGTGCCTACTAGGTATTTCATTATTCGTTTAACAAAGACTTAAATGAGATTCCTTAGGGTTTGCCTGATATCTAGCACACATGCATACACTAAACATTATATCTGGCCTACTAGCAGTAAGATAAAGGAGAGATCCAATCATACCTCTGTATTTCGTTATTTCTACTGATTTACCTCCTTAATCTTTGTCCAAATAGCAAGAAGTGCCCATCGGAGTGGCCATGTGTTTAGTGTTTTCCATTTTGAATCTTTTGAGCAATTCCTTGCAGTATTTGGTTTGACTTATGAATGTCCCTTCATTCGTTTGTTTGATTTAAAGTTCGAGGAAGAAATTCAGCTCTCCCATCATCGACATTTCAAATTCATTCTGCATTGTCTTAGCGAATTCTTTGCACAAGGATTCATTAGTAGCACCAAAGATAATATCATCCACATATACTTGCACAAGAAGAATATCATGCTTTTTATTTTTAATGAAAAGGGTAGTATCGGCTTTTCCTCTTGAAAAACCATTTTCTAAAAGGAACTTACTCAACCTTTCATACCATGCTCTAGGAGCTTGCTTTAAGCCATATAAAGCCTTTTTAAGTTTAAAAACATAGTTGGGTAGTTCATGATTTTCAAAACTTGGTGGTTGTTCAACAAAAACCTCCTCTTGAATAATTATTCGAAAGCCCCGTGCTGCCTCTGTGTAGTGTGTTATTCGAAAGCGCAATATTTTCTATCCTTTTATAACTCACGAAAAATAATTATGTATTATTGTTATGAGTTTTTATGTTCTTTGTGATGCATGGTGCATGGTTATGGCCTTAGTTCTCTCTTTATGCCTTTTGGTTTTAATAAATACGACCTACGTGTCGTGACTTTCTCTCTATATTCTGATTATACATTCTCTTCTCACCTAACTCCCCTCGAATGCAAAAGAGGTTTCTATATAATGTAATTATGATGTGGAGACAAGAAGGCAGCATCAAATGAGGACGTTGGTGGGAGATGCTTGATGAAGCTGGCTTAGTTAATACTACTCTCTTAGGGGGCCATAACCATGTCACTTTTATTATATGTATGAGATGCATGGATATTGTTTTTGGTATGATAAACAGTTTAATAAATGGTGAGATCTAATAATAATAATAAAAAATTCCCTCAAAGCAAATATTAAGTCATTATGTGATGCCTTCCAATGTGTGGCACTCGTCAAGACTAGTATCGATCAAGTGCAGGTCTGCCAAAGCAGGATGCCTTTATCTATATTAGTAAGATGCGGTAGGATAAAGGTAATATTCAACTGCCAACCATTGAGTCTGACTTAACTAGGCCATTTCAATAGGATTGAAGGCTTAGGGGCATGAAGTTGGGTTTTGGTCCATTAGATGGACTTGAATAAGTGTTATTCACCAAACTATCCAAGAGTTACATGTGATGTAATTAAAAAGTGTTTCCTACCTAAATAACTGAGTTTTGGGTGATCAGCCAAAGCTGACTCAAAACTAGGTGAAATATGGATCTTGGCCTACTAGGAAATCTTACGATGGGATTTTTCGAGTCACTGCTGAGGGTCATTGACTTGAATAAAATAGTGGGAGGCATATTTAATTAAAAGACCTCATTAAATATGTTTATGGCATTATACTTATATTTTGCATATTTCTGTTAATAGATTACCATGGCAACAAACACATCGGGTACTTTATCATTGCGATCCGTCCTTGAGAAGGACAAGTTGTCTGGAACGAATTTTCTAGACTGGTACAGGAATTTGAGGATTGTCCTCAAGCAAGAGAAAAAGTCAGTATATTTTGGAAATGACCTATTCCCGAGCCACCGCCGCTAATGCCCCTAGAACTGAAAGAGATGCTTATAAGAAGCATCAAGATGATGCCTTGGACATTGGATGTCTAATGCTGGCCACCATGAACTCTGAGCTCCAAAAGCAACATGAGAACATGGATGCATACGATATGATCGTACACCTTAAGAAGCTCTATCAAGAGCAGGCCAGGCATGAGAGATTTGAGGTCTCTAAAGCACTGTTTCAGTGCAAGCTGGTAGAAGGAAGCCCTATTGGTGCTCATGTACTCAAGATGATTGGGTACATTAAAAACCTAGAGAGACTCGGTTTTCCTTTGGGCCAAGAGTTGGCCACTGACTTAGTCCTGCAATCGTTGTCAAAAAGTTTCAGTCAATTTGTCATGAACTACAACATGAATGAGATTGACAAATCACTACCAGAGCTGCTAGGCATGTTGAGAACTGCTGAGTAGAACATTAACAAAGGCAAAGGGAAGGCCATAATGATGGTCCAAAAGAATAAGGGCAAGAAACAGCAGAAAAAGCCCAAGGACAACTGGAAGGGCAAGGGCAAGGACAAGTCCAAGCCTAGCACTTCTGGCTTGAAACCAGTGGGTGGAGTGGCTAAGGAAGGTACATGCTTCCATTGTGGTCAGACCGGACATTGGAAGAGGAATTGTGCCAAGTTCCTAGAGGAGCTCAAAAAGAAGAAGGGAAGTGAGACTTCCACTTTAGGTATTTTTGTTATTGAAGTCAATTTATCTACTTCTGCATCATGGGTATTAGATACTGGATGTGGATCTCACATTTGTGTAAATGTGCAGGATCTAAAGAGCAGTAGACCATTGACGAAGGGCGAAGTCGACCTACGAGTTGGAAATAGAGCAAAGGTTGCTGCATTAGCTGTAGGGACTTATTTATTATCTTTGCCCACTGGGCTTGTAATAGAGTTAGAGAACTGCTATTTTGTGCCTACTATTAGTAGGAATATCATTTTTGTTTCTTGTTTGGACAAGAAAGGTTTTTCTTTTATAATAAAGGACAAGTGTTGTTCTATTTATATGAATGATATTTTTTATGATAGTGCACAATTGAGTAATGGACTTTATGTACTTGATCTCAAAACGCCCGTCTATAACATAAATACAAAGAGGTTTAAATCAAATGATCTGAACCCAATTTTTCTCTGGCATTGTCATTTGGGCCACATAAATGAGAAACGCATCTCCAAATTCTATAAAGATGGATTCTTGGACTCGTTTGATTTCGAATCATATGAGACATGTGAATCTTGTTTATTGGGGAATATGACAAAGGCCCCATTCACTGGACAAGGTGAACGGGCTAGTGATCTTTTAGGCCTTATACATAGTGATGTATGTGGGCCACTAAACACACTCACTAGGGGCGGTTTTCAATACTTCATTACATTTACTGATGATTTCAGTAGATATGGATTTATATATCTTATGAAGCACAAATCAGAATCCTTTGAAAAGTTCAAAGAGTTCAAGAATGAAGTACAAAACCAACTTAGCAAGAGTATTAAAATCCTTTGATCAAATCGAGGAGGAGAATACTTAAGCCAACAGTTTGATGATCATCTGAAAGAGTGTGGGATAATATCTCAACTCACTCCACCAGGAACACCACAATAGAATGGTGTCTCTGAAAGGAGGAATCGGACCTTGTTGGACATGGTCTGATCCATGATGAGTTATACAAACCTTCCAGGCTCTTTCTGGGGACATGCTCTGTTAACAGCAGCTTTCACACTTAACCGTGTTTCATCTAAGACGGTTCAAAAGACACCATATGAGATATGGACTGGGAGACGGCCCAGTATGTCTTTCTTGAAGATTTGGGGCTGCGAAGCTTACGTGAAACGTCAAGTTTCTGATAAGCTTAGACCTAAATCAGATAAATGCTTCTTTGTGGGGTATCCAAAGGAAACCAAGGGATACTTTTTCTATAATCCTACCGAGGGCAAAGTGTTTGTCGCACGGACAGCTGTGTTTCTAGAAAGGGAGTTTATCTCCAAAGGAACCAGTGGGAGAAAAGTAGAACTTGAAGAAGTTCAAGTTTCACAAACCTTCCAGGCTCTTTCTGGGGACATGCTCTGTTAACAGCAGCTTTCACACTTAACCGTGTTTCATCTAAGACGGTTCAAAAGACACCATATGAGATATGGACTGGGAGACGGCCCAGTATGTCTTTCTTGAAGATTTGGGGCTGCGAAGCTTACGTGAAACGTCAAGTTTCTGATAAGCTTAGACCTAAATCAGATAAATGCTTCTTTGTGGGGTATCCAAAGGAAACCAAGGGATACTTTTTCTATAATCCTACCGAGGGCAAAGTGTTTGTCGCACGGACGGTGTGTTTCTAGAAAGGAGTTTATCTCCAAAGGAACCGTGGGAGAAAAGTAGAACTTGAAGAAGTTCAAGTTTCACAAAGCAAAGAATGAACCAATGGTGGAAATAGAGCAGCCTCCACAAAATGTTGTGGAACAAAGAACCTGCTTCTAGTAGCACAAGACTGCGTAGGTCTAACAGGATACGTCATCAACCAGAGAGATATGGATTTCTCATGACCCAACAAGATGACGTATTGCTCATGGATCAAGATGAGCCTGTGACTTACTAGGAAGCCATTATTGGCCCAGAATCTGAGAAATGGCTTGAGGCCATGAGATCTGAAATGGATTCCATGTATGCCAACCAGGTATGGACCTTGGTTGACCCACCTGAAGGGGTAAAACCCATTGGGTGCAAGTGGGTTTTCAAGAAGAAAACCGACATGGATGGTAATGTGCATACCTTTAAGGTGCGATTGGTGGCTAAAGGTTTCAAACAAATTCATGGTGTAGACTATGATGAGACTTTTTCCCCAGTTGCGATGCTTAAATCCGTTCGGATCTTCCTTGTTATTGCAAAGATACCATGATTATGAAATCGGCAAATGGATGTCAAAACTGCTTTCCTTAATGGAAATCTTCTCGAAGATGTGTACATGACACAACCCGAGGGTTTTGCCACCTGCAGGGTGCTAGAAAAGTATGCAAGTTGCAACGATCTATTTATGGATTAAAGCAAGCTTCCAGAAGCTGGAATCTTCATTTTGATGATACAATAAAATAGTTTGGTTTCATCAAGAATGAAGAAGAATCTTGTGTCTACAAGAAGGTTAGTAGGAGCACTATTGTCTTTCTGGTATTGTATGTTGATGACATACTACTTATAGGAAATGACATCCCTACCCTACAGTCTGTAAAGACTTGGTTAGGGAATTGTTTCTCTATGAAGGACTTGGGCGAAGCCACCTATGTATTAGGTATCAAGATCTATAGAGATAGATCACTGAGACTGCTTGGCCTAAGTCAGAGTACATACATAGACAAAGTGTTAAGACGATTTAACATGCATGAATCCAAGAAAGGACTCTTGCCTATGTCACATGGTGTAAGCCTATCTAAGGCTCAATCCCCTTCCACCCAGGATGAGAGGGATCGCATGAGCAAGATTCTATATACATCTGCAATTGGATCTATCATGTATGCCATGTTATGTACTCGACCAGACATATCGTATGCTTTGAGCATGACGAGTAGGTACCAGTCTGATCCCGGTGAAAGTCACTGGACTGCTATCAAGAACATACTTAAGTACTTGAGAAGGACTAAGGATTCGTTCTTGGTATATGGAGGCGAGGAAGAGCTAGTTGTAAAAGGTTACACTGATGCTAGCTTCCAAACCGATAAGGACGACTCCAGATCGCAATCAGGTTATGTTTTTTGCCTAAATGGTGGGGCTGTGAGTGGAAGAGTTCAAAAAGGAGAGACATCGCCGATTCTACCACAGTAGGTGAGTATATTGTCTTGCCTCCAATGCAAAGAAAGGAGGCCGTTTGGATCAGGAAGTTCATTACTGAACTTGGCACTATTCCTAGCATTGTGGACCCAGTGGACCTCTATTGTGATAATAATGGAGCCATTGCACAAGCTAAGGAGCCTAGATCTCACCAACGATCCAAACAAATACTTAGGCGCTTCCATCTCATTCGAGAGATCATCGATAGAGGAGATGTGAAGATATGCAGAGTACCAACAGATGATAACATTCCTGATCCACTGACGAAGCCCCTTGCACAGCAGAAGCATGAAGGTCACACTAGGTCTTTAGGCATTAGATATATGCCTGATTGGCTCTAATGCAAGTGAGAGATTGTTGGTGTATGCCCTAGAGGCTAATACATTTTCTGTATTTACATACATTCTATTATGCTATTTTATATATGAGGCATTTCATTTATTGTGTTCTTTTTTGATAAACATAATAAAGTCCTTAGAATAGTAAGTTTGATGTCATAGGACATCAAGTGGATGACTTGATCGTGAGATTCTTTTGGTTACAACACTATTCTTAAATGTCCCTAGTCAAGTATTATTGTTAATTAGGACAATAATAATACATTGAGACTAGTATGTGTAGAGACTGATGACCACATCTCATGGGTCATGAATATGAGATATCAAGTCTTCACATGGGTATATATTAGAGTAATGATGTACTGGACAGACCCACCATGAGAACGCTACATGGATCGTTACGTGAGTGTCATAAGCGATTCTCATAGTGACAATGGTGTTTGTGGTCCTTTGACCTGAAATCACTACGATTCCTACATGAGGAGTTGTGTGTTTTAATGCCATCAAACGTCATCTGTAACAAGGTGATTATAAAGTTGGTTATTAGACGTACCGCAAATCATGCAGAGGGATGTGAGTGACCTAGATGGAATTTGTCACTCCTACATAACAGGAGCGATATCTTCGGGCCCCTTGATTGAGTGAGACTGCGAAATGCATGGCCATGCTCAAATGAGTCAATATGAGATATTGATCTCATTTGTTGTTAAAAAGTCTACTCGAGTATCAGGAAATGAATGGTTGGACTATACAAGGGTGACGCATTCCATGCCTTGTGTTCAATCTAGATATCTTGACAAAGGGACTAAACGACACGGAAACATTGGTCACGAAAAGGTTATGTCAAATCACTGACATTCTTATTACTTGGGTAGCAGCGATGTGTTGCTAGATACCACTCACTGCTTGTAATATTAAAATGGGATTTTAATATTACTGCCAACATAATAAGAACCTGCAGGGTCACATACATAGAGCAGACTAAAATTGGAGCAATGGATCCAAGTTGGACTCGGATTCAAATATGGGCCAGACTCATAACAAATGGGTCTAGGGTTGCATAGCTTACCTTGTTGCTGCTCACACTCACTTAAGGCAGTCACTATTATAAATAGTACTGCTAAAGGGGCTGCTAAGTGACATAATTCTGAACCCTAGCCGCACCTACAGAAAAGTGAGTGAGAGAGCGACAGGTTTCTTCTCTTCTCTTCGCAGCTAGCACTGTGTGAGAGACGTGAGGCTCCTCTTTGCGGACGTTGGACGTTCGTGAGTCTGTTTGTGTGGATACCGCAGAGACATCGTTTCTATTACGGTGTTAGTGATTCACGCTTCAAGAGGTAAATCATTTAAAAACTCAGATTATGGCTTTTTCGCATGGATCCTCGGTGGGAATCCTTGTTTTCCGCTGTGTGTTGTATCCGCAAAATTCCCAACAATCCCTTGATGTTTGAAAGTATCACAAATCTCTAGGAAGTTGGCTAAATAAGCATTAGGATCTTCATGGGGAAGATCCGCAAATTATAAATTATTCTACACCATCTGGATAATAGCAGGCTTGATCTCAAAAGTTTGTGCCTGTACAGCTGGCCTTCTAATGCTAGATCGAATGTCCCTAGCATTTGGAATGGCATACTCTCTCAAGAGTCTTTCAGCATTCGCTTCTTCTACCATCTCCGAGTCACTATCCAATTCAAGTGTCTTCCCTTGTACTAGTCGTTCTCTTAGCAATCTACGAAAAGTCCTTTCGATCTCAGGATCATAAGGAAATCGAGATACACTTTGAGTCCTTCGCATACAAGAGCTAAGTACCTAAAAAACAAAACAAAACAAAACAAACGAAACTTGAAATAAGAATTGTGAATAATTGTAAGAAATAACATAAAATCTAAACTCAATCCCCGGCAACGGCGCCAAAAACTTGTTGGTCCGTAAATCCACAACCATAAGCGCGGGTCGACAAGTAATATAAAGGAGAGTTAGAGTATCGTGTCCCAAGGGATTGAATAATTAGAAGAATGTTAAACTTAACCAAAATTCACAAATTTTTATCCAAGCAAACGAAGGAGAATGGGTTGTAATTAAAATAACAATTCAAAAAACATAAAATAAGAAAACACCAAATACCAATTCCACTAGAGAAGATGAGAATGATTAAAGCTTAGGGGTCCCTATTCACTTGCTACTTCAATGAATAATTGCAATTAACAAGCACCAATCAATGAAATGACATTTGTTAGCTAATAACCATCAATAGATAAGAGCCTATGTCTAGGACAATTATCCATACAAAACTTAGCTAATCCACTATGTGTCCATGTGAGTTAGCATAAGAATCACTCATTGAGACCAATTATCAAACACTTGCCATGCATGACCAAGAGGTATGTGTCCATCCCCTTAGTTAATCAACACACTCATACCAATAGAATGTAATTGAACATACATCAACCATACCATATCCATATTCACAACACCCTATTTCTAGTTCAATTGGAATATTAAAAACATGCAATTGATGGCCAATCAATAACAAGCACTATGCATAAATATGGATGAACAAAACCAATTTCATTGAAAGGATACCCAACTAATTATACATTTATCAAATCCATAGCAAGATCCTAGAGAGCCCTTAGATTAGAGTTTAGTTACACATCATGAAAGAGAAGAAAACAAATAAAATAAAATGATCCATCAAGTTACAAATCAAGAGGTAAAGGGAAAGAATAGACAAAAATAGAGAGATTCCAAGCTTGATCCTCTTCCTTGATCTTGATTCTCCCTTGAGTCACCTTCAATCCAAATGGGTTTCTCCTCTTCTCACTTGTTCTCTGGAATTCGTGGTTTGTTCCAAAAAAAATAGAAAATCAGAATCCCCTCAAAAATCAAATAAAAAGGGCCAAATTCGCGGACCAGGCCTTTTACCACGCCTTGGTGTGGTTATGAAACACGTGCAGTCCAGTGCTGGACACGCCTAAGCGTGACTTTACCACGCCTAGGCGTAAGTGTCTCTGTCTGAAATTCCTGAAAACCTGAAAGTGCCACGCCTAGGAGTGGGTTTGTCAAGCCTAGGCGTGGTTTTGTCAAGCCTAGGCGTGGGTTGGCAGCAGCATCTCCTTTTTTACTTTTTTTTTTCAAATTTGAGCTCCTTTTTGAGTTCCTTGGCCCTTCCAAAGCTTTTCTATGTTGAATACCTACATCAAGACAATGTCAAAGTCCATCAAATCATAATCAATCCAATTTCTTTAAATAAAATCCTCAAAGATTCAATTCTCAAATATTTGAGTTAACAAACTTAAATCATTAAAGTCATGCATGAATTGAACCTTTGGCCCCTAAAAGTTAAGGATAGCATGCTCATATACATTCAAAATCAAGTGAATTAACTTCATTTCTAGAAGTTATCATTGGATTGATCAATTATGCCCAATTCTCCTCTTATATAAAAGAATGCTTCTTTTGCTAGGGGTTTAGTGAAAATGTCTACAAGCTGCTTAGATGTTTCAACAAATTCAAGAATGCAATCCCCTTTTTGTACATGATCTCTGATAAAGTGATGCCTTATCTCTATATGCTTTGTTCTGGAATGCAGAATGAGATTCTTAGAGGTATTTATTGCACTAGTGTTATCACATCTTATCGGGATGTGATCAAGCTGAAGACCGTAGTCTAAAAGTTGTTACTTCATCCATAGGATTTGAGCACAACAACTCCCGACTACAACATATTCAGCCTCAGTGGTAGACAGAGCCACACTATTTTGTTTCTTGCTATGCTAAGAAACTAAAGAACTACCAAGCAAGTGGCATGTCCCACTAGTACTTTTTCTATCCAATTTGCAACTAGCAAAATCAGAGTCAGAATAGCCTATTAGGCTACATGAGGCACCCTTAGGGTACCGCAAGCCCATTTGTGAAGTGCCTACTAGGTATTTCATTATTCGTTTAACAGCACTTAAATGAGATTCCTTAGGGTTTGCCTGATATCTAGCACACATGCATACACTAAACATTATATCTGGCCTACTAGCAGTAAGATAAAGGAGAGATCCAATCATACCTCTGTATTTCGTTATTTCTACTGATTTACCTCCTTAATCTTTGTCCAAATAGCAAGAAGTGCCCATCGGAGTGGCCATGTGTTTAGTGTTTTCCATTTTGAATCTTTTGAGCAATTCCTTGCAATATTTGGTTTGACTTATGAATGTCCCTTCATTCGTTTGTTTGATTTAAAGTTCGAGGAAGAAATTCAGCTCTCCCATCATCGACATTTCAAATTCATTCTGCATTGTCTTAGCGAATTCTTTGCATAAGGATTCATTAGTAGCACCAAAGATAATATCATCCACATATACTTGCACAAGAAGAATATCATGCTTTTTATTTTTAATGAAATGGGTAGTATCGACTTTTCCTCTTGAAAAATCATTTTCTAAAAGGAACTTACTCAACCTTTCATACCAAGCTCTAGGAGCTTGCTTTAAGCCATATAAAGCCTTTTTAAGTTTAAAAACATAGTTGGGTAGTTCATGATTTTCAAAACTTGGTGGTTGTTCAACGAAAACCTCCTCTTGAATAAAACCATTTAGAAAAGCACTTTTAACATTCATTTGATATAATTTGAAATCCATGATGCAAGCATAAGCAAGTAACATTCTAATAGCTTCTAAACTAGCTATTGGTGCATAGGTTTCTTCATAATCTATTCCTTCTTCTTGATTATAACCTTTAGCAACCAATCTAGCTTTGTTTCTAGTTATTAAACCATTTTCATCAAGTTTGTTTCTAAAAATCCATTTAGTGCCAATTATAGGGTGATTATTAGGTCTAGCAACTAATTCCCAAACTTGATTCCTTTCAAATTGATTTAATTCCTCATGCATAGCTAAGATCCAATGTTCATCATCAAAAGCTTCAATTAAATCCTTAGGTTCAATTTGAGAAACAAAAGCTAACTGATTGCAAGCATTTCTAAGAGAATTACGAGTACTTACACCTTTAGATACATCATCAATTATTTGATCAAGGGAATGATATTTTGAAGTTCGCCATTCTTTGGGAAGTTCCAAGGCTTGCGAATCTTCTTGTCTTTGTTTATCCTCTTGCTCCTTGATTTCTCTTTCCTTGCTATCCAAATGTGTTTCCGCTAAGACTTCTGCAACATCATCAATAGCAAGATCCTTTCTCGATCCACTTGGGTCAGTTTCATCAAATACAACATGTATAGATTCTTCCATAGTCATAGTTCTTTTATTATATATACGAAAAGCTTTACTATGATTTGAATAACTAAGAAATATACCTTCATCAGACTTAGCATCAAACTTGCCTAAGTTATCTTTTTCATTATTTAAAACAAAACATTTGCATCCAAAAACATGAAAATGTGAGACATTTGGCTTTCTTCCCTTGTATAACTCATATGGAGTTTTCTTTAAAATTGGCCTGATAAGGGCCCTGTTCATTACATAACAAGTTGTACTTACAGCATCCGCCCAAAAATACTTAGGAAGAGCAGCCTCATTAAGCATAGTTCTCGCCATTTCTTCTAAAGAATGATTTTTCCTTTCTACAACTCCATTTTGTTACGGAGTTATAGGGGCAGAGAAAGTATGATTAATGCCATGTTCATCACAGTAATTTTCAAAAACATTATTTTCAAATTCGTCACCATGATCACTTCTTATAGAAGAGATTTGAAAACATTTTTCATTTTGAATAACTTTGGCAAGTCTTTTAAAAGATAGAAATGCATCATTTTTATTTGCAAGAAATAAAGTCCATGGAAACCTAGAAAAATCATCCACAATCACTAAAGCATAGTAATTCCCACCAAAGCTCATAGTTCTAAAAGGTCCAAAAAGATCCATATGCAAAAGTTGTAAAGGTCTAGTAGTTGAAATTATATTTTTTGCTTTAAAAGAGAGCTTTATTTGTTTACCCTTTTGACATGCATCACATAGTTTATCTTTTACAAAATTAAGCTTAGGTAGTTTAATTACTAGCTCTTTAGAGACCAACTTCTTTAAGTGATTCATGTGAATGTGTACAATTCTCCTATGCCATAACTATGAATCATCATTCTTACTTAAAAGGCATTTCGCATCATTTGAAGATATATTATCAAGGCTAATCATATAGATGTTGTTTACTCTATGACCAATGAATTTAACATGCTTATCATTTTTATCTTCAATTATGCAACAATTTGAATCAAATATTACTCCATTTCCTTTATCACATAATTGGCTAATACTAAGCAAGTTATATTTCAAGCCTTCAACAAGCAACACATTTTCAATAGAGGAGTTAGGGTTCTTACCGACTTTGCCGATTCCAAGAATTTTTCCTTTGTTGTTATCACCATAAGTAACATGTCCATGATTCTTGGGAATAAGCATGGTGAATTTCGAGTCATCCCCGGTCATGTGCTTGGAGAACCCACTATCAAGATACCAACTTGAACTCCTGGCTTTCAAGCACACCTATAACACAAGTTTAGTTTTTAACTTTTGGTACCTAAACTTTCTTAGGTCCTTGTGTGTCAGTTTTGGGTATAGTACCCTTGGGAACCCAAACCATTTTTGTTCCAATTTTTGTATTAATGTTTTTCCTTGCATTACATGTTGATGTACTATGTCCTTTCTTTTCACAATAAAAATATTTAATAAAAGGACTACTTGAAACACTAGAATGCACAAAGAAATTTTTATAGAGTTTTTGTTGATTTTTCGGGTTATAACCTATCCCCGTTTTTTGAAAAACCACTCTTTGTCTTTCTAATAAAATATTTAAAGTATCTCTTCCAAAGGTGAATTTAGAAAGAGTGTTCTTTAAGTCTTCAATTTCTTTTTCAAGCATATGACATGAAGAACAAGATGAAGATGTAGAAGCATGTGAAGAATGATTTGTGCATGCATCAATGATTCCCAAAGTTTCATTTTCAACTTTTAATTCTTTTATTTCTTTATTTAAAACAATAATTTGATTTTTTAAAGAAGATATTGTTTTCTTAGAAGAAGAGATTATTTTTGTGAATTTTAAAGACTCTTCATGCAATTCTTCAAAGGCATCTTGTAGCTCATCGTAAGAAGGCAATAAAGTAGTATTAGAACTTACCTCATTTTTGCTTTCTTCTTCTTCTCCTTTGGCCATGAGACATAGTTGAGCTTCCTCGCTATCTGAGCTATCAGTTGAATCCATGTCGTTTTCATCCCATGCTATATAGGTTTTTCTTCCTTTTCTTTCCTTGAAGGGCTTCTTTTCAAATTTCTCATTCTTCTTTTGATAAACTGAGCACTCCATTTTCATGTGACCAGGTTTGCCACATTCATAGCAAGTTGGAGTCGATGAAGCTCCTTCGCCTTTGTAATGAGTCTTCTTCGGAGGGAAGGGAGGTCTTCTTTGTATTCCCTTTTTCTTGAGAAATTTACCAAATTTTTTAACTAACAGACTAAGATTTTCTTCGCTTACCTCGATGTTCTCTGAGCTTTCTTCATTTTCTTCATCATCATTGTCGAATGTTGAGAAAGTGGCTTTCAGCGCTATCCCCTTTTTCTTTTTATCGCTCTCTTCGCTTTGGCTTAATCTGCTCAGTTCCAGTTCGTGCTCATTAAGTTTTCTAAAGAGGGTAGCTAGAGTCATTGTCATCAAATCCCTCGATTCTGATATAGCTGTTACCTTAGGTTGCCAAATTCTGCTAAGACATCTCAATACTTTGTTAATCAAATCTTCATTAGAAAAACTTTTACCTAAAGATGCAAGATGATTAACTATGTAGGTGAACCTCTTTTGCATTTCCTGAATGTTTTCTCCTTGGTTCATTCTGAATAATTTATATTCACGAGTTAGAGAATTGATTCTCGACTTCTTCACTTCACTAGTACCCTCATGGGTAACTTGCAAAGTGTCCTATATTTCTTTAGCAGTTTTGCAATTTCAAATTCTAAAAAACTTATCATATCCCAAAGCAATAGTAATAATATTTTTGGCTTTTAAATTATATTGAACTTTTCTTTTGTCTTCATCAGACCATTTATTCTGTGGTGTTTCGGTCCTTACACCATCGACCTCATGTGTGGGTATAAAAGCGCTATTTTCAACAAGATCCCATACATCTAGATCAATAGCTTCGATGAAGATTTTCATTCTTTCCTTCTAATATGCATAACCATCCCCATTGAAAAAGGGTGGTCGGTTTATGGAAGATCTTTCTGAAAAATCATTTGAAAAATCCATGTTCTCTTGAAGCTGCTAATCTCTTTATACAAGAGTCTAGCTTGATACCATTTCTTACCAAGTGGCTTCCAGCACTCAAGAGGGGGGTGAATTGAGCATAAAAATTTTGCAAGACCTCTTTTAAAATAAAATACAAATATTAAAACTTAATAAATAAATGCACAGAAGGAACAAGAAGAAGAAAAGAAACAATAAAAATAGTGAAAAATAAATATATAGTAAATTAAAATTGCATAAACTAAAGAGATTAAGAAGAGAGAAGCAGGCACAGTATTTATCCTGGTTTGACCATTAACCCACTTGTGGTCTACGTCCAGTCCTCGAAAGTCGAGATTTTTCACTATGTATACAAGCTTCAATAGGTGCTTACAACCGTTACACAAAAGAGCACTTTTCACACACAGGGAAACTCTACCCTTGTGCTAAAGTCTCAGCCTGCAGGGATACCTCACCCTTATACAAACCTTGAGGGATACCTCACCCTCGATACAGAATAATAGAAAGTAGATGAAGAGAAACTCTCACTCAGAGCAAATTATACAAATTGAAGCACTATAGAGCTCTTTAAGAATATCTCAGAATTTTACCAAAAGAGCACAGAGAAAAAGAGAGAAATATGTAAACTGCGTTTTAACACAAGCAAAAAATAATTTCAGAAATTTCGTGTGTTTCAGATGTGAGACAAGGTCTCTATTTATAGAGCCTTTGATCAGAAATGATCGTTGAGGAAATTAATATCATAATAAGTGTGAATCCGCTTATGTATAAATTCAAAAACCAAAACAGAATCTTATGGGTTATTCGAATACCATTAAGGGGTATTCGAAAACCACTAGTTTCAATTCTCATAAACAACAATTTAGTCACAGGTTATTCGAATACCACTGTTTTTCATTTTCTCATAAATCATCTCAGAAATAGGTTATTCGAATACCACAAAGAGGTATTCGAATACCACTGTTTAAAACACGTTCTAAAAAGCATTTTTCAGAAGGATTGTATTCGAATACCTCTGTTTCAAGTTATGAAAAACACTTTTAAGAAACAGATCATGTGATTTCTGAAAATCCACAAACTCTTTGATTTTCAAAGCCATATTAAAAATTTAATTTAGTTTGTAGAAAAATATGTTTTTAGATCTTTTAAGTCAAACACTGAGATATCCTATAAAAGCTCTGTACAAGAGAGATGTTAAGTCCTAAAGCTAAACTTGAAGAACTTGGACTTGGTCTTCTCATTATCTCCATGTTTGTTATCATCAAAATTCATCTTCATTGTCGCATGGTAATCACATACATAACATATTTAACATTCAATATATCAGAGTAACACAATGCAGCAGTTGTTTGCCATTTACTCCCCCTGTCTAATTGATAGATCTTATCATTTGAACATGTATAGGATCATTGCATCATTATTTTAGATCATTAGTTCAAGTTGATTTAGTATGGTTTTCATTGTTTAGGTTGTTATTTTATTTAGTATGTGTATGGAACCTATTATTCTCCCCCTTTGTCATTATCAAAAAGAATATGTACGGGAGAATCAAAGTACAAAAGCATGTAAAATAAAGTACATACTAGAAATTCAACCATTCATTTATATCAGCATGATCAAAACAAGTTATACAGTCATTTATCATCATCATTATTCAAAGAAAAATTGAAATTGAAAATAGTTGAACAAATATCAAAAACAACATATTAACATCATGACAGACACACTTAAGACACCCTAAGATCTAAGCATCTTCATTGGTCCTTGGTTCTTCAGTGCACTGTGAAGCTTAGCCTGCTTGGCCTTCAAGATTGTCTTCCTCTGCAGGTGCAGCAACAGCAGCACCTTCTTTAGCTATGTTCACAACATCTTCAAAAGTAGGATGAACTTCTGGAGGTGCAATGACAGAAATGCCTAGATGTTGATGTAGAGTGGCCATTTGGCCTTCCAAAGTGTTGAGTCTAATACTCAAGTAGTCAATAGATTGTTTTAGCATAATATGATGTTTTGTTTGCCTAGCCTCAAAGTTTTCAAACATTAGAATCAGTTTGTCCATTTTGCTATTCAGCTCTAAGTTGTCCTCTGCAGCTCTTTGCTCTTCACCAGCTATCCTAACCCATTCTCCATTTACTTTAGCAAGCTTCATCTTGCTAATGGTTCCTTCACCAAACTTGTGAGTTACCTTTGTAGCTTCAAATCTCTCTTCATTATCTAGAGAAACTCCAAAGTGTTCCAGTAAACTCACCACTAATCTAGGATAGGGTAGGGTAGCTCCACTGATTTTACAGTCCAGCATGTGCCTGGTAATTATGAAGCTCCAACTCAGCTGCTTCTTCTGTAGCATAGCCCAAAGCATCAAAATATCATTGTTTTGCATCACAGCATGATTTCCTGATCTTGGTAGAAGTATCCTGCTCAGCACATATTGTAGGAGCCTATGATGAATGTGCATAGAGCTGATGTTTATCAGTCTTCCTTCTGGTGCATTTTCAATTTGAAGCATTTTCTTTGCTTCTTCCTTATCAAAATTCTTAATCCAAGCATTGTCTGGTCCAGTACCAGCAAGATTACTTCCTTTGTAATTTAGTCCAGTAAATTGAGCAAACTCAACAAAAGTCATCTCAATTCTAGTGTTCTTTACTTCAGCAGAGAATCCCTCATTGTCCATTTCATATGTACAATAAAAGGCTCTGATACCACTTGTTGGTTGTGGCTTCTGATTAATGTAGGGTAAATATCACTCTTAATCTGCAGAAATTGACTCAAATTATACTCCTTTAAAATCTTATGCAATGTGAACTCGTTGGTCTCAAAATAATTGAAATCAATAGTCCTAGCCTCATGAGTATCTCTATGTTTAAAATTGTTCTTATAAAGCATAATGTACTCTTCATCAAAGAAATACCTTCTAAGTAGTTCAATCTCAGTAACTCCTTCATCATTTTCTTCTTCTTCCTCTGTCTTTTTTCTCTTCTTTTGAACAATCTTCTTCTTGGGTGTGTCCTTCATCACGTTCTTCTTCTTTTCTTGTTTCTTAGGTGCTGTTTTGAAGATTCAGCAACTTTCTTGCCTTTGTCTTGTGTTTTCTTCTTCAAACTTTTGATTGGAAGCTTGTCAATCCTTTGAGAGACCTGAGTTTTCTCAGTTCCTTTTCTTTTGGGGCGAACAGGGGTTGCTGTGGGTGAAACACGTTGAGCTGTGGAAGATTGAGTTGAGAAGGAAGATGTGGAGTTAGAGGAAACAGGTGTAGAGGGTTCAGGATGCTTCACATGAGCCATTGGAGAAGATTTCGAGCTCTACTAGGGTTTAGGTTTTCTGAGATTTGGTTTAGACAAGTGAAGAATTTGGAGGGAAGTTGAAATTAATAAACTTAGAACAGTCAATCGATTTCCTAATTGATGTGCTCAAGGGTTTTTACCTCCAATACGCACATGCTAATCGATATACTTACCATCAGGATTTTAGTTTAAATCAGGTACATTGATGTTTTAATCGATGTATACGCTAAGTCAAAGAGTACCAAGTTTTGAAAACTTGAACTTAATCGATGTATGCATTGATGTATAAGCAATGTCAGAGTCCAACAATTGCAGCATACATCCAATCGATGTACAAATCGATGTATAGGGTAAGCCAACGAGTCCTAATTTTTTTTTTGAACTATCACTCAATCGATGTTACAATCGATGTATACACAGGATCAGACTCTGAATCCATTTATAATCGATGTATCAAGCGATGCATAGGCACTTACTGTGAGTAGTGCATCTTACATTAATAATTCAATCAATGTGTTAATTGGTGTATAGCAGATCAAATTAAAATTTTCATATTTTCATAGAAATCAATTGATGTGCCAATCGATGCATATCATATACTGTACCTATTTAATTAAATGAATCGATTGATCATTTGATACATAATGATTTTTAGAGAGACATGTTTTCTGATTTTTGACTTTAATCGATGTACAAATTGATGTTCTAATTATTTTAAGTATATAATGCTTATATTAATCGATTGTGCAATCGATGTATAACAACAAACATCAAAATATCACGCATTCAACATTCAAACATCAAGCATTGGTAGGATCAATTATTCCTAATTCTCTTCTTATATAGAAAAGGCTATCTTTAGCCAATGGTTTAGTGAAAATATTAGCTAATTGTTTAGATGTATCAACATATTCAATGATTATATCTCCACTTTGAATGTGATCCCTTATGAAATGATGTCTTATCTCAATATGTTTGGTTCTTGAATGCATTATAGGATTTTTAGTGAGATTTATAGCACTAGTATTATCACATCTAATTGGTACTTTCTCTAAGAAAACACCATAGTCAATAAGTTATTGTTTCATCCAAAGAATTTGTGTACAACAACTTCCTGCTGCAACATATTCTGCTTCAGTAGTTGATAAAGCCACACTTGTTTGTTTCTTACTAAACCAAGAAACTAATGAGTTTCCTAGTGGGTGGTAAGTTTCACTAGTACTTTTCCTATCTAACTTACATCCAGCAAAGTCAGAATCAAAATATCCTACTAAGTTACATGTTGATCCTTTAGGATACTATAATCCCATTTCTTAAGTTCCTAACAATTATTTCATGATTCTTTTTAAAGTAGTTAAGTGTGATTCCTTAGGATTGGATTGATATCTAGCACACATACAAACACTGAACATTATATCAGGTCTACTTGCAGTTAAATAGAGTAAGAAACTAATCATACCGCTGTACTTGGAAACATCTACTAATTTACCTTTCTTATCTTTGTCCAAGTAGCATGATAGACTCATTGGAGTAGCCATTTCCTTTGCATTCTTCATTCCAAACTTGTTTGATTTGTAGTCCGGGGAAGTATGTAAGCTCTCCCATCATAGACATTTCAAACTCATTTTGCATTAATTTGGCAAATTCCTTACACAAAGATTCATTAGTAGCACCAAATATAATATCATCAATATAAATTTGAACAAGTAGTATGTTTTGTGCTTTTCATTTTGTAAATAGTGTTGTGTCAAGTTTTCCTCTTATGAATCCTTTTTAAAGTAAGAAATTACTTAGCCTTTCATACCAAGCTCTTGGAGCTTGTTTAAGTCCATACAAGGCTTTGTGAATTTATACACATGATTAGGAAATTCATTTATTTCAAATCCAGGGGATTGACCAACATACACTTCTTCTTGTATATATCCATTTAGGAATGTACTCTTAACATCCATTTGATACAATTTAAAATCCATGATACATGCATATGCTAACAACATTCTAATTGCTTCTAATCTAGCCATAGGTGCATATGTTTCATCATAGTCAATTCCTTCTTCTTGATTATAACCTTTGGCTACTAATCTTGCTTTATTTCTTATTATGGTACCATTTTCATCAAGCTTATTCCTAAACACCCATTTTGTACCAATTATTTGTTTGTCCTTGGGTTTAGGAACAAGTTTCCAAACTTTATTTCTTTCAAACTGATTAAGTTCTTCTTGCATTGCCATAATCTATTTTTCATCAATAATTGCTTCATCTATAGTTTTTTAGTTCAACTTGTGATACAAAAGCCATATTATTGCATGCATTTCTTAAGAAATGTCTAGTGGTTATCCCTTTGGATATTTCACCAATTATGTTGTCTAGAGGGTGATTCCTTGCAATTTTCCATTCTTTAGGTAGATCTTCATGTTGAACATCTTCTGGAATTTTCACTGCTTCATCCACTTTGGCATTGTCCTGATTTTTCTCAAGTTGAATCTCTTCTAAAGTTTCTGCAACATCATCAACAAATTCCTTTCCTAATCTTTTGGGGTTAGTTTCATCAAATGTAACATGTACAAATTCTTTAATTGTTTGTGTTCTTTTATTGAAAATTCTAAAAGCTTTACTAGACGATGAATAGCCTAGAAAAATTCCTTCATCAGCTTTAGGATCAAACTTTCCTAGATTGTCCTTTCTATTATTTAGTACAAAGCATTTACAACCAAAAATATGAAAATGTGAAACATTTGATTTTCTACCTTTATAGAGTTCATATGGAGTCTTTTTCAAAATTAGTCTAATCAAGATTCTATTCATTAAATAGCAAGCTGTGTTTACAGTATCTGCCCAAAAATATTTTGGCATGTTTGAGTCATTCAACATAGTTCTTGCTATTTCTTCTAAGGATCTATTTTTCCTTTCCATAACTCCATTTTGTTGTGGAGTTCTTGGAGTAGAGAAATTATGTTGAATTCCCAAATCTTCACAAAAATTATCAAATTCTTCATTTTGAAACTCTCCACCATGATCACTCCTTATAGTAGTTATTTTTATGTTTTTTTTTTCATTTTGTACTAACTTAGCCATTTTCTTAAAGGCTGTAAAAGCTTTATTCTTATGTGCTAAGAAGAAGGTCCATGTAAATTTAGAGTAATCATCAACTATAACTAATGCATACAAATTTCCTCCAAAACTGTTGGTCCTAGAGGGTCCAAATAAATCCATGTGTAGTAGTTGTAAAGGTATTTCAGTTGAAATTATATTCTTAGCCTTAAAAGATACTTTAGTTTGTTTGCCCTTTTGGCATACATCACATAAACCATCTTTTGAGAATTTAGTTTTAGGAAGTCCAATTACCAATTCTTTAGAAATGAGTTTGTTTAGATGATCCATATGAATATGTCCTATTCTTCTATGTTATAGCCAATTTTCCTCTTCCTTAGATATCAAACAACATACATCACTAGCAGAAATACTTTCTAAATCTATCATGTATATGTTATTCAATCTATTACCTATCAGCTTTGCATTTCTATGATGCTTGTTTTCTATAATGCAACTACTAGAGTTAAAGAATATATTATAATCTTTATCACATAGTTGACTAATGCTTAGTAGATTGTGCTTGAGCCCTTCAACATATAGTACACCTTCTATCTTGGTAGTTGTGCTTCTTCCAATTGTTCCAACTCTTAGGATCCTTCCTTTATTGTTATCACCATAGGTGACACTTCCACTTTGTTTAGGAGTAAAGGATGAGAACTTAGTGATATCTCCAGTCATATGTTTAGAGCAGCCACTATCAAGATACTAATTTGAATTTTGGCTCTTAAACACACCTACAAAACAGATTTTAACCATTTTTCTTAGGTACCCAAACTTTATTGGATCCTTTAGTGTTAGTCATAACATATGTTCCCTTGGGAACCCAAATTTGTTTAACACAAATCCTTGAAGGATTTCTAAAATAGCATGTAGAAGCTGTATGTCCTTTTCTTGCATAATAAAAACATTTAACAAAAGGACTAATAGAGGATTTAGATGCAACAAAGAGTTTCTTAAAAACCTTTTCATGCAATGCTGGTTTATATCCTAATCCAGCTTTGTCATATATTCCTTTTTGATGTCCTAAAATGGCATTTAGATTATCTCTTCTCATTGTAAATTTAGATAGAGTGGTTTTCAATTTTTCCACTTTTTTTTCCAGAATGTTGCAATTAGAACATGTAGAACTAGATGTACTTAGCTTAATGTTTTTAGCTTCTAATTCTTTAATCTTAATTTGAAGAGATGCATATTCACTACATTATTTAGGAATGACTTTCCTAGATGACATTAATTGTTTAGCAATTTTCAGATATTCACTTTGCAATTCATCAAAAGCATATTGTAGTTCATCATAGGTAGGGGAGATTTCATTTACCTCATCTTCATTGTCACTTTGATGATTAGTCATGAGACAAAGATTGGCCTCTTCTTCCTCAGAATGTTCAGAGGAATCCATATCATTCTCTTCCCAGGCTATGTATGCTCTTCTTGGCTTTCTATTCTTCTTGTCCTTGGACTTATGATTGTCATGCTTATCCTTCTTTTGAAGTTTAAGACACTCATTCTTGTAATGTCCAGGTTTGCCACATTCATAGCACTTCATATTTGATGTTGAACTTTCAGCTTTTGAAGAGTTCTTCTTAGAAAAGAAATTTAAGGGCCTTTTGTTGTAGGTTTTCTTCTTTTTGAGGAAATTTTTGAACTTTCTAACTAACAGTCCCATATCCTCTTCAGATTCATCTTCATCTTCAACTTCTTCGTCTTCATCACTGTCAAGACTTTCTTTGGAGGCATGTGCTTTGAGTGATAAGCCTATTTTCTTTTTCTCCTTCTCTTTATGGTCATTCAATCTATGCAACTCCATCTCATGTTCTTTGAGTTTTCCAAATAGTATAGCAATATTCATGGTTTCCAAGTCCTTTGATTCAGCTATAGCAGTAATCTTTGGTTGCTATTCTTTTGTCAAACATCTCATGATCTTATTGATTTATTGTTCATCTGAAATGCTCTTTCCTAGTCCATTCAGATGATTCACTATGTGAATGAACCTTCTTTGCATATCATTGATGTCTTCACCATTCTTCATGTGAAAAAGTTCATACTCGTGCATGAGAGAGTTTATTCTTGCTCTCTTTACATCACTAGTTCCTTCATGAGTAATTTGTAGCGTATCCCACATTTGCTTGGCTGTCTTACAATTAAAAACCCTGAAAAATTCATCATAACTCAATTTAGCAGTTATAATATTCTTAGCTTTAGCATTATAAGCTACTTTCTTTTTGTCCTCATCATCCCAATCACTTCTAAGTTTTTCTTTCTTGTTGCCATTAGCATCAAGAGAGTGAGGAATGTATGGACTATTCTCAACAGCATCTAAAACATCAATGCCACTATCCTTAAGAAATATTAACATCATGTCTTTCTAATACATATAGGTAGTGCCATTGAAAGCAGGGCGTCTTGCCAAGGAAGTCCTTTCTCCCAAGATGTCATTTGAAGCCATCCTCTTCAGCTGTAAAGCTTTACACGAGAGTGAAAGCTCTGGTACCACTTGTTAGTTGTGGCTTCTGATTATTCAAGAAGGGGGGTTAAATTAAGTATGATAAGTTTTTGAAACTTTTGCCCTTTTTACAAAAACTGATTCTTTTCTTTAATCAAGAAAGAGATTTTGTCAACCAACAAACCAAAATGTGTTTTTACAAGATGTATTGCAATCAAGAATTGAAACTTATAAAGAAATATTAACAGTAAGATTGATTTCAGATAAGAATAAGATCATTAACAAATCAGATCATACAAGCATCCCTAACATATTACTTAATTCATACATTCAATAATAAAACAAATAAAGAGTTAAAGGATAAAGAAAATTACAAACCGAGATTTATCCTGGTTCAGCTACCTCCACTGGTAACCTACATCCAGTCCCCACACCAATGTGAGATTTATCCACTATAGAAAATCAATATACAAGATTCTTTTACAAAAGCTCCACTTCTTGGTTCCTTCTACCCAAACAAAAGTTTTTCTTTCAAAGCAATCTTGCAATTCCCATAAGAGTTCTTTCTACTCTTGCACAGCACCAAGAGTTCTTTCTCTCTTATCTCTCTTTTACAAAATTTGAAGAGATTGAATCAGATTCCAAGAAATCAGAAATTACAAATTGAAGCTCTAGAGAAAAATACTCTATTTTTCTTCAATGAAAAGCTCTCTTAATATTTGTGTGTGTATTCTCAAATTTTGAATGAATTCTCTACGTAAAAGGTGTTTCCAATGTCCTTATATAGGTTTATCTCAAAGTAGATTCATTGGATACACTTTACAAGTCAGTTGAGATCATAACAGACTTATCAGAAAAATTCTGTTATTAGTCAATCGATGTGTACACAGATGTATTAAACAAGATTTCACTTTTATAACATGTGTACATCGATTGCCTAATCGATTGTTTTCTTAGATGTTCTTGATCTTGAATGATACACATATAAATACATCGATGTTGTTCATGAAAAATACTTATATTTTCAGCCTAGAAGATTATACATCAATTAACTAATCGATTGTATAGTTATTTTAAAACGTTCTTGCTTCTGTTTTGGCTTATACATCGATGTATGAATAGATGTATATATATAAAATGCTTCTGTGTTGACTTATACATAGATGTACTAATCGATGTATATATGTCAAAAATGCATTCTTACTTCTGTTTTGATTTGTACATCGATGTGCCAATCGATGTATATATGCAAACGTGCATATTGATCAAGTAAGTTCAGAATCAATCGATGTATATATAAATGTATAATATGTAGATATAGATTTACACATAGGTTTTCATTAAAAGTTAGTTAATTAACTGAAAGTACATAGATGTACACATAGATGTACAAACTTATTAATTAACCTTTTTCATTCTTAGTCCATTTTTACTTTTGAAAACTATTTTTACTTATTTTAGAGAGCTTAATCAAAGAATTATACTAAGTCTTTTCTTTACAAAAAGTTTCTAATGATATTCCTTGAATTCCTTCTTCATGATGCTCCTTCTTCAAGTTTTCCTTCATGATCTTTGCATTGAAATGATTTTCTCCATGATTCTTTGCATCCACTTTTCTTGCTCCATTAAATCTCATTGAAAAAATTTAGCTTGGCAAGTAGTTAGTGAATTAAAGAAACAATAATCATGTTCAGTTTAGTCATTAATCAAAATACACTAGGGTCATTTATCCACAAGGTTGACACTACTCTTTTCATCAAGCATAAAAAGCATGACATTCTTCTTGTTCAAATATATGTTGATAATATAATATTTGGTGCTACTAACAACTCTCTTTGTAAGGAATTTACCAATATTATGCAAAATGAATTTGAGATGTCAATGATGGGTGAGCTCAACTTCTTCCTTGGTCTCCAAATCAAGCAAACAAAAGATAAGACCTTTATAAGTCAATTCAAGTATTGCAAGGAGCTACTCAAGAAGTTTGGAATAGACAATACTAAGCATATGGCTACACCAATGAGAACCTCTTGTTATTTGGATAGGGATGAAGGAGGTAAATCTATAGAAATCACAAAATATAGAGGCATGATTGGCTCACTCCTTTATCTTACAGCAAGTAGGCCTAATATTATGTTTAGTGTGTGCGTGTGTGCTAAATATCAAGCTAATCCTAAAGAATCACACTTTTGTGCTGTAAAACGAATTATGACATATCTAGTAGGCACTTCACAAATGGGTTTGTGGTACCTAAGGGTGCCTTATGTAGCCTAATTGGTTATTCCAATTTTGATGTTACTGGATGCAAAATAAATAGGAAAAGCACTAGTGGGACATGCCACTTTCTTGGAAGCTCACTAGTTTCTTGGCATAAAAAGAAACAAAATAGTGTGGCATTATCTACAGTTGTAGCTGACCATATTGCAGCTGGAAGTTGTTATGCTCAAATTCTTTAGATGGAACAACAACTTCTAGACTATGGTCTTGAGCTTGATCACATCCCTATAAGATGTGATAACACTAATGCAATCAATTTATCTAAAAATCCTATTTTGCACTCAAGAACTAAACACATTGAAATTAGGCATTATTTTATAAGGGATCAAGTTCAAAAAAGGGATTGCATGCTTGAATTTGTTGAAACCACTAAACAACTAGCTGACATCTTCACTAAACCATTAAACAAAGAAGTATTCTTTTATATAAGAAGTGAACTTGGCATATTAGAACAATCATGCATCTAAACTCTTGCTACACAATTTTTTTCTACATAATGACCAATCTTACTACATAATGTGTCATGTGATGCTTAACTGAGTTCATTACATAATTATCTTGCATTTTATCTTGAATCCAATACTGAATTGAGCGTCGGAGTGTCCCCCAAATTTGTTTTGCAGGTGCTTGATCCATGCTCAAGTCCCTCAATTTCCTTTAATCATGTTTCTGCTGAAGAAAATTTTTTTCTGGTTCTCTTGAAAAAGAAAATTTTGTGTTTGGGATGCTTTTATAGTGGTTAGTGTTGATGAAAATGAAACCAAGTTAAGATAGCACAAATTGGTGTTTTAAGGACTGATTTCTTAAAGAATTTTTGGCTTTGGAAGTGCAATAATTAGTTAGAAGAAGAAAATAACCTGTTATTTGGGTTTTTGGAATAATTTGTTAAGGTGAAGTGCTCTCTTCCAAGTAAAATAACTAATTATGAAGCTTCACTAATCGATTATTAGGGAATTGGAGTATCCTGGTACTCTTTGGAACAAAACAGTAACTGATTAGAGCTATCCTCTAATTGATTATTTGATGAAAGTAAAGGCCACTCTTTTAACACACATAATCGGTTACGCAACTCCTCTAACTGGTTATTAGCCTTCACAAAATGCCAACAGAGAACCCCCCTTCATTCACGTGTGCCTTCCCTTTCTCCATTGTTATCTTCTTCCTCTTCTTCTCTCAAGCACCCACTCACAATCACTCACTCAAACACCTCTCCCACTCCAAATCCAACTAAAATCCACCACTAAAACTCATTTTCCATCACTCTCCATCACTATCCACTGATCAAAACTTCCATCTTCTTCCAAATTTTCACTTTCCCTCACATTTTCTCTCTCCTAAATCGAGCCCTAGCTTCCATTTCCAACAATGGAAAGCAGTTCATCTCACCCCAAGCATTCTCGCTCCAAAAATCCTAATGTACCCCTGCCAACAACACCCATTTCACCCACTGACCAAGACTTCTCCATCAGCCTCAACATTAGAAAGTACTTATCCTACAAAAATTAGATGAAGTCATGCACACTGCATTTTCATATGCGACGCCTCATTCAGCCCAAATGGACTTCTTCGTCAAAGAAGGATTCACATCCCTCACAGAGCTCTTAGAATTCCATGGGTTGAAAACTCTTGTCACCACCAACCCCGTGTATTTCTATCTTAAACCCACAAAAGTTTATTTCTGCAATTTAAACATAGTTGGTAGGAATCTGATTTCTAAATTTAAGAGGCATAGAATCATTATGTCACTAAGTCAGTGGACTCTCCTATTTGGTCTCAATTATTTTGGAGACAAACTTACAGTGGAAAGTCATAGCTCATGGGAGGGATTTAATCAAGACCAAGCTGTAGCAAGCATGCTTCAACTGGGCATTCAAGTGCTAAAAGGATCTTTCGTTGTTGGCCTTCTGAATCTATAGGATTATCTTCTTCACTTTGTAGTCACACATATCTTGGTACCAAGGGCGAGCAACTATGCCTTGGTTGAAGAAGAAAACATTTTCTTGTTGTGGGCACTTAAAAGGCGCATGAAAATCAATTGGCCTCATTACATCATGCATTACATGATAAAAGCTAAGGAAAAGGCAATGATGGATCTTCGTTACACCTTGTTGGTTACTAAAATTCTAGATTAATATAAGGTCAACTTAGAGGACGATGGAGTTATTCACACTATTAGTCCCCACAAGTTTGGAATAGCCTCTCTAAATTGCATGCAAGTGAAGAAAGTGAATGGTGAATGAGTCTATGGTCATGGACGTGAGGCAGCAGCACAGCAAGGAGGAATTCCCGCTGCCTCTGCTAACATGCCTATGGAAGAGGCCCCTGCCACTAATGATAGCTGCATCTTGGAAGCCATTGCAAACATGCAAGTTAGTATCAAAGCCAGCATTGTAAATCTTAAAACTTATCAAGAACACAGCAACATAATTATCTATGATCGCTTGAGCGCTATGGAAGATTTCCTAGATAGGCTTGAGCATCGCTATCCAGCACCAGAAGATCATGAGGCTTAGGCATGGAGTACTTATTTCAGTAATAGTTTTTATTGTGATAAAAGCTTATCTAACCATAGTAAGTTATATTTTGGATATGTTGTTCATTATCTTAGAATCATGACATGCTTAACTATGATTAGTATGACTTGGATGTTTTTGAAATGAATGGACTATTAAAATATGCTTACATTGTTACTGAATTATTGCTGGATATTTGTTACATAGTAATGGTTATGAGCACCCTCTCCAAATATATGTTGTCTATTTTTTTATCATGAAAAAAGAGGGAGAAGGTTTTTGGTTTTGAGAAAAGAAAGGTAAAATAGAAAAAGGTATATTTTTAATGGTCTTGGGATTCCAAAACAAAGGGGGAATTGTGCATCTCTGATTCAACCACCTCTTGAAAAATAGAGGGGCAATAAGTCTCTAAAACCTTTTTTGAATTCCAATATTTATTTGAACTAACCTTTTCTCAATAATTGTTTGTCATCATCAAAAAGGGAGAGAATGTGATTGACATTGTCTAAAGTAATGGTTTTGATGATAACAAACAAAGAAAGGAATGAAAATGCAAAGGTCAAGTCCCAAGGAGCTTCAAGTTTAGAATATAAGTCTTAGATCTTGTGTAAAGGTATTTGTAAGGTTCACACTAAGCTCATTAATTAGTTTTCTCACTCAACTTAAATAAGTTTGCAAAATCATGATGTATACATATGAAAATGGTGTTTAAGTTTGAGTAAAATGGTTTTAGAAAGTTTGAAAAGTTTTTGGGAATCTTTGATTAAAAAACCCTTTGAAAATCTTGCTTTCTTGACAAACCAATAATGGGTTATTACTATTCACATAATAGGTTATTTGTCAAAACAGAAGCACATCAAAGTTTTTTTTATAAAAAGGGCTAACCGATTGATGCACACTTTTTAATTGTTGTATTTACAAACCCAAGTGCAAGTTGTCTCAAGTAATAAATTTCTTGGTGAGTCTGAGGTCGATCCACAGGGAATTGATGAAGATTAATTATGGTAAGGTAAATATTTTATTACTACGGTAAAAATTATTTACTTGGGTAAAATGATCCACTCTTGGTAAATAAAGAAAAAGCAAGATTAATTCATTTTATAACTCAATTAGAATCCTCGCAACATGGAGGTTCCAATCGAAAAATACAACATTAAAAGTCTATTAAAATAATATACGTAATTATATTATGTATCCTTTAATCATCCATTAATAGCATCACTCATAAATGGGATCAAACATTCATTGTGCCAATCTCTTGTCTACAACAAATCAAGAACTCCACTTTACAAGGAGCATTTCTAAATTGATTGGAAACAAAATATAATACGAAATAAAATAATATACGTGATTATATTATATTTCCTTTAATTATTACCACCACTTGTAAATGGGTTAAAGCATTTACTGTGTTAATATTTTGTCTACAATAAATCAAGAACTCCTATTTACAAGGGTAATTTCTAAATTATCAGAAACAAAATATAACACGCATAATAACTACTTAAAAATATAAATCATTAAAGCATAAGAGAGGAATAAATCTAACATTATTTTATTACCAAGAGCTTCACACTTTGACTCAAGTAGACTAAAACTTATTTACACATAAACTAGAAAAGAGAAAAAGAGAAAAAGAGATAGAAAAGAAATTGGAGGGAGACTGAGGAGAGAAGTAGGGCACTGCCCAAAAGCCTCTCCCCAGCAGCGTCTCCGTCCGAATTCCTCTCCTCCTCCCGAATTCTAAATTGAATTCTGAATCTCCAATTGTCTTTGAATATGAATTGTGTTGGCTTTTATAGGCAACTTCAGGTTACTGTGCAATGCACAGTAACCTGAATGAAACGTCATGGATTACGTTTCTCTTTTCTTTTTTTTTCTTTTTTTAAATAATAATTAAGTAAATACACAGCCGTGTGTTCAGTCATTTTTACATTTTTGAGAGAAGTGGTCTTCATGAAAGTTATAGGCCTGAATATTTGCTTTAAAATGGCTTTGGTTTCAGTCCAAAATCATGCCTAGAACTCAAGATATGGTCCAATTACTGCAGAGTGTTTAGACCCGATTTCAGCTCCTCTATTTTGACTTTAAAGCCCAATATCACCTCCAAGGAGTCCGATTCTGGAAAAGTGTTCAACATCAAAGTTGTAGGGAATTGTCTAAGCTTTCCTACAAGACCAAAATCACATCAATCAGATATTTGCAACTCAAATTATAACCAGTTTACTATATATTGCCAAAGAGATAATTAAGGCTAATTTATGCAATAATTTATTTAATTGTCCAATTCGGCTTAAAATCATAAAATGTGTCAAAACCAACTTAATTAAGCCTACTTGAACCTTAAGAAGCCTAGTGAGAGGATTACAAAATGTATAAAATACAGTGTTATCAAATTCCCCCACACTTAACTTTTGCACTCCTAGGCAAAACACAAAAGACAAAAAAACCAAGGAATAAAGAAAAACAACACAAACTCAAAAATTAAAAACTCTAAAGGATTCAATGACTCAAGAAGCGCAACTAGACAATCAAGGGATCAAAACAGTCGTGAGGTAACATTTCTTCGCATCTCAAACCAATAAGCAAGGAAACTTCAGTTGAAAAGAATGAATCAAGAATAATAGATCCTCACAGAATTCACTCTCAATGTCTCAAGTGTTTAAAAAGGTTAGTATTTCACTCTATTCAACTCATGAATAATTGCATTACCATAAGCTTGCTTATCTTCTAGTTCTCCGCTACTCAAAAGCAACATATATACACAAATCATGAGGACTTTATTTAAGGTTATAATGGGGTCAAGGTAAAGGTGGAAGCAATATAGATAAGACAAGTTAAATACCAAAGAGAATAAAAGAGCATTATGTTACAGTTAGAGTGGAGAAGATGTTTGAGAATATTCAGTCTAAATTTCTCAAGAATTTCTTAGTTCTTCCTTATACAGGACAATGACCAATATTTGACTAATGTTTTGTTGAAGATCAATTGGTAGGTTGAATTCATTATTAAACTTGAACATTCTCCTTCTATTCTTGTTATTTCTAATCTTCCACCTTCATTCTAGGTATGAATATATCACATGGTGCATTCTTTTGATTGTAGCAATAATCAGCTCTTTATTTTTTATAGAAACATTTTTTTCCTCTTTTTTTTTTTATATAACCAATCTGCACATGCACTCCCACACTTGTTCAAAAACTCATCAAATAACAAAGTCAATGCTCTCTTATTCCCTAAGGTTGGGTTAGAACATGGTTTTTCATTTAAGGCACGTAATGAGTTAGAAACAAAGAATGGTCAAATAAACTCAAAGGGGTTAAACAAAGGAAAATATGTAAGGTTAGCTATTTGGTCAAAGTAGTTAATTCAAGAAAATTTGCCTCAATCATTTTTATGTATGCATGTGAAAATGTAGCCTCAAAAAGAATCAAAGCAAGTTCTAGAGTAATAATTCCATGAGTGAAAAAAAAAATCACACAAGAAAGAAGAGAATGGTACAGATGTTCGATCCATTCATTTATAGGCTCAAAATCTCACAAGGCATATATCCATCATTCACAATCCACAAAAATTTTAACATCCATAACCAAACATGTGATGTTTAAGAAAGAAAACAATTTACTCAATCATGCAAATTTCCCTTGAATCCATTTGCTACTTCCACACAAAATAGTAATCTACCCCAATCTAGATGCGTCTCAAGAGTAAAATTACCTGCACAGCAAAATTTACTCCTTACTCTGCCATCCTTAACTGGTTTAGCTATTAGAAAATTACTAACAAACATATAAACATGACAAACATATTAATAAACACACCTCCTAAATTTTTTTTAAACAATTTTTACACAATTATTCACACAACAATTATTCACACAACTATCCTTCCCCCCAGCCAGATTACAACATTGTCCTCAATGTTAAAAAATAGAAAGGAAAAAGATAGAAGATAGTACCTGTTATCGCAATTACTAAAAAGAGCAACCTCACACAAATATAAATAGAAACAAAGTATGACCAAAGATTGAAATTATTTATACAGATGGAGTGTCTTGACTGGCTTCATTTTCTTACTGCTTCACACAACATTTCCTTCGGACCACTTCTAGCTGAGCTGCTACTGGATCAGGACTGTCATAAGAAGAAGATATACAAGAAAATATATACATGTAGTTGTGATTGTGGCTCACATCTTCCTCTGGTTTTACGTCCAGTAACGGTTTAAACGCCTTCTATGAGTCGAGGATAGGCTTCCTGTAACACCCACCTTAGGATGTCACATTTATGTTACATAATTACCAAATTAATCTTATTTAGATAACGTACTTTGTAGGGAAAAATACAAAATCCAAAAATTCTTAATAACAAGAAAATAAACTTAGCAGAAAATAAAACATCACAGCATCATTACAAATAATTTACATCATTTATACATATCCAAGTCTCTTGTTATACATATACAAGTCTTTAACACTATCATACTATAAATATTACAAACTAGTCACTCCAAAAATTTTAAACACTATTTACATTGACATCTTTGCCCAAGTACTACTAGGCGGTGAGCCCTCGTAAGTAGCCAGGACCTCGATGGGTCCTCCTCGACTCCCGGGTGGGTGAATTCCAACCCGACGTAAAGTCCGGGGAACAAATGTCCGAGCGGACGATACGACACTACTCTCTCTAGGGGTGCGATAGTACGCTCCCCAATGCTGCCTGATGGATATAGGGAACTCTAATTGTACATAAATAGTAACAGAAAAGTAAGGGTTCCCTGATTGTAGCCTACTCAGTCTAATATTTACATCTCCTAGATAATATATACTCTCTCTCTCAAGATCTTCAGTCCATGCCTCGTCCTCTCCGATAAACGTCAGTCTCATGTAACCCAAGAAACTAGGGATCTCCACAGCCATCAAAACTCGAAGTTCTCAACGGAATCTGGACCTTTCTCCGCTTCTCGCTCTACGTCTGGCTCAGTATCTTAACAATATATAAACATGATGCAACATATATATGCAAGAGGTGAGATCACCTACGCCAATACCAGTATGGTGGCAATGAAGATAAACACATCCAAAATATCATACAGATGTCATACTATAATTACAGTTATGGCACTAACATTATATATCATTATTACACAGGGAATAATACAAGAATTACGACTATGCTATTTTCAATATTCAAATATTCAATATTTTAATTATTACGAGCAAGAATTACACATGAGCAAAAATTACAATAATATATCCTTTATGAATGCAAATGTACACTGACTCAATATCCTACTCCATGGAGCTACAACTCAAGTCGGAGAGAATGACTGAAAAGATCTGTCGGCACCAACATGCTTTAGACCACGTGCTCAATTTCTGCACATCTAGCATATGCACGACAGTCTTTATCAAATCATGATTAGGGATAGTGTCTCGGTCCGGATCATTGGTGTGTTGCATCGATCTAACCCACGGTACAGAAGAGCTACCAACTATCCATTGTAGGCAACCCGCACCCCAATGCCCCCAAGGTCAACAAGTGACCTACACTACGCTTATCGCACCCACTCAAGAGGTGTAATCTCTCCTAGGCAACTTGCCTTACACAGTCCTTTGGACCTTTCCAATGCATGTACTATGCACTATTCACAATTTCCATTAATATCACATGTACAGGATTCATATAATAATTTAACAGTAGTATTACTGTAATTTAATCACGTAGTCATATTTTTATATTTTCTCACTCGCGACTCAATTCTGTCGCTTTTTCAAATCACGTAGTGATTTTTTCAACGTTTTCCAATCGCGTGAATATTTTTCATACGTTTTGAATCATAATTACTGTTTTACTCAATTTAATATTAAAATTTACTGTATTTCTCTCATATTTGTAAAATAATCCCTCAAAACACATAAATTACCTTTTTGTCTCTCAAAATAGATTAATTATGTTTTCATCCTTCAAAATACATAAATTACATTTTTGTCCTTCAAAAACATAATAATTATGTTTTCGCCCCTCAAAACACATCAATTTATATAATGACCCCATATTTCCATAACATTCACAATTGAATCCCTTTCTCATAAAAAGTATAGTACAAAGTTCACATACATACGGTATAAATTTCTCTACAGTATATATTTCACATACACCCATATTATCAGTTCCTTAAGCATTACAGCATACAGGCAAGTATTGAAATAAAATTATACCTCACAGATATTACACATACGAACATAGAAACACAAACAGACACATCCCAAATATAGTCCAAACAAAGAAACACAAGCAGGCACATCTCAAATACAGTCTAATCAATACAGTCCAAGAACCTCAAACAATAGGTGATTAACCTCAAACAATAGGTGAATAAATCCTTAAGGATTTTTCACCGAACAAACTATCCTCACACTACCAGAACATGGGTGGTAAGGTTGAGTCTCCCTCTTACCTCTTGAAGACAAGCTTTCTAAGCTTTCCTCCTTTCCTTGAAACTTTGTTAATCTCCTAAACAAACCCCAAAATTCCAAGAAAATTAGTGAATGTTCATACCAGAATCAAGATTGAGAACCATGGAAAAATCATGGTTAATAGAATTAAAATCAAACTTTGAATCATTAACTCAAAGCTTACCTCTTTAGGAAAAGGTTTATGACAAAACTTGTGAAGGAGAAATGATTAGAACACAACTTGAGTCAAAATAAAATCAAGAGATGAATGTTTAAAAGCTTGATGGTGTGATTTGGAGGTGGTGACCGAATATGAAGAAAAGAAATGGGAGAGAGGTGCGTGAGTTCCTTGGTGTTTGAGAGAAATAAGCTTATATTTGATAAGTATAAAAAACAAAGGATGAGGAAGTTTCAAGAAGCTGCTGGCCGTATAATAACTTGTGACATTTGGAGAGATTTATTTGCATAATTATCCCCTCCTTCCAGCTGCATGCCGTGAATGAAATTGTGTTGCTGACCGTGTGAATTACTTGAGTGATTATTTAATTTTTGAGTGCATGAAGACAGCTGCCAGCCGTGTGATAATTTGTGAGATTTGAAATGATTTTACTTGAGTAATTTGTCCAATCTTTCCAGCTGCTACCATGAGTTGTTGCCGTGTGATTTGTGAGGAGAAATGAAGAGAATTATTTGGATAATTCTCCCAATTTTTACAGCTGCTGCATGCTGTTTTGTGATTGACCGTGAATGACATTTTTGCTTGAGTAAGTATCCATTCTTTAATTGCACAAGGACACTCACTTCTCATTGGTTACACACTTGACTTTGCAGGACATTTGAGTATTCAAATATTACATAGAAGCTTCACAAATTGCTTGAACCATGGCTGCTGCTGCTGGACGTCCAATTCTGCTGCTGTTGGGCCGTGTTGCTGCTCCAAGTTTTCTGCTGGACCGTCTCCATTCAGCTACTGGACCATGGCTGTTTAGGTAAGTTTAAGGTCCTTAATTCATTATTAATTCAAGCCTAATTACTAGTGAATTGATTAGTTAATTAATTAAGTTTAATTTCCTAACCATCCTTACTTAATCATCCAAGTATAAAACTAATTTAGTTTAACATATTTAGCGTGCATCATCACCTCTAATTAGAATTAGGATATTAAATTAAGGATTAAGTTATAACTAATCCCTAATTAAGTTAGTTTACTTAATTTCTTAATTAGGTAATTAGGTCAACTAAATTAAGGTTAATTAGTTTCCTAAGCAATAGTCAAGCAATTATTGTTGACTCAATCCTATCCATTGAAAATCAATTTGATTTCCTATCCATTAATTTTATCTATGGTGGATATTACTTGATAGTTTTGGTAGGATTTGTTTTACATCATTGATTGAATCAATGGTGTGGATCAAAGCTTCTAAATCAAGCTTCAAATCTAATGGTCCACAAGGAAGTCTAAGCTTCTTTCCTTGACCAATTCTCATTGGTTAGAAAAGTCCAACCATTTATTTTGACTATATCCTATTGGATCATTTTAATTTTAATCACAAGAAATATTCTAAACACTTTTCTATTAATTAAAACTTATCGGGTCCAACATTCATAGCAGCAACTGTTATAAATATATCCACAGATATTTATCGGTACAATATTTTTATCTTTACAGATAGATTCTAAAATTAAAAGATTCTTTTCTGAGTCACTTGGATTCGAGTTTAGTAAGATCCCTCGTCTCCAAATGAGGCAGATCAGAATTTCCCCGACCTGAAAAATTATTATTTTTCCTGGCCAGGAGCAATCACACAAAATGATCAAATATGATCTCAGAACAGTCAAATTATTTTTATACCACACAGAAAATACAAAACAGTGTAATTATGCTATTACTATTCATATAGTCAGAATTTGGGGTGTTACAACTCTCCCCCTCTAAAATAAAGTTTCGTCCTCGAAACTTGACATACAATTAACACAAAAACGGATACTGCTCTCTAATCTTTTCTTCCAGCTCCCATATGGCTTCACAACTTACATCGTTCCAAACTACTTTAACTAATGCAATGTCCTTTCCTCAAAGTTGCTTTATCCTTCGGTCTTCAATCTTGACTGGAACTGTCTCATAGGTCAAGTTCTCCTTTAGTTGTACAGTGTCTGGTTCGATAATGTGAGTCGGATCTGGAATATATTTCCGTAGTTGTGATACGTGAAATACATTATGAAGATTTGATAAAAACAGTGGCAGTGCAACTTGATAAGCTACCGGACCTATCCGACGAAGTATCTGATACAGTCCGATAAACTTGGGAGTAAGCTTCCTTGACTTAATTACTCGTCCAACTCCAGTCATAGGCGTCACAGGTAAAAATACATGATCACCTTCTTCGAATTCCAGTGGTCTTCGCCTTTTATCTGCATAGCTCTTTTACCGCGTCTGAGCTGTCCTCATCTTGTCTTGGATCATCTTTACCTTTTCAGTTGTTTGTTGTACAATTTCAAGTCCTATCACAGTACTTTCACCATCCTGATACCAACACAATGGTGTCCTACATCTTCTCCTATATAAGGCTTCATAGGGTGCCATCCCTATACTCGAATGGAAACTATTGTTGTAGGTGAACTCTATTAATGGTAGAAATTCATCCTAACAACCAGTTTGCTCTAGAACGCAAGCCCTCAACAAGTCCTCCAATGACTGAATTGCTCTTTCTGACTGACCATCAGTTTGTGGATGGTAAGCAGAACTCAAATGTAGGTTTGTTCCCATCGCTTCTTGTAGACTAGTCCAAAATCTTGATGTGAATCGCGCATCTCGATCAGAAATTATACTAGATGGTACACCATGAAGTCTAACAATTTCATTGATGTATATCTGAGCCAACTTCTCCATTGAGTACTTAATATTAATCGGTAAAAAATGCGCCGACTTTGTAAGTCGATCAATAATTACCCATATAGAGTCGTGACCCTTCCGAGTTCTTGGTAGCCCCGTGACGAGATCCATTGCTATGTCATCCCATTTCCATTCAGGAATAGACAAAGGTTGCAACATTCCTGATGGTCTCTGGTGTTCTACTTTGGCCTTCTGACAAGTCAAACAGGATGATACATATTCTGCGACATCCCTCTTCATTCCTTGCCACCAATACAGCTGCTTCTAATCTTGGTACATCTTCGTGGCTCCTGGATGCATACTCAACTTACTTCTATGAGCTTCATTCAAAATCGATCTCCTAAGTTCTGGATCGTTTGGCACGCAAACTCTCCCTTTGAACTTCAAAATTCCATCAACACCTTCGCTGAATTCTAATTCTGCTCCTTGACTTCTTGTTTCCTTTACGTCTTACAGATATTGATCACTATTCTGTCCTTCTCGTATTTTATCCATCAGATCATTCGAAATGGTGATCATATTCAAACACATCTTCCTCGGTGTCAACTTCACAGATAATCGCATATCCCGAAATTCTTCTATCAATTCCTTCTCCTTCATCATCATAACAGAAGCATTAAGCGATTTTCTACTCGAAGCATCCGCTACGACATTCGCTTTTCCAGGATGATATTGTAACTGAGAGTCATAATCTTTCAGAAACTCGAGCCAACGCCTTTGTCTCATATTCAACTCTTTCTGGTCGAACAGATACTTCAAACTTTTATGGTCACTAAACACAGTGAACATTGCCCCATAGAGAAAATGTCTCCATACCTTCAACGCAAACACCTGCTGCTAGCTCCAAGTCATGAGTCAGATAATTCCTCTCATGCACTTTCAACTGCCTCGATGCATATGCCACAACCTTACGGTTCTGCATAAGTACACAACCCAATCCTTGATAAGAAGCATCACAGTACACATCGAAAGGTTCATTCGGATCAGGTAGAATCAAAACTGGTGAAGTAGTCAGTCGTCATTTCAACTCCTGAAAACTTTCCTCATAGGCTTCAGTCCACACGAATGGTTGATTCTTCCGTGTAAGTTAGGTAAGAGGTCCTGCAACCTTTGAAAACCCTTCTATGAATCGTCGATAGTAACCGGCCAATCCGATGAAACTACGGATCTCCGATACAGTCTTCGGTCTCTCCCATTCAACAACTGTCTCCACCTTCAATGCATCAACTTCAATTCCATCTGCCGATATGACATGCCCCAAGAATTGTACTTCCCTCAACCAAAATTCACACTTGGACAACTTGGCATATAGTTTATTTTCCTTCAAAATCTGTAGAACCACTCTGAGGTGTTCAACATGTTCCTCCTGACTTCGAGAATAAATCAAGATGTCATCAATAAAGACAACAATAAACTTATCCAAGTATGAACGGAAAAGTCTGTTCATGAAGTCCATAAATATTGCAGGTGCATTAGTCACACCAAAAGGGCATCACTTGGTACTCATAATGCCCGTATTGAGTCCGGAACGCAGTCTTTGGATTATCCTCCACCTTTACACGTATCTGGTGATAACCAGAACGTAAATCAATCTTAGAAAATATGGTGGCTCCTCACAATTGATCCAACAGATCATCAATCCTCGGTAAGGGATATTTATTCTTGATTGTAATCTTGTTCAACTGTCAATAATCCACACATAGCCGAGAAGTCCCATCCTTCTTCTTTACCAACAACACTGGAGCTCCCCAGGGTGATACACTTGGTCTTACAAATTGCTTTTCCAACAAATCTTCCAATTGCTTCTTCAGTTCGGCCAACTCTACTGGTGACATTCTGTAAGGTGCCATAGATATAGGTCCAGCTCCAGGTACCAAATCAATAGAGAATTCAATCTCTCTTTCCGGTGGTAATCCCAGTATGTCTTCAGGAAACACTTCAGGAAATTCATTCACTACAAAGATATCCTTCAAAACATCTTCACAGTGAACCTGCAAGGAAGATATCAACAAATACCCTAGATCTCCTTCCTTTAAACAAGCTTCCACTTGAGTAGCCATTAAGAATTTAGAATCCTTAACCTCAGGGAAAACTAACGTCTTACTCGAACAGTCAATCAGGATATGGTTAGAGGATAACCAATCCATTCCTAAGATTACATTAATCTTAGAAAGAGGCAAACAGATCAAATCCACATGAAAGATTCTATCCCTAACACAAACAGGGCAATTCAAGCATACCTTTGTAGTTATCACAGGTTTATCAGTAGGAGTAACCACAGTCAAATCATATGGCAATGTAGTCACAGTCAATCCCAAACGTTCCACACAATCACATGCAATGAAAGAATGTGTTGCTCCCGAATCATATAACACTGTTAAAGGGTTACCTTTAATGGCACACTCCTCCATTATCAAGTCCTCAGATTTAGCGGCTTCCTCCCCGCTCATAGTGTATACTCCACCACCCGCCTGTGGCCTTGCCGTACGAACATTGCCCACTGATGGTTTTGCCTTCAACTGATCACAATCTCTGGAAAAATGTCCAGGCTTCCCACATCTATAGCAGATCACCCCCTTATGCTGACAGTCTCTAGTAAGATGTCCTTTCCCACACTTAAAACATTTAAGTGCAGAAGTTCCAGTTGAAGCTGCCTTACTACCACTTGAACTTCCCCCAACTGATTACTGTCGATTCTGACTTGCTGCTGGTTTAGTGTAGGGCTTTTGTTGATAACGGTTGCCACCGCTACCTCCGCTACCTCTTCCCCTTTGGAACCGTGCTGGTCCAAAGTTTTTAGTCCTTGCCGCCCATTGGTTATCGATCTCCTCAATCTTGTGGCACTTGTCCAACAATACTGGAAACTGATCAATATCCACCGTCGCTAAAGCTCTCTTGATGTCAAGCCTCAATCCTTCTTCGAATTTCCTACGGAGTGATCGCAACAAGTCCTCCAACGACTGAAATGTTCACTGTGTTTAGTGACCATAAAAGTTTGAAGTATCTGTTCGACCAGAAAGAGTTGAACATGAGACAAAGGCGTTGGCTCGAGTTTCTGAAAGATTATGACTTTCAGTTACAATATCATCCTAGAAAAGCGAATGTCGTAGCGGATGCTTTGAGTAGAAAATCGCTTAATGCTTCTGTTATGATGATGAAGGAGAAGGAATTGATAGAAGAATTTCGGGATATGCGATTATCTGTGAAGTTGACACCGGGGAAGATGTGTTTGAATATGATCACCATTTCGAATGATCTGATGGATAAAATACGAGAAGGACAGAATAGTGATCAATATCTGCAAGAAGCAAAGGAAGCAAGAAGTCAAGGAGCAGAATTAGAATTCAGCGAAGGTGTTGATGGAATTTTGAAGTTCAAAGGGAGAGTTTGCGTGCCAAACGATCCAGAACTTAGGAGATCGATTTTGAATGAAGCTCATAGAAGTAAGTTGAGTATGCATCCAGGAGCCACGAAGATGTACCAAGATTAGAAGCAAATTTGTATTGGTGGCAAGGAATGAAGAGGGATGTCGCAGAATATGTATCATCCTGTTTGACTTGTCAGAAGGCCAAAGTAGAACACCAGAGACCATCAGGAATGTTGCAACCTTTGTCTATTCCTGAATGGAAATGGGATGACATAGCAATGGATCTCGTCACGGGGCTACCAAGAACTCGGAAGGGTCACGACTCTATATGGGTAATTATTGATCAGCTTACAAAGTCGGCGCATTTTTTACCGATTAATATTAAGTACTCAATGGAGAAGTTGGCTCAGATATACATCAATGAAATTGTTAGACTTTATGGTGTACCATCCAGTATAATTTCTGATCGAGATCCGTGATTCACATCAAGATTTTGGACTAGTCTACAAGAAGCGATGGGAACAAACCTACATTTGAGTTCTGCTTACCATCCACAAACTGATGGTCAGTCAGAAAGAATAATTCAGTCGTTGGAGGACTTGTTGAGGGCTTGCGTTCTAGAGCAAACTGGTTGTTGGGATGAATTTCTGCTATTGATAGAGTTCACCTACAACAATAGTTTTCATTCGAGTATAGGGATGGCACCCTATGAAGCCTTATATGGGAGAAGATGTAGGACACCATTGTGTTGGTATCAGGATGGTGAAAGTATTGTGATAGGACCTGAAATTGTACAACAAACAACTGAAAAGGTAAAGATGATCCAAGACAAGATGAGGACAGCTCAGACGCGGTAAAAGAGCTATGCAGATAAAAGGCGAAGACCACTGGAATTCGAAGAAGGTGATCATGTATTTTTACGTGTGACGCCTATGACTAGAGTTGGACGAGTAATTAAGTCAAGGAAGCTTACACCCAAGTTTATCGGACCGTATCAGATACTTCGTCGAATAGGTCCGGTAGCTTATCAAGTTGCACTACCACCGTTTTTATCAAATCTTCATAATGTATTTCACGTATCACAACTACGGAAATATATTCCAGATCCGACTCACATTATCGAACCAAACACTGTACAACTAAAGGAGAACTTGACCTATGAGACAGTTCCAGTCAAGATTGAAGACCGAAGGATAAAGCAACTTTGAGGAAAGGACATTGCATTAGTTAAAGTAGTTTGGAACGATGTAAGTGGTGAAGCCACATGGGAGCTGGAAGAAAAGATTAGAGAGCAGTATCCGTTTTTGTGTTAATTGTATGTCAAGTTTCGAGGACGAAACTTTATTTTAGAGGGGGAGAGTTGTAACACCCCAAATTCTGACTATATGAATAGTAATAGCAGAATTACATTATTTTGTATTTTCTGTGTGGTATAAAAATAATTTGACTGTTCTGAGATCATATTTGATCATTTTGTGTGATTGCTCCTGGCCAGGAAAAATAATAATTTTTCAGGCCGGGGAAATTCTGATCTGCCTCATTTGGAGACGGGGGATCTTACTAAACTCGAATCCGAGTGACTCAGAAAAGAATCTTTTAATTTTAGAATCTATCTGTAAAGATAAAAATATTGTATCGATAAATATCTGTGGATATATTTATAATAGTCGCTGCTATGAATGTTGGACCTGATAAGTTTTAATTAATAGAAAAGTGTTTAGAATATTTCTTGTGATTAAAATTAAAATGATCCAATAGGATATAGTCAAAATAAATGGTTGGACTTTTCTAACCAATGAGAATTGGTCAAGGAAAGAAGCTTAGACTTCCTTGTGGACCATTAGATTTGAAGCTTGATTTAGAAGCTTTGATCCACACCATTGATTCAATCAATGATGTAAAATAAATCCTACCAAAACTATCAAGTAATATCCACCATAGATAAAATTAATGGATAGGAAATCAAATTGATTTTCAATGGATAGGATTGAGTCAACAATAATTGCTTGACTATTACTTAGGAAACTAATTAACCTTAATTTAGTTGACCTAATTACCTAATTAAGAAATTAAGTAAACTAACTTAATTAGGGATTAGTTATAACTTAATCCTTAATTTAATATCCTAATTCTAATTAGAGGTGATGATGCATGCTAAATATGTTAAACTAAATTAGTTTTATGCTTGGATGATTAAGTAAGGATGATTAGGAAATTAAACTTAATTAATTAACTAATCAATTCACTAGTAATTAGGCTTGAATTAATAATGAATTAAGGACCTTAAACTTACCTAAACAGCCACGGTCCAAAGAAATTGAATGGAGACGGTCCAAATAGAAAACTTGGAGCAAAGAACACTACCAACAAACAATGAGAATTGGATGTCCAGCAGCAGCAGCCATGGTTCAAGCAATTTGTGAAGCTTCTATATAATATTTGAATACTCAAATGTCCTGCAAAGTCAAGTGTGTAACCAATGAGAAGTGAGTGTCCTTGTGCAATTAAAGAATGGATACTTACTCAAGCAAAAATGTCATTCACGGTCAATCACAAAATAGCATGCAGCAGCTGTAAAAATTGGGAGAATTATCCAAATAATTCTCTTCATTTCTCCTCACAAATCACACGGCAACAACTCATGGTAGCAGCTGGAAAGATTGGACAAATTACTCAAGTAAAATCATTTCAAATCTCACAAATTATCACACTGTGGCAAGTTGTCTTCATGCACTCAAAAATTAAATAATCACTCAAGTAATTCACACGGTCAGTAACACAATTTCATTCACGGCATGCAGCTGGAAGGAGAGGATAATTATGCAAATAAATCTCTCCAAATGTCACAAGTTATTATATGGCCAGCAGCTTCTTGAAACTTCCTCATCCTTTGCTTTTTATACTTATCAAATATAAGCTTATTTCTCTCAAACACCAAGGAACTCACGCACCTCTCTCCCATTTCTTTTCTTCACATTCGGTCACCACCTCCAAATCACACCATCAAGCTTTTAAACATTCATCTCTTGATTTTATTTTGACTCAAGTTGTGTTCTAATCATTTCTCCTTCACAAGTTTTGTCATAAACCTTTTCCTAAAGAGGTAAGCTTTGAGTTAATGATTCAAAGTTTGATTTTAATTCTGCTAACCATGATTTTTCCATGGTTCTCAATCTTGATTCTGGTATGAACATTCACTAATTTTCTTGGAATTTTGGAGTTTGTTTAGGAGATTAACAAAGTTTCAAGGAAAGGAGGAAAGCTTAGAAAGCTTGTCTTCAAGAGGTAAGAGGGAGACTCAACCTTACCACCCATGTTCTGGTAGTGTGAGGATAGTTTGTTCGGTGAAAAATCCTTAAGGATTTATTCACCTATTGTTTGAGGTTAATCACCTACTGTTTGAGGTTCTTGGACTGTATTGATTGGACTGTATTTGAGATGTTCCTGCTTGTGTTTCTATGTTTGGACTATATTTGGGATGTGTCTGTTTGTGTTTCTATGTTCGTATATGTAATATCTGTGAGGTATAATTTTATTTCAATACTTGCCTGTATGCTGTAATGCTTAAGGAACTGATAATATGGGTGTATGTGAAATATATACTATAGAGAAATTTATACCGTATGTATGTGAACTTTGTACTGTAATTTTTATGAGAAAGGGATTCAATTGTGAATGTTATGGAAATATGGGGTCATTATGTAAATTGATGTGTTTTGAGGGGCGAAAACATAATTAATATGTTTTTGAAGGACAAAAATGTAATTTATGTATTTTGAAGGACGAAAACATAATTAATCTGTTTTGAGAGACGAAAATGTAATTTATGTGTTTTGAGGGATTATTTTACAAATATGAGAGAAATACAGTAAATTTTAATATTAAATTGAGTAAAATAGTAATTATGATTCAAAACGTATGAAAAATATTCACGCGATTGGAAAACGTTGAAAAAATCACTACGTGATTTGAAAAGGCGACAGAATTGAGTCGCGAGTGAGAAAATATAAAAATATGACTACATGATTAAATTACAGTAATACTACTGTTAAATTATTATATGAATCCTGTACATGTGATATTAATGGAAATTGTGAATAGTGCATAGTACATGCATTAGAAAGGTCCAAAGGACTGTGTAAGGCAAGTTGCCTAGGAGAGATTACACCTCTTGAGTGGGTGCAATAAGCGTAGTGTAGGTCACTTGTTGACCTTGGGGGCATTGGGGTGCGGGTTGCCTACAATGGACAGTTGGTAGCTCTTCTGTACCGTGGGTTAGACCGATGCAACACACCAATGATCCGGACCGAGACACTATCCCTAATCATGATTTGATAAAGACTGTCGTGCATATGCTAGATGTGCAGAAATTGAGCACGTGGTCTGAAGCATGTTGGTGCCGACAGATCTTTTCAGTCATTCTCTCCGACTTGAGTTGTAGCTCCATGGAGTAGGATATTGAGTCAGTGTACATTTGCATTCATAGAGGATATATTATTGTAATTTTTGCTCATGTGTAATTCTTGCTCGTAATAATTAAAATATTGAATATTTGAATATTGAAAATAGCATAGTCGTAATTCTTGTATTATTCCCTGTGTAATAATGATATATAATGTTAGTGCCATAACTGTAATTATAGTATGACATCTGTATGATATTTTGGATGTGTTTATCTTCATTGCTACCATACTGGTATTGGCGTAGGTGATCTCACCTCTTGCATATATATGTTGCATCATGTTTATATATTGTTAAGATACTGAGCCAGACGTAGAGCGAGAAGCGGAGAAAGGTCCAGATTCCGTTGAGAACTTCAAGTTTTGATGGCTGTGGAGATCCCTAGTTTCTTGGGTTACATGAGACTGACGTTTATTGGAGGGGACGAGGCATGGACTGAAGATCTTGAGAGAGAGAGTATATATTATCTAGGAGATGTAAATATTAGACTGAGTAGGCTACAGTCAGGGAACCCTTACTTTTCTGTTACTATTTATGTACAATTAGAGTTTCCTATATCCATCAGGCAGCATTGGGGAGCGTACTATCGCACCCCTAGAGAGAGTAGTGTCGTATCGTCTGCTCGGACATTTGTTCCCCGGACTTTACATCGGGTTGGAATTCCCCTACCCGGGGAGTCTGAGGAGGACCCATCTGAGGGTCCGGCTACTTTTGAGGGCTCAGCTGCCTAGTAGTACTTGGGCAAAGATGCCAATGTAAATAGTGTTTAAAATTTTTGGAGTGACTAGTTTGTAATATTTACAGTATTATAGTGTTAAAGACTTGTATATGTATAACAAGAGACTTGGATATGTATAAATGATGTAAATTATTTGTAATGATGCTGTGATGTTTTATTTTCTGCTAAGTTTATTTTCTTGTTATTAAGAATTTTTGGATTTTGTATTTTTCCCTACAAAGTACGTTATCTAAATAAGATTAATTTGGTAATTATGTAACATAAATGTGACATCCTATGGTGGGTGTTACATTAGTTGGTATCAGAGCCCAAGTTAGAGTCTTTTGGGTTTGTGGTTAGGTCTGTCTTGTTTAAGTTGCGTGTTTCTCTGTGTTTGTTTGTCGGAAAGGAAACCATATTACTAGAAGATTGATTTCAACTATTATTTGTGTTGTCAGATTGACTTGAGAAAGACGAAATGGTGGACGAGGAAGAGGCGTGTTAATACTAGAGCAGAATATGAGAACGCCAAGCAATGACAATCGAATATGGTCAGACTATAGCAAAGAATACAAAGGATCGCTGAAGTTATTATCCAGCAGAATCAGAGAGCAACTGACGATGCTCATAGCTTGTCAGAATTTCAAAGGAATAATCTGCCCAAGTTTCATGGAGAGTTTGATCCAGAGAAGGATGATCTGTGGATTAAGGAATTAGAGAAGATATTTGATGGTATGGGTTGTACTGATGAGCAAAAACTTACTTTCACGACGTTTGTGCTAGTTGGTGATGGAGAGGCCTGGTGGGCAGGAGCCCGAAGATTAATTGAAGCTGAAGGGAGAATTGTAACATGGCAGCTCTTTAGACAAAAGTTTTTGGCAAAATATTTTCCAGCGAGTGTGCAACATGCTAAGGAGATGGAGTTCCTTAGTCTGAGGCAAGGAGCAATGACTGTGAGCGAGTACGTAGCAAGGTTCGAAAGCTTGTCTAAGTTTTCGAGGTACTTTCAGATGCATCCAGATGAGGAATGGAAGTGTAGGAAATTCGAAGAAGGATTGAGGCTTGACATCAAGAGAGCTTTAGCGACGGTGGATATTGATCAGTTTCCAGTATTGTTGGACAAGTGCCGCAAGATTGAGGAGATCGATAACCAATGAGCGGCAAGGACTAAAAACTTTGGACCAGCACGGTTCCAAAGGGGAAGAGGTAGCGGAGGTAGCGGTGGCAACCGTTATCAACAAAAGCCCTACACTAAACCAGCAGCAAGTCAGAATCGACAGCAATCAGTTGGGGGAAGTTCAAGTGGTAGTAAGGCAGCTTCAACTGGAACTTCTGCACTTAAATGTTTTAAGTGTGGGAAAGGACATCTTACTAGAGACTGTCAGCATAAGGGGGTGATCTGCTATAGATGTGGGAAGCCTGGACATTTTTCCAGAGATTGTGATCAGTTGAAGGTAGAACCATCAGTGGGCAATGTTCGACCTGCAAGGCCACAGCGGGTGGTCGAGTATATACTATGAGCAGGGGAGGAAGCCGCTAAATCGAGGACTTGATAATGGAGGAGTGTGCCATTAAAGGTAACCCTTTAACAAAGTGTTATATGATTCGGGAGCAACACATTCTTTCATTGCATGTGATTGTGTGGAACGTTTGGGATTGATCGTGACTACATTGCCATATGATTTGACTGTGGTTACTCCCCTACTGATAAACCTGTGATAACTACAAAAGTATGCTTGAATTGCCCTGTTTGTGTTAGGGATAGAATCTTTCATGTGGATTTGATCTGTTTGCCTCTTTCTAAGATTAATGTAATCTTAGGAATGGATTGGTTATCCTCTAACCATATCCTGATTGACTGTTCGAGTAAGACGTTAGTTTTCCCTGAGGTTAAGGATTCTAAATTCTTAACGGCTACTCAAGTGGAAGCTTGTTTAAAGGAAGGAGATCTAGGGTATTTGTTGATATCTTCCTTGGAGGTTCACTGTGAAGATGTTTTGAAGGATATCTTTGTAGTGAATGAATTTCCCGAAGTGTTTCCTGAAGACATACCGGGATTACCACCGGAAAGAGAGATTGAATTCTCTATTGATTTGGTACCTAGAGCTGGACCTATATCTATGGCACTTTACAGAATGTCACCAGTAGAGTTGGCCGAACTGAAGAAGCAATTGGAAGATTTGTTGGAAAAGCAATTTATAAGACCAAGTGTATCACCCTGGGGAGCTCCAATGTTGTTGGTAAAGAAGAAGGATGGGACTTCTCGGCTATGTGTGGATTATCGACAGCTGAACAAGATTACAATCAAGAATAAATATCCCCTACCGAGGATTGATGATCTGCTGGATCAATTGCGAGGAGCCACCATATTTTCTAAGATTGATTTACGTTCTGGTTATCACCAGATACGTGTAAAGGTGGAGGATATTCCGAAGACTGCGTTCCGGACTCAATACGGGCATTATGAGTACCAAGTGATGCCCTTTTGGTGTGACTAATGCACCTGTAATATTTATGGACTTCATGAACAGACTTTTCCGTTCATACTTGGATAAGGGCGGGGAGTGATCGCCGGTGCAATGAAGCATGGACAAGGAGCGGCTCCTGGCAGGCTTCTAGGCGGAGGGTCTGCATGAATGAACTGAATACGCACCGGAATGAGAGGGATTCAGAGACTGTGCAGGTATGGGACTGCATAGTTGAGGATGGCTTAAAGGAATTGATTTGGTGTAGCCATATCAACAAGTTGCAACTTCTTTTCGGGAGCCTAGAATATAAGAACTCCATGGTTAAGCGTGCTTGACCTGGAGCAATTGTGGGATGGGTGACCTCCTGGGAAGTTCCCTGGGATGCGTGTGAGTGAGGACAAAGCACGCTGAAAAGACCCGTGTTGGTTTGTGGAGACACTCTTCAATCCTGCAGGCAGTCCCGGGTCGTTACACTTCCCATTCAATTTTCTTATAAATTGGCAAATAGGATTTTTTTGAGTCAGATTCCCAAGACTTTTTTTTTAAATATATATATATATATATTTACAAGTAGGCGATATAAACTTGCCATGATAAAAGATAATAATAATATTAAAAATAGGCGGTATAAACCTGCCATGATAAAAAAAAATATTAAAAAGTAGGTGGTATAAACCTGCCATTAAATATTAATAAAGGTGTTGTATTAAACCAACCACCAAAGAAAAATTAAAAATGGTGTGGTAGAAACTAACCACCAAATAAAACTTAAAAATAGTGTGGTAGAAACCAACCATCAAAGAAAAATTAAAAATGGTATGGTAGAAACCAACCACCAAATAAAACTTAAAAATAGTGTGGTAGAAACCAACCACCAAATAAAAAAAAATAACAAAGGTGGGGTAATAAACCAATCACCAAATAAGTTAATAAGCAAAAAAAAAAAAAATTAGTATGCAGATAAATTAAAATGTTAGAAGCGGGTAAAGTAAAAAGTTAGATAGTTAGTAAGAAAGTTAGTAAGTTAGTAAACAAAAATAAATGACAAAAAAAAAAAAAAAAAAATAATTTGAAAAATAAATGACAGAAAATAAATAACAAAAAAATAAAGTGTAAAAAATAAAATATAGAAAATAAAATGCAAAAAATAAATTTAAAATATGAAAACTGGAGAATCGGCAAGCCAATTTTTTGCTCCAGCGAGAAAGAAGAGAAGAATAAAGATTATTTCATTAATGATTGCAGATTATAAAGGGTTAAGGGAGAGTTTCCCCCACTAAGTTACTATGTACAGAAATTAAAAGGGAGAGATTCCCCCATTGTTAGTGCATAAAACAAAAGGGAGAGTTTCCGCCACTGTTAATATTTACAAAAATTAAAAGGGAGAATTATCCTCACTGAGTTAATATGTACAAAGAAAATAAAAGGGAGAGATTCCCCCACTGTTAATATATACAAAGAAAATAAAAAGGAGAATTAACCTCACTGTACAAGAAAATAAAAGGGAGAGTTTCCCCCACTGAGTTAATATGTACAAAAAAAAATAAAAGGCTTAACTTTTTTTTTTTGGTTTTTTTTTTTGTGGTCACGGGTGTGACCACTTTCTTTTTCTTTTTTGGTTTTTTTTTTAATTTTCATTTTTTTTAATTTTTTTACTTTTTACTTTTTTTTACTTTTTTACTATTCACACTATTCACACATTATTTACCTTATTTATACTATTCACACTACTTACCCAAAAAAAATTATTTTTTTAATGTTTTTATTTTTACTATTTATACTATTCACGTTACTATTTACATACTATTTATTCACTATTCACACACTATTCATGCACTATTTACATACTATTCACACACTATTCACGCACTATTCACACACTATTTACTTTTTACTATATACAAAAATATTTACACCAGAAATTTATTCTTTAAAACAAGTCCCCGGCAACGGCGCCAAAAACTTGATGCACACTTTTTAATTATTGCATTTACAAACCCAAGTGCAAGTTGTCGCAAGTAATAAATTTCTCGGTGAGTCCGAGGTCGATCCATAGGGAATTGATGAAGATTAATTATGGTAAGGTAAATATTTTGTTACTACGGTAAAAATTATTTACTTGGGTAAAATGATCCACTCTTGGTAAATAAAGGAAAAGCAAGATTAATTTATTTTATAACTCAATTAGAATCCTCGCAACATGGAGGTTCCAATCGAAAAATATAACGTTAAAAGTCCATTAAAATAATATACGTAATTATATTATGTTTCCTTTAATCATCCATTAATATCATCACTCATAAATGGGATCAAGCATTCATTGTGCCAATCTCTTGTCTACAACAAATCAAGAACTCCACTTTACAAGGAGCGTTTCTAAATTGATTGGAAACAAAATATAATACGAAATAAAATAATATACGTGATTATATTATATTTCCTTTTATTATTACCACCACTTGTAAATGGGTTAAAGCATTTACTGTGTCAATATTTTGTCTACAATAAATCAAGAACTCCTATTTACAAGGGTAATTTCTGAATTATCAGAAACAAAATATAACACTCATAATAACTACTTAAAAATATAAATCATTAAAGCACAAGAGAGGAATAAATCTAACCTTATTTTATTACCAAGAGCTTCACACTTTGACCCAAGTAGATTAAAACTTATTTACACATAAACTAGAAAAGAGAAAAAGAGAAAAAGAGAGAGAAAAGAAATTGGAGGGAGACTGAGGAGAGAAGTAGGGCATTGCCCAAAAGCCTCTCCCTAGCAGCGTCTCCGTCCGAATTCCTCTCCTCCTCCCGAATTCTAAATTGAATTCTGAATCTCCAATTGTCTCTGAATGTGAATTACGTTGGCTTTTATAGGCAATTTCAGGTTACTGTGCAATGCACAGTAACCTGAATGAAACGTCATGGATTACGTTTCTCTTTTCTTTTTTTTTTCTTTTTTTAAATAATAATTGAGTAAATACATAGCCATGTGTCCAGTTATTTTTACATTTTTGAGAGAAGTGGTCTTCATGAAAGTTGTAGGCTTGAATATTTGCTTTAAAATGGCTTTGGTTTCAGTCCAAAATCATGCCTAGAACTCAAGATATGGTCCAATTACTGCAGAGTGTTTAGACCCGATTTCAGCTCCTCTATTTTGACTTTAAAGCCCAATATCACCTCCAAGGAGTCCGATTCTTGAAAAGTGTTCATCATCAAAGTTGTAGGGAATTGTCTAAGCTTTCCTACAAGACCAAAATTACATCAATCAGATATTTGCAACTCAAATTATAGCCAGTTTACTATATATTGCCAAAGAGATAATTAAGGCTAATTTATGCAATAATTTATTTAATTGTCCAATTCGGCTCAAAATCATAAAATGTCTCAAAACTAACTTAATTAAGCCTAATTGAACCTTAAGAAGCCTAGTGAGAGGATTAAAAAATGTATAAAATACAGTGTTATCACTGATTAGGCCATTCCTATAATCGGTTATTGTGTAAGTGATGTGTGAAATCTGCATGTGTACAATTTCATCGTCAAGTAATAAAAGATCGAATCCACAGATATTGTATTTATGAATACCAATTAATTAATTAATTAAATTAGATTAAACAAAGGGGGATAAAATTGTTGATTAATGAAATCTTAATATCCAAGTAATTAAATAAATAAATATTAAAGTGCAAAATTAAGAACAAAAACAACAAGTTGATAAGAAAGGTTTTTCAGATTCAGGAAAGCTTCCAAGATTGGGATAACCACATTGATACAAGATAAATCCTAATTGACAACCATTTTATTAAAATTGAAATTCAATTGAAGGTGTATTACCCTCAATTAGTTAATGTTCTTTCTCAAGAGACAAGAATCGTGCCCAATTAAACCAATTCCTCCTCTCGTGGTAATTGAATTTAAATTAAACTTATTACGCTTTATGGTAATTCATTGAATCCTCGAAAGGCTAAACCTACTCTCGTGATTTAGACCTTAAGTTCAATTCTTATAGTTCCAACACCTAAGTTCACCTCTCAGTACGTCCCTAGATATCTATGAGATGTAAATATGTGGCCATCAAATTCACATGAATAAGCGCAATAAGGATTAAATCGAAGAACATTCAAGATTAATAAAAGGGGTAAACAAAGTCAAATAATCATCATCAATGTATCAAAGGGCATTGCCCAATCCTAAAAACAAAAGAAACTACTCAGGCATAGAGAAGAAGAAGAAACAAGAAATCGAATTCAAGAACATCCAAACCCGTAATCAAAAAGAGAAGAGGGGAGAAAGATGAAGATCAATAGCCTCCAAGTGTGCCTCCTTCAAACTAATTGGAACCCCCCATATTACATTCAGAGCATCTATTTATACCTCTAGGGTTTTAACTGGTCCTAGCCTATCGAAAGAAATAAAAATGAAACTTAAAAACTGACTCAGACTGCGATCCACGGCCATGATACATTCCACAGCCAGGCTGTGGTACATTCCACGACCATGGGACATTCCACAGCCAGGCCGTGAATCTTGCTGGATGGGCACACGTTGTTTCTCTGATACGTTCCACGGTCATGGTGTATTCCACAGCGAGGTCATGGTACATTCCATGACCGTGGGGCATTCCACAGCCAGGCCGTGGAATCTTCTGTCAAGTCACGTTTGCTTCTTTGCATAGCGGCTCGATCCATGGTCGTGGGGCATTCCACGGGCAGGCCATGGAACTCTCTAGAATGAGTCTTTTTCCTTAATTTTCTATCCGTAAAGCTCCAACTTCAATCATGCAAGCTTTCCATCCATTTCAAGGCCAATTGAGCACCAATCCTGCACAACAACACTAAAAACACCGCAATTATCCGAACTAAAGGAAAAATAAATAAAAAAAAGAAACTAAAATGCCTAAAAATACATGCAAAACAAGAATAAAATATGATGTTGTTTCACACACATCAAATCCCCCCAAGCTTAAGATTTTGCTTGTCCTTAAGCAATAACTAATGCCAAACCAAGAAGTGGGACCAAGAGACAATAATGAATGAGAAACTCGAGAAAACATCCAACCAAGCAATAGGCAAAGGCAAACCAAGAATTAGAGAGGTAATCAAAATCAATACCAATTAGAGGCTAAAGTTCTCAGAAATCATGCTCCTCACTAAATTAGGTTCACTCCACTAACCACACTCAAAGTGTTTAAGGGTGAAGACAATGCGCTCAAGATTCCTCAAAGAAAAAGCACTTCTATAAGCTTGATAAGAAACCAAATTTTCACTAATAATCAGCATACATGCAAGAATCAAAAGGTCTTTCAAGGGTTGTAATGGGGCCATGAGAATGATGTTAGGTAGGGTAAAGAAAGGAAGGTATGCACAAGGGGTTAACAAAATTTTCAATAAGCACAAGAAATCCAATAGAACATAAATGAAGCAAAGGCATTTTTCAATCAAGAGCATAACTCCACATTTCCAAGCATTTTCTTCCTTACTTCTCCTTCTTCTCTTTCTCTTCTTTTTCAAGCTTTCATCTTATGATTTTCTTTTTTTGTTCCTTCTTTTTTTTTTTCATTTGAGAAAGAGAATGGTAAAAAACATATGATTCCCAACACAATTTTACACAACTTTCAAACCCAATTTGCTCCATTTAATATTTTAAATGATTACCGACAATATGTTATCATAGGCATCAAGAAAAACAATTATGCAATAAGCTCAAAATGGGCAACTAGTGCATGAAAATATGACAATTATTTCAGAAGGCCAGAAAAATACCTAAGATGCCTTAATCACATTCAAGCATGCAAACAAAAATTTTGCCTCAAAATGGTTTAAAATCAAGTTCTAGAGCACAAAATAAATGAGGAATTATCACTCAACATAAAGAATGGGAGCAAAAATATATAGTGCATAAATCCCATATAAGCTCAAAACTCACATTTAGAGGTCAAAAATTAATGAAAAGCATAAATTTAGAGAACATATGCTAATTATCAACTATCAAAAGATCACCTTCACTATCAATTAAAACAATGAATGTTGCCTACCACAAGAATCACAAATTGGGTTCCAAATCAATACAATCACAAAATTCTCAAAAGAGAGGGGCACAAGTTCAACCAAAAAACTGAGAGATATGATGATGTGATAATGCAACATGAAGATGCAATGTAAAATGAGACATGAAAATGCATGAAACTAATAATCTATACTAATGATCTACAATGAAAATGAAAATACTCCCCCCTAAGCTGAGAACTTACATTGTCCCTAATGTAACAATCTATAACTAGAGAAGGGATAAAAGAAAAGAACTTACTACGGTGGTGAAAAATCTTCTAGTGTTCAATCCATGGCCATAGAATTTTCCATGGGCTGGGTGTGGAACTTTCTGACTTCACTCTCTTCTAAATTTAGCTTCAAAAAGGGCCAAACCTAGACAAAATCTATGAGACAAACATCAAACCAATAATCTAACACACTAAATCAAAATAAAAAGAAGGAATAAAAAGGAAAAATAAGAAAACTTGGGTTGCCTCCCAAGAAGCGCTTGTTTAAAGTCATTAGCTTGACTTTGTCTAGTTTCTGTGCTCAGGTGATGTCAACGGAGTAGTGCTCAGTCCCCACTCCTTCAAAATGTTTCACTCTCTAGCCATTTATCATGAAAGGCTCATGGCCTTCTTTCTTCACCTCAAGCACACCGTAGGATAAAACTCGAACAATCTCATATGGTCCTGACCATTTTGACCATAACTTACTAGGACAGAAATGTAAAAGTGAGTTATTGACAAGAACTTTATCCCCGAGTTTAAATTCACGCTTCTCGATACACTTGTCATTCTGCTTCTTAGGTCCTTTCTTGCAAGCCTTGGACTTCTGAAATTTTGTGGCACCTTTGAGCAAGGTCTTTTCTAGCATAGCATCAGTAATTGATTCCTACACATTTAAAAGCATAACACTATCCACAACATTAGTAGCATCTATACGATTATATGAATTTAAGGAATTAGAAGTATTTTTAGATTTAAAAACATCAAGAACTACTTCCTCATCATTCAATCGCAAAGTCAATTTCCCTTCGTGGACATCAATGATCGCCCTTCCAGTGGCAAGGAATGGACGCCCATGTATGATCAGCATTTTAGCATCAGCTTCTATGTCAAGTACAACAAAATCCACTGGAATTTAAAACTTACCCACTCTAATAAGAACATCCTCCAAGATGCCTACGGGGTATTTGACAGACTGATTTGCCAATTCAAGGGAGATAGTTATGGGTTTTAGTTCACCCACCTCCAACTTCTTAAACACAGAAAGGGGCATAAGACTAACACTAGCTCCCAACTCACACAAAGCTTTATCAAAACTAGTGTTACCAATCAAACAAGGAATAGAGAAGCTACCTGGATCTTTAAGCTTAGGAGGCAATTTATTTTGAATTAAAGCACTACACTCCTCAGTTAAAGCTACTGTCTCGTATTCCTCTAGCTTTCTCTTATTAGACAAAATGTCCTTAAGAAATTTAGCATAGGTAGGCATTTGTTGCAACACCTCAGTGAAGGGTACATTAATGTACAATTTCTTAAGGACCTCTAGGAACTTCCCGAATTGCCTATCTAACTTGGCCTTAGCTAATCTTTGAGGGAAAGGAACTGGAGGTTGATATGGTTCAAGGGGTACATACTTAGACACCTTCTCAGTAGTTTCCTCTTCTTTTAAGGGTTGTATCTTAGTCTCTTTATCCTCAATTCCCTTATCTTTTTCACTCTCCCCCTTATCCGTGGGATCCTCTAATTTCTTTCCACTCCTCAAACTCACAGCTTTACAATGTTCATTGCCTGGGTTCATTTCAGGTTGACCAGGAAACTTACCCTGTTGCCTATGTGAAGTGCTTGCTTGTTGGGAAATCTGGGTTTCCAACATCTTATTATAAATGGCCAAATTATCAACTTTAGCTGACAACTCTTTAATGGCTGCAGTCACAACCTGCCCATGTTGCCTAAACTCCTCATTCTGTTTAGATTGACTCTCAACAAAATTCTCAAGAAGAGACTCAAGTCTAGATTTTTGTACCTATTGGAATCCAAAATAGGGTTTAGCATTACCTTGCCCAGCTTGATACTGACTATTCCGGTAGGAGAAGTTAGGATGTGACCTCCAACCGGGGTTGTAAGTTTAAGAATACGGATCATTCCTCCCCTTTTGGTTAAAGTCATGAAAATTGTGGCATGATTCCACTTGCTCCACTAGTGCTCCTTATGGGGAGCCAATTCTAACTTGGCAATCGGCACCTATGTGTCCCTGTACTCCACAAATCTCACAAAAATTGTTAGAAGCACCTATGGAATTAACATAAGCTTTTTCAAGCATGTCAAAACGTTTATTCAAAGAATCAAATTTTGACATGATTAAATCAACACTATCTACCTCAAACTTACCTCCCGAGAGTTTCCTCGGGTTATGGCCTCTTTCATTTGCCCATTGGTGATGATTTGCAACAACACTCTCAATAATCTCATAAGCTTCTGTAAGTCTTCTATTCATCAAAGCTCCATTAGCTGTGGAGTCAAGAGACACCTTTGAAGAATATTCTAAATCATTGTAGAAGGTGTGGACGATCAACTATTTCTCTAACCCGTGGTGTGGGCAGGCTTCCAGCAAAGCCTTATATCTATCCCAAGCTTCTGACAATGACTCTCCATCTTTCTGAACGAAGCTTGTGATTTGGGTCCTAAGATGAGCAGTCTTGGAAGGTGGAAAGAATTTGTCCAAGAAAGCTTGCTCTAATTGGTCCTAAGTAGTTATCGTCTCAGCGGGAACAAACTTCAACCAAGCTCTAGCTCTAGCTCTATCTCTCAATGATAATGGAAACAGGCGAAGACGAATAGCATTAACAGTGGCGCCTTCAATCTTGAGGGTCTCACAGAACTCCAAGAACATATCCACATGATCATTCGAGTCCTCTGATGGCAATCCTCCAAACTGGTTCTGCCGTATCATAGAAAGTAAGGCAGGAGGTATGGTGAAGTGCCTAACTTCAATGTCTAGCCGAGCAATTCCAGATCACAAACCCTGAGTATTAGGGGCTGCATACTCTTTTAGCGGTCTATTGTCCTCAAGTTCAGCCATGACTAATATTGGTTCAAGTATTTCTCTCGCTCTTTGCCCTTGTTGTCTTCTCCTTCTACGAAAAGTTCTTTCAATTTCAAGATCTGCTTCAAGAAGAGTCCCTGAACGTCTAGTACTTTGCATAAATAAGAGAAATTACCTGCAGAGAGTCAAAGAGAAAACAAGAACGTAAGAATATGATAAAAAGAAAAAGGTTTAAAATAATTAAATTAAAAATTAAACTAATATTCAAGAAAAACACAGTCCCCAGCTATGGCGCCAAAAACTTGATGTGTGAAATTCGCAAGTGTACGGTTTCATCATCAAGTAATAAAAGATCGAATCCACAGGGACTATGTCTATAAATACCAATTAATTAATTAATTCAATTAGATTAAACAAAGGGGGATAAAATTGTTGATTGATGAAATCTTAATATCCAAGCAATTAAATAAATAAATATTAAAGTGCAAAATTAAGAACAAAAATAGCAAGTTAATAAGAAAGGTTTTTCAAATTCAAGAAAGCTTCTAAGATTGGGATAACCACATTGATACAAGATAAATCCTAATTGACAACCATTTAATTAAAATTGAAATTCAATTGAAGGTGAATTACCTTAAATCAGTTAATGTTCTTTCTCAAGAGATAAGAACTGTGCCCAATTAAACCAATTCCTACTCTCGTAGTAATTGAATTTAAATTAAAACATTACACTTTATGGTAATTCATCGAATCCTTGAAAGGCTAAACCTACTCTCGTGATTTAGACCTTAAGTTCAATTCTTATAGTTCCAACACCTAGGTTCACCTCTCAGTACGTCCCTAGATATCTATGAGATGCAAATATATGACCAGCAAATTCACATGAATAAGCGCAATAAGGATTGAATCAAAGAACATTCAAAATTAATAAAAGGGGTAAACAAAGTCAATTAATCATCATCAATGTATCAAAGGGCATTGCCCAATCCTAGAAACAAAAGAAACTACTCGGACATGGAGAAGAAGAAACAAAAAATCAAATTCAAGAACATCCAAACCCATAATTAAAGAGAGAAGAGGGGAGAAAGATGAAGATTAAGAGCCTCCAAGTATGCCTCCTTCAAACTAATTGGAACCCTCCATATTACATTCAGAGCATCTATTTATACCCCTAGGGTTTTAACTGGTCCTAGCCCATCAAAAGAAATAAAAATGAAAATTAAAAACTGACTCGGACTGCGATCCACGACCGTGGTACATTCCACAGCCAGGCCATGGGACATTCCACAGTCAGGCCATGGATCTTGCTGGATGGACACACGCTGTTTCTCTGATACGTTCCACGGCCGTGGTGCATTCCACATCTAGGCCGTGGTACATTCCACGGCCGTGGGGCATTCCACAACCAGGTCGTGGACTCTTCTGTCAAGTCACGTTTGCTTCTTTGCACAACTGCTCGATTCATAGTCGTGGGACATTCCACGGCCAGGCCGTGGAACTCTCTAGAATGAGTCTTTTTCCCCAATTTGCTATCCATAAAGCTCCAACTTCAATCATGCAAGCTTTCCATCCATTTCAAGGCCAATTGAGTACCAATCCTGCACAACAATACCAAAAACACCACAGTTATCTGAACTAAAGGAAAAACAAATAAAAAGAGAAACTAAAATGCCTAAAAATACATGCAAAACAATAATAAAATATGATGTTGTTTCACACACATGAGTAAGTTAGAAGCCAATTTCTAAAGCTCCTAACTGATTAGGCCATTCCCCTAATCGGTTATTGTGTAAGTCAGGAGCCAATTTCTAAAGCTCCTAACCGATTAGGTCATTCCCCTAATTAGTTATTTGATAAGTCAGGATCCAATTTCTAATGCTCCTAACCAATTAGGGGAGGAGCCAACTTCTAAAGCTCCTAACCAATTAGGGCATTCCCCTAATTGGTTATTTGATAAATCAGGAGCCAATTTTTGAGGCTCCTAACCGATTAGGACAATCTTCTAATTGGTTATTTGGGCAACCAGAAAACACATCCAACGGCTCTGTTAAGAGCATTTAATGTTACCAACTACCCCCAACGGCTCTTAATTGCATTTGACTATAAATTTAAGTTGTTGGGTATTTATGAAAAGATAAAAAAAAATAATCTAAAAATCATTCTTAAGCTTTGAATACGTGTTTTCACTATCCCTTCAATCATACTCTATTTTTGAGCTTTCAAAGTGTGAATCCTTAATACTAATAAGCTTCAACTTGTACTATCCACTCTTGAGAGAGTTTCAATTCATCTATATCTTATTTAATCTATAAAGAGGGTGAGGTATCCCTCAAAGGATTATAAAGGGTGAGGTATCCCTTGAAAGTAGAGGCTCAAGCACAAAGGGCGAGGTATCCTAAGGTGTTGAGTGCTCAAGTTTGTAAAGGTTGTCAAGCACCTGTTTGAAACTTGAAGTTATAGTGAAAATCTAGGGTGTTTACTTGAGGACTGGACGTAAGTCACAAGTGGATTGGTGGCTGAACCAGGATAAAGCTTTGTGTTTGTTTTCTCTAAACTCTACTCTTTACTTTGTGCATTGCTTTATTGAATTATTTCAATTTTATCTCTCTTGACTGATTCACTTGTAAGTGAAAGCTCCTTCCCTTCTCTATCCAATAACCTCTAATAAACAATAGCTTCAACGAAAATTGATAATAAAAGCTTTTGCAAAAGAATTACAAAAATATTTTAGTACTCAATTCATCCCCCTCTTGAGTATTGAGGCCACTTGGTAACAAAAAATAAACAAAACAATAGCAAACAAAAAGGAAAAGAAAGAAAATATGAGAAAATAAAATAAAATAAAATAAATAAAACAAATAAAGAAAAAAAACATACCAGCGTGGTGTGGTCAAGGTTGATAGACTAGATCTACAAGTGGAATTTCTTCCAATTCTGGAACTTGCCTATCAATTAAAACTTTAAGGCGTTGACCATTTACTTTAAAGATCTGACCATCCTTCGGATCCTCTATTTCTATCGCCCCATATGCAAAAACATTCTTCACTACAAAAGGGTTAGTCCACCTAGACCGAAGTTTTCCTAGATGCTTATGGAGTCTAGAATCATATAATAATACTCGATCATTAGGCTTAAACGCCTTTGGTGCCACAATGCATGCTTTTTGCAGATGATATAGTCTTAGCTAGAGAGTCGAGAGAGGAAAAAATTGGAAGCTAGAACTATGGAGACGAGCTTTGGAAGAAAATGGCTTTCGTCTAAGCAGGAGTAAGATGAAGTATATAGAATATAAGTTCAGTAAGAAGAGTGCTAATGCAAGCTTAGCAGTGAAAATTGGAGACCATACCATACCATAAGTTACACAGTTTAGGTATCTTGAATGGGAGAGATAGAGGGAGATGTAAATCATAGGATTCAAGCTAGATGGAAATAGAGGAATGCTTCAAGAGTTATTTGTGATAGAAAAGTGTCTCTCAAGTTTAAGGGTAAATTTTACCACATAGCTATAAGGCATGTGATGTTGTATGATACTGAATGTTGGGCGGTAAAAAGCCAACAAGAGCATAAGATCAGTGTCATAGAGATGAAGATGTTGCGATGGATGTGTGGCCATACAAGACAAGATAGAATTAGGAATGAATGCATTAGAGAGAAAGTAAGGGTAGCACCTATTGTGGAAAAGATGAGAGAATCTCGCTTTGGGTAGTTTGGACATGTAAGGAGAAGACCCTTAGAAGTTCCTGTAAGGAGAGTAGACCAGGTGGAGGATAGCCCAATAGCTAAAGGTAGAGGGAGATCAAGAAAGATTATAGGTGAAACGATTAAAAAAGATTTAGATTTGAATGATATTTTTAAAGACTTAGTTTATGATAGGGTATAATGGCGTTGTTTGATCCATGTAGCTGACTCTACTTAGTGGGAAAATATTTGGTTATTGTTGTTGTTGTTGTTGTTGTTGTTGTTGTATTTTTATCATGAAATGCTTTCATTTTAGCTTTTTAGATTCTAGAGTTCTCAAAAGCATCATTTTTCAACTCTTCTAACTCGGTCAACTGATATTTTCAAAGCATACCTGCTTCTCCCATATCAAAATTGAAATGCTTGATGGCCTAATAAGCTCGATGCTTGAACTCCACAGGTAAGTGGCAAGGCTTTCCAAAAATAAGCCTATAGGTGACATGCCTAAGGGAGTTTTGAAAGTTGTACGGTAGGTCAAAAGTGCATCAACTAGTCTCAAAGACCAATCTTTGTGATCTGGGTTGACTGTTTTCTCTAAACTTTGCTTAATTTCCTTATTTACAAGCTATACCTGTCCACTTGTCTGGGGGTGGTATGTAGTAGAGATCTTATGTATCACCCCGTATTTTTTTATCAAAGCCTCAAAAGAATAGTTGCAAAAATATGTACCCTGGTCACTAATGATAGCACGTAGTGTACTAAATCAAGATAACACATTCTCTTTGAGAAAATTAATTACCTTCCTATTATCATTGCTCCTGCAAGCTACTACTTCCGCCCATTTTGACACATAATCTACTATCACAACAATATATTAATATCTAAAAGAGGAAATGGTCCCATAAAATCAATGTCATAACAATCAAAATTTTCAATCACTAAAATTAGGTTTAAGGGCATCATATTACGACAGGACATAACTCCTAACTTTTGACACTTTTCACAAGAACGACAATAATTGTTTGCATCCTTAAATAAGGTAAGCCAATAAAATCCACATTGCAAAATTTTTGTAGTGGTTTTCTTCATTAAAAAGTGACCCCCACAAGCTTGGGAGTGATCAAATTCTAAGACGCTAGCAATCTCTTCATCAGGGATGTAATATCTTAAAAATTGGTCAAGGCAGTATTTGAAAAGAAAAAGGTCATCCCAACAGAAATTACGTACCTCATTCATGAACTTCCTCTTATCCTGAGCACTCCAATCCATTGGTATCTCTCTTATAGCCAATATGAGCAAAGTATGGTAAAGAAGTAATAGAAAATAAATGCTCATCGGAAAAATCATCTCGAATTAGCAGGTGGTCAAAGGTGTCCTCAAATGTGAGCCTTGAGAGATGGTCAGCCACTACGTTCTCCACTCCTTTCTTGTCTTTAATGGTGATGTCAAATTCCTACAAAAGTAAAATCCACCGTATTAGTCATGCCTTAGCATCCTTCTTTGTAAGAAGGTACTTAAGGGCTACATGATCTATGAAAATAATAATAGGAGAACCAATCAAGTAAGCACGAAATTTATCCAAAGCAAACACTACAGCTAGCAACTCCTTTTTAGTGGTGGAATAATTCACCTAAGTACTATTTAGAATTCTACTAGCATAATAAATGACAAAAGGCTTCCCCTCCCTTTGCTGTCCAAGATCAGCACCTACAGCAAATCACTAGTATCACACATGATCTCGAAAGGTAAAGTCTAATCAGGTGGTTGCATAATCAGTGTTGAGTTAAGATTTTCAATTAGCATTTTAAAGGCCTCTTGACAAGCTTGTGTCCACTCAAATGGTTCATCTTTAGCTAAGAAGTCACATAGTGGTCTAGATATAGTGGAGAAATTTTGTATGAACCTCCTATAAAAGCCCACATGACCAAGAAAATATGTCACATCCTTTACTGTTTGAGGTGTAGGCAAGTTAGAAATTAATTTGATCTTAGATTGATCAACCTTTATACCCCTAGAAGAAACAATATGCCCTAAGAAAATACCTAAAGGTACCATAAAGTGACATTTTTCCCAATTCAAAATCAAATCCTTCTCCTCATAATGAATTAACACCCTTTCTAAATTCAATATGCATTCATCAAAAGAAGATCCAAAACTAGTCAAGTTATCTATAAAAACTTCCATGCAATTTTTAACTATGTCACTAAAAATGCTCATCATGCAGTGTTGAAAAATAGCAGGTGTAGTACACAATCCAAATAACATTCTAGGAAAAGCATAAGTACCAAAAGGAAAAGTGAAAGTAGTTTTATCTTAGTTTTCTAATGCAATTTCAATTTAATAATAACCAGAATAACCATCCAAGAAGCAATAGAAAGGATGACCAGCCACACATTCAAGAATTTAATTAATAAAAGGGAGAGGAAAATGGTCTTTTCGGGTGGCGACATTCAACTTTCTGTAATCAATGTACATTTATGCAAATTAAAAGTTTCAAACAAGTCTACAAACTTGATGCGGGATTAATTGTTGCATTGTGAACCCAAGTGCAGGTTGTCTCAAGTAATAAATTTCTTAGAAGTCCGAGGTCGATCCATAGGGAATTGTTGAAGATTAATTAAGGTAAAGTAAATATTTTGTTACTACGGTAAAAATTATTTACTTGGGTTAAAAGATTCACTCTTGGTAAATAAAGTAAATGTAAGATTAATTTCTTTTATAACTCAATTAGAATCCTCACAACATGGAGATTCCAATCAGAAAATACAACGTTAAAAGTCTAATTAAAATAATATACGTAATTATATTATGTTTCCGAAAAATATTACCACAACTTATAAATGGGTTAAAGCATTCATTGTGCCAATATTTTGTCTACAACAAATCAAGAACTCCACTTTATAAGGAGAGTTTCTAACACCACCACTTGTAAATGGGTTAAAGCATTCATTGTGCCAATCTCTTGTCTACAACAAATCAAGAACTTCACTTTACAAGGAGGGTTGCTAAATTGATTGGAAACAAAATACAATACGTATAATGACCACTTGAAAATATATCATTCAAGCACAAGAGAGAAATTAATCTAACCTTATTTCATTACCAAGAGCTTCACTCTTTCACCCAAGCAAAATGAAACTTAGTTACTCATAGATAAAAAGAAAGAAAGAGAGAAGAAGAAGAAGAAGAAGAACATGACTTTAATTTAGAACAAATGAAAATTACTACAAGAAAACCTAATAAAAAATGGCATCATTTTGGTAACTAACACCTAACATCCTCAATGATCTGCCAAGGCCCCCTTTTATAGAGGATTAGAGATACAAAATGACAAGGGGGCTGAGTCATTAGTGAGTGGATGAGTGAAAATGAGTGGAAAATGCCAAATGACTTTTGGTGAGTGGAAAATTATGGAGATTCCTTGTCTCCAAAATCATTTAGCTCTGAAGTCATTGAATGCATCAGAATGAGCAAATATGATCTTCATAAAAGTTTTAGGTCTTGATCTTGACTTTCAAATGGATTTAGTTTGAGTCCAATATCATTTCTATAACTCTAGATACATTCAAATTACTGTACACTACTCAGGCCCAGTCACAGCTCCTCTGTTCTGACTTGCAAGTCTAATATCACCAATTAGACCTCATATTCTGGAAAAGTGTTCAACATAAAAGTTGTAAATATAGGTCTCAACTATTCAGCATCAAAATTTCAGCCCATTGAACAACCTCTAGCTCGAAATATGTCATGAACAGTATACATAGATTAAGCTATCAGGAACAGCACTCTAGTTCTTACTTCAACCCCAATTTGAGTTATCTACTCGTGTTATTGGGCCTTTGAGTCTTCATAAAAGTTATAGAGCTCTCTCTTATCTTTAAAATTCCATTAGATTCACCTCATTTGACCACCTACATCCCAAGATATAACTCAAATATAGAAACAACGTAAGACGTAAATTATGCTAAAAAATTCAATTAAGTCCAATTTGAGTCCAAACTTACAAAACATAATCAAACTCAATCAATTAAGTACATGAAGAGTGTAAATGACTAAAAATGAAGGCTTATTAATGTATCAAATATGTGATCATCATACATCCGTCACCCAGTCATAAGTTTTGTAGGGACTAACTCACCTTAGTCATTCTTCACTACAGTAACACCTGACTTTTTAGAAACAACCTGTTTAGGGTTTACCCATTTACTATTAGCAATAGGATATATGAATCTTGCATCTAATAGTTTTAACACTTCATTCTTCACCATTTCTTTCATAATGGGATTAAGCATACGTTGGGGATCTCTATGAGAGATAGTTCATTCCTCCAAATTAATTTTATGAGAGCATACTAAGGGACTAACACGTTTTATATCGACAATGCTCCAATGTAGGGCTGACTTATGCTCACTAAGGTTCTGAATTGATTTCTCACTTTGAGACTTAGACAATTCAAATGAGATAATAACATGAAAAGTATCACCTGGACCAAGGAAAGTATACTTTAAACTCTTAGATAGAGACTTCAATTCAACTTTGGGTGCTTCCACACTTGAAGGAATTTATTTTTCACTTTTTTTGGGAAACTCTTCAAACTTTGGTTGCCATGCCCGAGTGCCATAATCTTGTAGGGGATCAAAATCATGGGCTGTAAAAACTCCCCTATCCATGAGTGAGTCAATCATGTATATCTGGTGGCCCTCGTCATCATCTTCTAGTTGTTTCGTATGGAAGATATTCACCTCGAGAGTCATATTTTTGAAAAGATAGTTTCGTGAGCCTATTCCTGCAATTAATAAGAGCATTAACAGCAAGGAAAGCTTACCTAAAATCAAAAGAATTTTAGAAGTAGTATCAACAGAAGAGCTAGTGTCGAGGATTTGGAAATTAACAGGATAATAAAATTTGTCAATTTGAATTAGAACATCATCTACCACACCCCGGGGTACTCTAACTGAACGGTCATCCAATTGCAATACCACAATGGTTGGTTTAATTTCTCCCGACCCCAACTGCAAATAAATAGAATATTACATTAGATTCATGCTAGCTCCTAAATCTAGCAATGCTTGCCCAAATCATGATTTTCGATGTTGTATGCAATGGTTAGATAACCAGGATCTTTGTATTTGAAAGGAATTCGCTGCACAATTAGAGCACTAACTTGTTCTGTCAGGAACATTATCTTCTTCATATAGTGTTTCCTCTTAACTGTATACAAATCCTTGAGAACTTTTGCATAAGTAAGAACTTGTTTAAGCACATGCAAAAGAGGAAGGTTAATTTTTACTTGCTTTAAATTCTCTAGGATTTCATTATTAGGATCCAAAATTTGCTAGCTTAATTTTAAAGCTTGAGGGAATGGTACATTAACAGGATTGTTTGTCACCTCAGGTCCCTTGGGCAGCTTGGCATCACTACTACCCTGATTCTTTTTCACATCCTCTAAGTTGTTCATTGTTGGGATGTGTAATGACTTACAACCTCGTGTCACAATGGCATTCACATCCTTCAAATTCTCTTTCACCATATGTTGACCATAGAGTGCGAACTAAGCTTGAGAAGGAAACTTACCTCGCTCATTCACACTTAAGGAGTTCATCAATTTGGACACTTGACTCTTTATCTCCTTGTTTTCTTCAACAACTTGCATAATAAAAGATTCAAATTTTGGCTAGTCTTACCCTGTGCCTCAATAAAAGCATGCAAAGTATCTTCTAAAGGACTCCTAGAAGATGAAGGTGCATGATATGGTGTAGGATAGGATCTAGGGGGTTGTGCGGGTGGCTACTTTTCAGACTTCCAACTAACATTGAGGTGATTGAGCAACCCCAGATTATATGTATCAGAAAAAGGTGCAAAAGGCTTCTTGTACATACCTAAGGCATTACATTATTCCTCGTATATCCCTCTCATCTCAGCAAAGGTGGGACATTCTTGGGCAAGGTGATCTATGTAACATCTTAATTCTAAATACTATAGTATACCTTAAGTATACTAAGTAAACAGAATTAAGTATGCTACTTTCATAACTTAATCATGAAGTACGACCTGTTCCATATCTGTTAACGAGTAAATATATATAGTAAGAGAGCAAGACCTTTTACACCTCAGGAAACTTTTCCTTTTACTAAATAGCTACCTGATATGTCTGAGATTACAACTTATACAAACTACATATATAAAATTAATTACAGAACTATTAATGTAAATACAGGACTAAAATAATTACATTAACAACTTAACTAAGTCTTCATCTCCTTGCTCTACGCATTGCTTGAACCTTCCTCTGGATTTATCATGGAAAACATAAAAGAATCTGAGGTGAGAATTAATAATTCTCAGTAGTAAGTTTGAAATGGTGACATCATGGTAAATCCAGCTGCTTCAGGGAAAAACCAAGTTCAATACAATATATGGAAAGGTGGCATAAGCCAAAACTCAATTATTTCCCTTCCCGAGGTAGACAGTTATTTAATTACTAAAAACATTGTAAACATCATAACAGCTATGGTGGCAGTAAGCACAAACATTCATGTTCATTAGTACCTTTAAGTTAAACCTCAATCTTTAAAATCAATCAATTTGATCAACATGTACTTTAAGCATTTATCATTATACTAAGAACAATACCTAACTCACTTTAAGTATTATTCCCAACCTTTTATAACTACCTTTTATCTTCAATCTTCATATTTAAAGAAAACAAGACAATTGCCCATACAATTGTCATTTTATACAATGCATGGTGATGTATGATTATGCCTAATGAATGCCCTAAAGTATGCTCATGCAATGATTTTTAAAAGATTTTGTTTTAGAAAACACATGTTATTTGAATATTTTCAAGAAGCCCTTTTGTTCCTTGTATTGTTTCTGAGTAGGCAGGACGCTCTTTTGTTTCTTGCACTACCAAACATTTATAACTTTAGCACTTGGAGCCTTTTTGTCCAAGCTATACTTTACAATACATGGAAACATCAAATAATAAGTTTGAAAACAAAACATGCAAAGTTGTTTAAAACCAATACTTCAATCTCTTTTTACATAATCTAACTTTTCTTACATAGCAATGGAACAAACCTTAATTCAATACATTGTCGAGAGAGAGTGACTTACTCAACCTCATTTATCCTTATCATTTCATGGTTATGCTTTCCATAACTATGCTTCTCAATATCCTTCATTAATATGCACATCTCAATATGCAATTCAACATCATTCACATAAATTATTCATTCCATACAAAGTAAATACAATGCATGAACTCAATATACATTTTAATGCTTGGCATTCATTTCATTTCAATACTCAATACATAATTGTCTTCTCTCAATTCTTAGTCACAACTTTTGATCTTTATATATAAACTCATATGTAATTCATACTTTTCATGAATTATTCATGCTTATTTCCATTTAAGATAGCAAAAAATAGCATTGCATTGCATTACACTTCTCATTAACATGTAATAAAATGGTATAGCACTTTCTGTAGAATAATACTAAAAAAATAACAGCAGCACAATAACAATACAATAGTAGCAGAATAAACAAAAAAATAGTAGCAGCAGTATAACACTATAAACAGCAGCAGTAATATAAATAGAAAATAGCAATAGCATTATAAATAGAAAATAACAGCAATAGAATAAACAAAAAATACTAGCAGCAGTATAAACAGAAAATAGCAACAACATTATAAACAAAAAATAGTAGCAGCATAAGACATCAAAAATTCTGGTTAATTCAGGGTAGCATTCTGCCACCACTTAATCACCATCCAAGTCACATTTTCAAGCAGAATTGCATCAAGAATTCTTGCCAAAATGGAGCAGCATTTTGCCCTAACTTCCAATCTCCATTAAAGACACATTTTCAAGTATAAAAGAATTAAAAAATTTTATTTAAAATAGAATAGCCACTGCCATAACAATCCAATCCACAAACATAATGAAATCACATCATTATCAACATCATAAATTTAAATCAACATTCAATAAAAGTGTAGGAGTGATTAGAAGCAAAGAACTCATAATTTGTCTTGGCTAGGCCGTGGATTTACTTATGAAAAAGCATACAAAAACACAAACTAAACAGAATTTCCAATCAAGAATCTATAAGAGAAAAAGAACTAAGTGAAAGTGAGGAACAAATTCTCCAAATGCAAGAAGTGACTTCATCCTTTTCTTGGGTCTGACCGTAACTTTCTTGGAACCAAAAATCAATTTTTCAAATTAAAAAAAAAACAATAGAAAAGAGGAATAGGTTGAAGGCAAAGAACCCCTACCTTACATCCTAGCCTTGTTTCCTTGGTTTTTTCTCCTTTCTTTCCTTTCCCTTGGCCTACGGTTTGCTCACTTTCCCCCATGTTTTGTTGCTGGTTTTTGTCACTGTTTTGGGCTGCCAACCGTGTAGAACAATGGAGGAAGGGCAAGGTTAGTGTGGGTGAAGATGAAAGGATGAAGAATGAAGAAAGAAATGAAGAAAATAGGAAGTTTTTCCTCTTTATTTTTAGCTTCAGATCTTCTGCAAAATGAGGAAGAGAAATGGAGAGGAAAGTGACGAAAAATGTGTGGTAGAAATAGTAGAAGAATCTGGAGAAAGAGTAAAGTGGCAGGTGAGGAAATGAATAAAAAATTTCATATCTGCTACGTGCACTTTAATTTTTGAAAATTAAGTTTTCAAATATCCATAAGTCTCATAATATATTTTAGGACTCATCTTAGTTTTCAGATCCATTTTTTCATAACTTTTCATATACTGATATTCATTAAATAAGCTACATTATTTTTCAAATTAAATCGAACCTGTAAAATAGATAAATATGTTTGCATTAAATTATTTTCTTTACTAAAATATTTTCCATATTCTACTTATCATCTCCATGAAATTTCATGATTTTTTGAGTTGCTTAACTGTCTCGGCTATTTCTCAATAGTATCCTTAAAAATACTAGATTAACTCAGCTGACTCTCTAAAATTTTCTATAACTCTTACCAATTATTTATAGATAGAAAATAAATTTTTTCATATTTATTTCCATCATATCAACTGATTTAGTAGATACCTTACTTACTCTATTGTATTCAGTATTATAGATTTATGCTCAAATTAGTTCAGAAAAATTACCTGAATTAACAGATAATCTTTTACTAGTGTCTCTGAGCTACTATAACCCTGATTAGGATCATTAGTTTAGGGAGGGTGTTGTAATCTATCCCATCACACACAAAACATGGTTTAAAAGACTCTGCATTATTAGTCACATGTGTTGGCTTTAAGTCCTTAGAGTGTTGGCTTTAAGTCCTTAGTCTTTAACATCTCTAGCTCCCTAGTGAGCATCTCAACCTTAGCCTTTAGGTTATCCTCTTCCCTGAGATGGTAGATTCCACCACCATAATGGGTTTCCTGTAGGTCGTGACCTATTTGTGGTTTCAATAGCACTAGGTCCAGTCTAAGTATAAGCTTTTTCAACAAGCTCATTAGGATCTTTCTGTAAGAACTCACCATTACACATCATCTCCATAAATTGGCACTTTCTAGTTGTAAGTCCCTCATAAAAATAGCTCATTAAATTCCAATTCTCATATCCATGGTGAGGACACATACTCAACAACTCCTTAAATCTCTCCCAAGACTGATACAAAGTCTCACTATCCTTTTGTGTAAAGGTAGATATTTGCCTTTTCAAAGCGTTGGTCTTATGTTGGGGAAAGTATTTATTAAAGAATACCTGAGTCATCTCATTTCAAGACCTAATAGATCATGGTCTCAGCAAGTATAGCCAACTCTTAACTCTATCCTTCAAAGAGAAAGGAAAAAACTTAATCTCACAACATCATCAATTACATTTTGACTATGAAAAGTCGCAACTACTTCCTCGAACTCCCTAATATGCAAATATGGATTTTCATTTTCTAAGCCATGAAAATTAGGGAGTAACTATATCATCCCTATTTTAAAATGGGGAGTGTTAGCTGGAAACATGATGCATAACAGTGTGGCTGTGCATGTAGGGTGGAGGTAATCCTGAAAGGTCTTAGTGGGTTGATCTCCGTGTTCGCTCATTTCCTCAAAATTAGAAGAAGTATCAAACAAATGAATAGAAAATTCAAACTCTGACTCTGACACAAGTTTAGGAGCAAACCGACCTAAGGTATTTCTATACCTATTCATGCAAGGTAGAGAAAAAAAATACAACACTATAAAACACTTCAAAAAGAAAAAAACATAAAGATGCAAGAAGATAAAAGAGGGAACGAAGTTACCACTTTTACAAATTGTTGAAAAGAAAAATTTGATTAGCAATTCTTCTACCATATCCCTGGAAACAGCATCAAAATTTGATTATGCCCAAAGAATAATGCGGTAGTTGTAGCACAGCTTTGGGGTGTCAATTCCATAAAGAGACAAATTAGAAGAATAGCTAAAGAAACTAAAGAAAAATATTAAATGATTAAAAGTAAATAAAGATTAATTTTAAATACAAATTAAAATGAAGCAAAGTAAACAAATTAAGTTTTATACCAAATGTAAGATAACTAAGGTTCAGAATCCACCAAGATTAATTTTAACATCAACTATGTCAAATTATTATACCCAAATAATTTTATTCATGAACATCTAGCAGCAAGCATGTGATCACGAAAAATCTATCAATAAAGCACTAAAAATAATAATCAAGTGTATGATAAAATCTCTGTAACTAATAGTAATTTATCAAATCATCAAACGTATCTTTAATAAGAAACCACAATTAATATTCAACAATTACCACTAACATTCAAATAGCACAAATAAATTTCAAAGTATGAGAAAAGCATGACTGAACTCATCTTAAAATTCATTCATATAATCTGATAGAAAAATAGAATCAGTAAGCATTAAATATTAAAATTGGATAAAAGTAATTCAACAGAGTAATGCCAAAATAATCAAGATTTCATTATCTCCTTAATACAAAAAATTTAGCAATACATAATAAAATTAAAACACAATAAAATTATCTCACTAAAATTCTTCATAACAAATAACTTAAATGTCGCTGCCATTACATCCTTCTCCTGCTATGCGTCACAGTGCTGCAACATTCTTGAATGGCATGCTCCAATTGTTGCAGCGTGACTTTTGACACCAATCTTCACGTCCTCATCTCTTTTTTTAAGTTGCTGCAAGCAGCTTTTTAGTATTAGGTTTTTCTTTTTTTTCTCTTTTACTTGCACTGCTTTCTTTTTTTTATTTGGACTTCACTCAAATTTTGTTTGCAAATCTTTTCAGAATCTTCTTTTGAATTTAACTAAGCTTTGACTTGCTCTTTATAAATTTTGAAATTAAACATAAAAATCTATTTGAGAGTATTTTAAAGTAAATAGAAATTTAATTTAAAAATATACATTAATTTCAATGATTTCTATTCACATTCTAACATTTTAGTCCAATAATAAGGTATTTAGAAAATACTTTCAAACATTCATCAATAGTGGTTTCCTCCTTGAGCAGCAGCAGAGCGTGTTGAAACAAAGGATTGATACTTACAAAGAGACTCCGACGCTGAAGTTAGGCTATGCACAAGTAGGATTTATGCAATAAGCAATAAGATACCTATAGAAGGTGATTGAACCTAGTATTTATAGAATACAGTTAGGATTTTGTCTCCCTTGATTGTAGCAGGAAATCCCTATAAGATCATAATACTAATACTACAGTTATGAGCAGTTTGAGGCGGTTATGAGCACTATAATTTCATAAGATCGTGATTGACAATTACGAATATTTTGAGATTTATCCACTTTCCGAATCTCATGATCATGATGCAGTTGCCCAATGTCGTGGTCCGACGTACGTGGTACCGAGGTCTCGACAACATGTCGCCAGTGCTTAGTTGAGATGTTCATGGCGAATTTCAATGGTACACGTGTCGAGTTGATCCATCTGACGTGGTCCTAGATCAAGGTCCAAAACAACATAGTTCATGACTACGGTAAAGAAACCAAAAACAAAAACTCAGAGGACATAACACATAAAAGCTTGGATCTAAGCCAACAGAACGCACTAATATCAACATTTCAAATCCTTCCGAAGCTATAATGTAGAAATGCAAAAGCAACAATTCAACATATCACTTAGACATGGATCAAGCTCATAAATTAAGCAAAATATTAGTGCAAAGGAACGAAAAGCAAAACATGTAGAAATCGGCAAAATTACGAACCTCAACTGGCAACATCATGTTTCAAACACATAGAAATCAACTTTTAGTATATGATTCTCAATAAAAGAAAAGAAATGAAATAAAATAAGAAAAGAAGAAAAACCTATTCAAAATTACTTGTTATGGTCATTTAAATTTTTTTCACATCCAATCATTTATGACCATATGATATCTGATAACTAGAAAAAAATGTCTTTTTTTCTCAATTAATACTTCTACTCAAAGCACCTAAGGCTTAACTATATTACTCTTTGTTAATTTGAACAGCTTGAAGTTTGATGCACTCATTTCTGCAATCACATCACATGCATAGCCAACCCTCATCACCAAGTGGAACTATAAGCCAAAAAAGTATATACATAAATGATAAATAACTTGGAATCACAAAGTGATCAATCAATTAGGTAAACCAGTGATTACTATTTTTAGTTAATAATAGAGGATCCAAACAAAAGTGGTGAAAACCAGAGTCACAAGTACCATCACAGAGAATAATTATATCATTATCAGTGGTCAACTCTTCAGACTTTTTTGCGCTGAATAATTGCCACAAAATTTAAAGTGTGTATTCACAACTACTAGTTATTAACTACAAATCCTGGATAATTGGTTACTTCATTTAGGAATGAAATATAAAGGATATCAACCTACATCCTCACTAAAATCTCTCCTTCAGAATTAATCAAATAGACTCTGGAAGCATTCCTTCAGCGCATAATGAGACTTATGTATTGTAACGCATCGTTTAACTAACAAAAAGGGCAAAAAAAAATTGTAGGCTGGTTTTATTTTAATGACAAAATGGTAATTCTACTTCCCTTATATCAAAGCCTATATCCCACTTTATTGTGCTTCGATCTCTCCCCTAATTTCTTAATCTTCCGGAGCCATGAGACATTTATTGTACACCCACCATAGGAGAGGTGTACGCATACATCAAGTATTGATTATTTGATTTTTTTAATATTGTGTTATAATTATTTTTTAAAGGATAAAACTTAAATAAAGTTTTTAGGTATTTATGGTACTTTTCTTGTATAAAAACATGACATGTGTACATTTTTCTATAGCTCATTAATGAAACCTTTAAAAAAGATGCTAAAGTGATTAAAAAATAAGATACATGTTATTTTTTTATTGGAGAATAGGACACATGTCATATTTTTATTGAAAAAAAATTTTGCTTGTGTGTTTAGGTGTATATAAATATTACCGATTGAAATTTATTGGTGTTTTTGTATGTATAGTTAATTATCTATGATAAAAAAATGTGTATAAATATTATCGGTTGAAATCTATAAAATATTATATATATATATAGTTATTTATGGTAAAAAAAAAAAAAGAGCGATTTAAGTTTTTTTGTGTGTGAACTTAAGTATGTGTAAATATTATTAGTTGAAATATGTAAGATTTTTTATATGTATAACTATTTATGAAAAAATATATATAACATGTACAAAGAAGATTTTAAATAAAATCAATAATTTTTGTACACTTTTATGAGATAATAATCCTAAAATGTTTTGAAATTAATTATTAACCCAAAGATAGTAAATGTCAACTATTATAGATAATAGCTAGGCAAATGATGGTAATTGATATAAATAATGATTATTCTTATTGAAAGAAAATTCAAATTTAATTGAATGTGTTTTTTTAAATAACAGAAATTGCTCTCCTTTATTATATTAATTTTTTCCTCGAAGAAAAAAATTTATTTTTGCAAAAGTAATATTATTTCTTTGAGAGAAGATGATTGATATGCAACGTGATCCACTCAAACTTAATCCATTGGATCTGCTTGATTTGGTTATCCACATAAGTTTGGATCGATTCGGGTTAGTTTTTCAGAAACCCATTGGATATCCAGGTATCCATGCTGATACTGATCCAGTTGCATCTTTTGTTAATGATTATGAGGATGAAGGAGGCGGCGACTGTGGGGGGCTACGACGGTGGCATGACCAGTGGACATTGATGGCATCATGATTGAAATAGCAGCGGCTGGCGATGGCAGGAATCGAGAGGGACCTAATAGTGTCGCCACATTCGAGGACTACACCAGAGCTCCACTCGTTGGCGCTGATGGAGCAGATCTTGTCGGTGGAGCTGTCAAGATGGATGATCTCAATGCAGTTAGTGATGACGGTTGAGTCGTCGTCATTGATCTCGTCGGTGTAGCCCTGTGCGCCCATGACAAATCCAAATTTGGAAGCATCGTCATCGGCGGTGGTCGCCGCCATTAAAGCCGCTTAGCTTGGTGAGGATGGCTATGAATTGGGAAGCTCTACGCTTTGGTGATTGGTTTCACTAAATCAGAAATTTTGATTCAACACTCTTTCATCTTCATCTTCTGCTTTTTCTCCTTCTCTCTAAGATAGAAAAGTCTCAAACTTTGTATTTTTCTTCTTCATCTTTGGTAGGTGTTGGCTATGGTGGATCTTTGGTTTTGGTATGTCTATGGTGTCACTTTGTCAGTATCAAGCTTGAAAAATGAAAATGGCCCGGGGTGGGGGGGAACTGACACCTCGGTCCAGGAACTAGATCGGATCGGATCGGGTTTGACCGATCCAACCCAACCCATAAGTGTTTGGATCGTGCCAAATTCGGGTCGAGAACCAAAATCCAATCTTATGTTTGGAGCGAAATGGTATCCAAATCCCAGAAATTGAGATCCTTCAAAACTCCCTTGTTTTTGAAAGTGATATCAAGACAAGAGAGTGACAATGATTCCTCATGAGATATTAAACATTTTAATCCATCTTGTTTTTTGGGATTACGTGAGAGTCTGAATGAAAAGAGCTACAGGTTGGACATATTCCTCTATTTTACATTTTAATTAAGGTATTTTTGTTCAAGTAGTAGCTCATTTAGAACATCCAGTGTTTAGTTGAATCTCACAATTATTGTTCACATTATATGAAGCACTTCCACACTCAAGTTAGAAAGATAGCATTTTTTTTTTTGCAAGAAAAAGAACACTTCTAAATAAGCTAAAAATTCTAGCTTATGAAAAAACAAAGAAATAAGCGCTTATGGAATTTCACAAAAAAAAAAAAATTGAAAGAAGTTACACTTTTCTAAGTAGTGAACAGGCGGGTGTTATTATACACCTTGCCAGCTTTAGGTGTATAATATACCCTACCTTTTACCTATAATAGCAAGTTTTTTCCTTTTTTTCAGGTTAACATTTTTTTTTCAAGTTAGTTTATTTTTCAGTTTAGTTTATTTTTCAGGTTAGTTTTTTTTTCAGGTTATTTTTTTATTATTATTTTTACACATCATCACCATCACTGTTGCCAGCCAGTAACTATTCACTATCATTCGGCCATCGTCTATCGGCCACCACCTTTTTTCAGGCTACACTATTTATGTTTTTAAGTTATATAATTGTGTAAATAATACAAGTAAAAATAATAGCAGTTAAAATTATACTAGTCCTTATATTTTTTCATAAATAACTGTGCATACTGAAAACTCTACAGATTTTAACTAGTAATATTTATACACAATAAAATTTGTAGAGTTTTTAATATGCATAATTATTTATGAAAAAATTATAAAGACTAGTATAGTTTTAACTAGTATTATTTTAACGATAATTTTTTACACAGTTATGCAACTTAAAAATAAAATAGTAACTGCGTGAACAGTAACTCAGGCTATGAACAGTATAATTTTCTAGCTATGAACAGTATTTTTTGGGTGTGAATAATAATTTTTGCTAGCGTGAACAGTTTTTCCAGTGGGGGACAGTGAACAGTAACAGTGAACAGTACAACTGGTTACAGGTCGTTGATCATAATCGTTGATGTATTTTTCAACACAATTAATGGTTGAGATGCACCAGGTGCACCATACACCCTGCATAGCAGGGTGTATATTAGAAATGGTCGTAATGAACATACTTGTTCTAAGTTCTCCTATGGAAACACAAATGGCATTTAGGAAACATTTCTGATGCTAAACGCGCCCTATGTGTTTCCTTTTTCCCTGCATTTTTGCAGGGATTATATCCACAATATGGCTACTTGTCAGCTATTTTTGTATTTGGAAAGCGAAGACAATGATTATTAGCTGAGTAAACCTTATTCACCCTCAAAATGTAAAATGTATGAATCAATGTTGGCTAAACATTTGTCAATTCCAAAACGTATTGTTCACCACTGCAATGTACACACTCTGAAAGAGACAATTCTGTGCCAAATAAAGGGATGCTCGACGGTAAAAACACTAGAATCGGTCTATGCCTCCATGATCAAGACTAATGCCAACCAAGGTTGCTTCTTGATGAATTAATTTATAAGTGCATGTTCAATCTTTTCTTGCATAGGTTTCGTGAGTTTGGCTTTTTCCCAGATGGAAAATCCTAATGCTTTGGTTTATAATGCATTGATTAGAGGCTGTGTTTATTGCTGTTACTTAGACCAAGCATTAGTATGTATTATATGCAAATGTTGAGAAACAACATCTTGCCTACCAGTTATTCGTTTTCATCTTTAATTAAGGCTTGTACTTTGACGATGGATGTAGCTCTTGGCAAAGTTGTTCATGGCCATGTTTGGAAACATGGATTTGATTCTCATGTCTTTGTTCAAACTACTTTGGCCGAGTTATATTCCACTTTGGGTGATATGGATGATTCAAGAAGGGTTTTTGATGATATGCCGAAAAGAGATGCTTTTGCTTGGACAACAATGATTTTGGCTCATGTTCGGAATGAGGATATGAATTCTACAGGGAGATTATTTAATGAGATGTGATGAACCTTCGTTATCTCATATTTTTACGGTTCAATTCCTTAGTTTTTCAGTCTCTTTTGATTATTTTTATTAAACTTTATTCTCAAGTTTTCTCATGTTTTTATCATTCTTTGATTTTGTTCTTGTTATGTATTTTGTGTATTTTTATCAAGTAATTGCACATGGACAAGACTGAACATTCAAATAAGCAAGGGAAAAAAAATTTCATCGGCATCTAGCACTTGAGCGTTGAGGAGTAAAGCGCTTGAGTGCTCAAAGCGTATGCAACAGCGATGATTCAATGACCCAGCACCTGAGCACTGGGTGAGGAGCGCTTGAGTGCATAGAATGTAACAACAGACTTTCTTTTCTATAAATTAGAAAAGTTACGCTAAATTCAACATACTTTGCACATCACACAGAAAATCCCTAATCTTAAGAGAGTAGTTTCATGGCAACAGACTTTAGAGGACGATTCTGACAGGAAGATTTAATTCTTAAAGGCTAGAAGATCATAATCTTTGTAACAGGGGTTTTAATTTCTCTTTCTCTCTAGTTTTTTCCTTTCTTTGAGTTTTCTTTTCATGGGTTTGTATTTTGATATGAGTTTGTTTATATTGAACATGAGTAGCTAAATTCATAGCTAGGGCTATGAGGGATCTTGTTTTCTTAATTATTTGGGTTTGATTTCTAATTTGATTAAGGTAATTTCTTTTAGTGTTTGTTATATTGCTTACATTCTTATCATAACTTAATCACTTTTGGCATGTGTTAATTCATTGTTTGACTAGTGACCATCCGCATTCAATAAGTGGATCTATATGATAAATCTAGGATTAGATTGATGAATGACCAAACATCAATTTATCCTACTAATGGAATTGATCATATGTTAGTTCATCTCTTGAATTGAGGTTTAATGCATTCCTAATTAATTCAACTAAATGACCAAATAAGTAATTTAATTTAGAAATAGAATATTATTTCATCCATGACCATTAGGATTCAATAGCAAGTAAGAGAATATTGACAAAAGAATTACTTTACATCATAAATGAAAGAAAATCTGAATAATTGGATTCAAGTGAACCTTGTACTCTAGTTTCTCTCTCATTGATTATCTATTCTTTGCTTGATTGTCCATCTTTCTTCTTAATTTGTTTTTTGTTTTTAATTTGAATTTCTTTTCAATTCTAATTATCAAAATAACAAAGGGTTTTACGAATCTAATAATTATCACTTATTCCTCGTGAAATCGATAACTAAGACTCAAGTCCTACATTACTTGACAATAAAGTGTACTTACTCTTAGTGTATTTTACACGTATCAAGATGCCTAAAAAAAATATTGCTACATGAAATACCATGATTGATGGATATACAAAATCAGGGAATTTGAGTCTGTTGAGTCTTTGTTTAACCAAATGCCTGCCAGGGATATTATTTCCTGGACAACCATGATGTCTTGCTATTCTCGGAACAAAAGATATAGCAATGTAATAGCACTTTTTCATGACATGATCAATAGAGGAATAATTCCTGATGAAGTGACTATGATGACTATCATTTCAGCTTGTGCCCATCTAGGAGCGCTTGACTTGGGAAAGGAGGTACACCTTTATTTGATGCTGAATGGATTTGATCTTGATGTTTACATTGGGTCTTCACTAATTGATATGTATGCAAAATGTGGGAGCATAGATATAGGTCCCTTTTGGTGTTCTACAAATTGCAAAATAAAAACCTATTTTGTTGGAATTCTATGATTGATGGGCTTGCAACACATGGCTATGCGGAAGAAGCACTAAGGATGCTTGGTCAAATGGAGAGGAAAAGAATCCAACAAAATGTAATTACATTCATTAGTATCCTAACTGCTTGCACCCATGCATGCAGGATTTGTAGAAGAGGGTCCTTCTAGGCTTATGAGCATGATCCAGAATTATTGTATCACTCCTCAAGTTGAACATTATGGATGTATGGTTGACCTATTGAGTAAGGCTGGCTTGCTTGAGGATGCTTTAGAGATGATCAGAAGCATGACATTTGAACCTAATTCTTTTATTTGGGGTGCCTTATTGAATGGATGTAAGCTTCACAGAAACTTGGAAATAGCTCATATCGTAGTTCAGAATCTAATGGTTTTGGAGCCAAATAACAGTGGGTATTACAGTCTCCTTGTTAACATGTATGCTGGAGTAAATAGGTGGAGTGAGGTCGCAAAGATCCGGACAATCGTGAAGGATCTGGGCATAGAAAAGAGATGTCCTGGGTCTAGCTTGGTCGAAATCCATAAGAAAATTCATCTATTTTGAGCTTCTGATAAATATCACCCATCTTATGGTTAAGTTCACTTGTTGCTAGCTGAATTGGATCAGCAGCTGAGGCTAGCAGGCTATCTCCCTGAACTGGGGTCTATTTTATAATGACTTAGGCTCTTCAAGTAGGAGGGTTCTTAGAAGGAGGATATCTTTATGAAAGAAGGGTTGAAATTATAATGCAAGTTGTACACAGCCAAACAGTTGAAGAAGAACCTTGATAAATCCTTGTAAGATATGCTCAAAATATTTCTTAGCCTCATGTTTGCCCTATCAGAAATGTTTTCTGACTGCTGAACTAGTAAGTTAAATTAGATGTTTGGTCTACACAAAGGCTCAACTAAAACTTCCTTTTAATGCATTTGGAGCAATGGCAATGGCAAGAGATTTGAGAATATTTTTTTATATTGTTTTTTAAGGCATGCTAGTCTTGCTTTTATTTACTACTTTTATGTTGTTGAACAAGAATTTGAGAAGTACTGTCTCTAGCCATAATATTGGCTATTAAAAGAAACTGAGCTAATTCCCAGTAATGTCAATATATTGGATGTTCGATATGCAGTCTTTGGCTTAGTAACAGAAAATGAGGAGTATTTGGGAGACCTCAAGGTTGGTGATGTCAAAGTAGTCTTTGCCCTGGATTATTTAGTGAATGCAAGCTATAAAATTTCTGGCTAGGGATCTTTTTGTGCTATGCTACTAAATATTGTACATGAGTGTTTATTGGCAACTTGTGTCAAGGCTATATTCATGAAAGTAGGCTGTAAAATGGCATAGTTCGCTCCCTAGTTTGTGTCATTTGTTTTCAGGAATTAGTATTCATTGTACAAGAACCTGGCATTCAGCCAATCTGCTTGAGATTATATTCTGTACAAAGATTGACTTGTCTCCAAAACGTATTCGCAAGGTGTATAATTGCTTGTAATTTTCATTCTGTCCATTTATTAATAAAATATAGGAAAAATGCATAGATACCCCTTAATTTTACCTTATTTTGTCGTCATTAATTTTTGGTTTCAGATGAGAGGTACTTAAACTTTCTAAAACCTGCAAATAAATCTTTTTGTTAACTAATTAAGTTAAATTCAGTCATTGTGTGACTTATATGTGTTGATTAATACATATGACAATCTCTACTTTGTCTATATTATTTTAAAAAAATTAGAAACTTTTTGTCCTTTTCTATTTATTTTTTATTTTCTTAAAATATTAAATTTAGAATGATTGATAAATATTAAATTAAAAGAGGAATTTAGAAAATAAAATGAACTAGAGATTATCATGTGTATTAATTAATACATACAAATATATGATGAATGAATGATTAATGTTGAACTTATATGTGAAAGGTCTATGTACAATTTTAGAAAAGATCAATAACCTTTCATTCGAAATTGAAAAGCTCATTGTATAAATATTTTTCCTTAAAATATAATGTGTTTGTGGGTAGTATCTCCGAAAGGTACTTTAATGTTCAAGTTACAAATAGTACTACCATACATGAGTGTTAGGGAAGGTTTGGCCTCATTTATATAGTGGGTCGGTACTTGGTCAACAAGTAATAGTAGGGATGATGATCCTTATTATTTAGGGATGGAAGGGAATTTGATCCTATAATACCTGATTTGGAGATATATGATCTTCTTTTACTGCCTTCTAGAAGATATCCTGGTTACGAGGTGGGGTTGGTAACCAATCACCAAATCCAATATTATAACTCAGTGAGCTTGGGCTCAAATCACCAAATCCAATATTATAACTTGCAGTGAGCTTGGGCTCAAATCCTAGTGCAGAACATTGCCCCAGCCCTGTGCTTATTTTAGGTAGTTGCCGAGCTCCATCTTTGTCGGGGTCACTTGTCGCTGTGAGGTTTCCTCTTTTGAATATTTTAGGGACTCGTGGTAGGGTGGCTTGAGCCATGTCTAGAGTCGTGAAAGTATTTTTTTGAGGTGGAGAATGCTTCCCATGTCAAGCTAGGGAGCTTGCCATTATATGTGGTAACGCGTGCGGCCTTCGTGTTCATGATGGCATGTTTCCTTTCTGAGACGTCTCGTTGGCTTGTCTGAGATGCTTCATTTGGGCGCATGTCTTGTCTTGGGCACATGTCGGCGAAGGCTTGAGCTTCGTGCGTTAAATGTTTAATAGAGGCTGTCACTTTAATTCTTTCCCGGCAACCTCCTTTGTTTTTCTTTCTTGTTTTTCTTGTTTTTTCAATATTTTTTCTAATTAAACTATTCAGATCTTTCAAATCTATTACATTTGGAAAAGACAAAAAGAGTTTGGGTTTTAGTTTCTCAGATGTGTTTCATGTTATGATGGATCTAAAATTTCTAGTTTTAATTTTTTCAAGTCAGTCTCATACTTTGACCTTACATAATAGAAAGACTTTTAAATCTACTAAGATAAAGGATGCGATATTCTCTTCATGTGATAGTAAAAGATGTGTCGTCTTATATAGTCTACAGACTAAGAGCAAAATAAACAGATTATAGATTAGTTTTAGATGAGGATTGTATTTATTTTCTTCTTCTTAATAGATTTTATTGATTTTACTAAAATTATAAATGGCGCTGAACTCTTGATTTAATGAATCTATAATTTATCGTAAAAAAAAATAGAGATTGTTATCACTTATTAGGAATTCAGGTCCCTTGCATGTTAATAGAAGTTCTGTAGAAATTGTTATGAACTGAAAAAATGATTTCACACTTCATTGATCAGAATTGAAGAGTTTTATACAAATCTGAAGAGAGCAACTAACTAACTAACTAAAACAGAAAACTAACTTAAATAGAAAATAGTTATAACTGAAAACAAATTCAGTTAATAAGTTTAAGTGAATTCCTCTAACATCCCCTCGCAAGCTGAATCATGTAGATCAATCATGTTCAGCTTGGACATAAGAGAATGAAAAGGAGTATGATCCAAGGCTTTAGTATGAATGTCAGCAAGTTGAGCAGAAGAAGGAATTGGCACCAAGTGAACCATACCTGATTGAACCTTGTCCCACACCAAATGACAATCCAATTCTATGTGTTTTGTGCACTTATGGAATGTGGGATTATTGGCAATGTGAATGGTAGAGAGATTGTCACAATAAAGAGAAACAGGAAGCTGAACAGGCTACTATATATCATGCAGTAGGTATAAAAGCCATAGTACTTCACACACAGTAGAAGCTAGAGCACGATATTCAGCCTCTGAGGAAGATCTAGAGATAGTGCTTTGTTTATTAGATTTCTAGGAAATTAAGGAAGAGTCAAAGAAGATGGAAAAACTAGTAATGGATTTTCTAGAATCAGGATAGGAATCCTAGTCGAAATCACTGAAGGCTGTGAGTTTGAGATCAGAAACTAAAGAGAAAAACAAGCCTTTGCCAGGACAACCTTTGATGTATCTAAGAATTCTATCTGCAACAAGATAATGATCCTGCATTGGATTAGACACAAATTGACTCAGTTTGTGTATAGCGAAACCAATGTCTGGACATGTGGTAGTAAGATACAAAAGTCTACCTATGAGTCATCTATAGGACTTTGGATCAATATAGGGTTGCAACCGCTTGTAACTTTAAACCAAAAACCCTAGGTGTGTTGACAGGTTTAGAGCCAAGTAATCCAGCATCATCAAGTAATTCTAGAGCATATTTTCTTTGAGATGGAAAAATACTAGCCTTAGATCTAGCAACGATCTTGAATTGTGCATCCAGAAATTGTTCAATAACAGAAATCTCAGCCATATCATTCCTAGTAAGAACTAAATCATCAACATAAACTAATAGTAAAGTAATATTGGAATTGGAAGTCTTCACAAATAAAGAATAATCATATTTCGACTGACAATATCCCAAAGAAAGCAAGGCAGAAGATAATTTGGAATTCCATTGCCTGCTAGCTTGTTTGAGGCCATATAGTAGCTTAACAAGTTTACAAACTTGATTAGGCTTAGAGGATTGAAAACCTAGTGGAACAGTCATGTAGACTTCTTCATTAAGTTCCCCATGTAAGAAAGCATTATTTACATCAAGTTGATGTAAATGCCAATTCTTGGCTGCAGTTAAAGCTAGAACCAACCTCACAGTAATGAGTTTTACCATAGGAGAAAAGGTTTCAAAACAATCCACCCCCTCTTGTTGAGTATACCCCTTTGCTACCAGCCTAGACTTATATCTTTCAATGCTATCATCTGCTTTATATTTGGTTTTGAAAACCCCTTAATTACAACCAATAGGTTGTTTTCCAGGTGGTAAGTCAGTGATTAGCCATGTTTTGTTTGTTCCAGAGCAGAAATTTCTTGGTCCATAGTAGTTTTCCAGCAGTCATGTTTAATGGCTTGCTTATAAGTTTTAGGCTCAAAAATAGAGGATATAGAAAAAAGAAAATGTTTATGTGAAGGTGACAATCGATGATAAGAAAGAAAAGTAGAAATGGGATAAGGAATACTTGAGGATGAGTGAACAGCTGCAATAGAATTGACTATATTGCAATGATAATCCCTTAAGTAATTTGGTGGATGTCTTGATCTGGTTGACTGTCTTTGGAATGGTTCAAAAGGTAAAGAAGCAACATTTGTGGAACTATCAGAAAAAGGAGCATGAATAGAGAAACTATCAGAAGGTTCTGCAAGAACAACATTTATGGAAGTTGGAGTAGAAGAAGGAGAAAGAGGAGTAAGATCTGAAGAGGAAAGTTGAGAAGGAAAAGAAATTGGAAAAATATCAGTAGTGGAGAAGTATGATTTAGCAGAAACAAAAGGAAAAATATTTTCATAGAAGATAACATTTCTGGAAAGGAAAACTTCTCTAGAATGAAGATCAAACAATAGAAAACCTTTCACACCTTCTCTATGGCCAATATAGATGCATTTTTTGGCCCTATGATCAAATTTGGATCGATTTGCAGTGAGGGTAGAAGAGTAGCATAAGGATCCAAAAAGTCTTAAAGAGGAAAAATCTGGATGCTTACGGTATAGAATAGAAAATGGAGAATGATTTCCAATCTTGACAGAAGGAATTAGATTCATGATATGAACAACATGTAAGATAGAGTAAGACCAAAAATGCTTAGGAAGATGAGATTGAAATATAAGAGATTTTGCTATGTTATGAATGTGTTGATGTTTGCGTTCTACCACCCCATTTTGTTGGGGAGTTTCCACACAAGTAAGTTGATGAACAATGCCTTTGGATTGATAAAAATGAGGCATTAAAAATTCTAATCCATTTTCAGATCTAATAGCTTTGATTTTGATTCTAAACTGTGTATCAATTAAAGAAATGAAATTGATGATGTGATTTTTTGTCTCAGACTTATGCTTCATCAAAATAACCCAAGTGAATCTAGATTTATCATCAACAATAGTTAGAAAATATCTATGGCCATATAAAGAAGGAATTGAAAAAGGTCGCCATATATCAACATGAATGAGATAAAAAATATTAATAAAAACAAAATTGCTCAAAGGAAATGGTAATCATCTTTGTTTAGAGAAATGACAAATATCACATGCCTTATGAGATATGAAAGGAACACTAGAATTCTGTTTATGTATTGTATTGTAACATTGATAAGAAGGATGGCCTAAATGAAAATGCCACAAATCAAAATTTGAATTACAAGGAATAGAAGTTATTGACAAAGTAGCATTATTAATATAAGAAAGAAATGGTATATAAGGGGAACATGGTGTTATCATCACATATAAGCCTCCTCTAGCCTCAGCTCTACCAATCATCCTCGTTGAAGTCAAGTCCTATATGACACAGGATTTATGAGTAAAACATAATTGACAATGTAAAGAAGAGGTTAATTGGGTAATTGAAATAAGATTGAAATAAAAATGAGGAATGTAAAGAACATTGGTAAGAATAAGAGAAGTATTAAGAAAAACAGTGCCAGAATATTGTGCATATGTAATCTGACCATTTGGAAGACAAACTGTGATTGGTTTTATGGATTTATAAGAAATGAAAGAAGACAAGGAAGAAGTGATATGATCAATTGCCTTGGAATCAATGATCTAGGTTGTAAAAATGGTACTTGAGGAAGCATCGAATGTTGTCAACTTAAGTGTACTGACCAGATTTGAAGAATGTGATGTAGAAGTAGGATTTGACTGAGGAGGAAGTGCTAGGAGACTGTGAATCTATTCTTGAGTAAGACCAACAAGTGGATTATTATCTTGACTACCAGCTGGGGAAATTGTTGCATTAACAAGATTGACAGAACCTTGAGATTTTTTAGAGGCATATCCAGGTGGAAAACCATGCTTGAAAAAACAAGTATCCACTGTGTGATTACTCCTGCCACAATGAGTGCACTATTTCTGAGAATTACTCCTGCCACCAGAAATTCTTCCTCCAAATCATCCACCAGAAAAACCACGACCTCGATTATTTGAAAAATGATTAGAAACAATATTGGCTTGAAATGCTAGAACAAATGGATTAGGCAAAACACCAACATTTAACTATCGTTCTTGTTGGATAATCATCGAGAACACCTTAGTCAATGGAGGTAAAGGATCAAGTAATAAAATCTGAGATTTAATTGTTGCAAAATACTCATTTAGACCTTGAAGAAAACAAAGAACACAATCATTGTCATAATATTGTTGAACAATCTTCAAGGCATCACAAGAACAAGGAGTGATACATTGGTAAGAAAGAAGAGGTCGAAAATTGTACAGTTCATCCCATAGAATTTTGAACTTGGTGAAAAACGCAGTAACAAAATTATCACCTTATTTCAGAGAGTAAATTTCGATATGCAATTAAGAAATACGAACAAAATCACCTTGTGAAAAATGATCTTTAAGATCATTCCAAACATCTGAAGCTTGATTAATCCAAATGATACTAGTAGCTATGGTAGAGGACATAGAACGATTTAACCAGGACAAAACCAAAGTACTGCACCTCTGCTATGCCAAAAAAAGAGAATCATCCTTTGATGGTTTCTTGATTGAGCCATCAACAAAACCAAACTTGTGCTTCATTTGGAGAGCCATTGTCATTCCCCAAGCCCAAGAGTGGTAATTAGGACCTTCAAGAATTGGAGAAACAAGAACCAATGAAGGATTTTCATTGGGATGAATATAGTAAGCATTCGTTGGATCTTGTGAAGCATCAGAATTGGAAGCCATGAAAGAACTGAAGAAAGCTTCAACAATGATAAGGAAGAAAGAAGAGGAGCACAACGAGAATTGTAAAAAAAAATGATACCATGTAGAAATTGTTATGAACTGAAAAAATGATTTCTCACTTCATTGATTAGAATTGAAGAGTTTTATACAAAACTGAAAGAGAGCAACCAACTAACTAAAACAGAAAACCAACTTAAATAGAAAATGGTTATAACTAAAAACAAAGTCAGTTAATAAGTTTAAGTGAATTCCTCTAACAAGTTCCACATAAAACCATATTTGAAATACAAAATAATAAGATATGGGAATTAGATTGCTTCTATTCTATCTTTATCATAAATATAAATTGTTATATTCAGGTCCATACGTCACTAGGAGTTATACATAAAACTACTTTTAAGCTTTAAATACGAACAAAAACAAGGATTGATAACCAAACCACAGTTTACACAGAAATTCATGATGCATCCAATGAAACCTCCTCTTCACCCCAACAAAGAAAAGCTTGGAATGGGGAGAGCTTTCCTCACCCTAAGTTTTTCTTATTAAAGAAAGAAACTTCAGCAATTTTGAATGAATGTTATGAGTAAAATCAAACAAAAAAGAAATAAAATATATAGCAGGTATTATTTATGTGAAACAAATTAAAATGAATCTCCAATACATCATAAATTATCATTCAAGAGAGATATGACTATGAGAGACCAAAAGTGAGAATTAAGTTATAAACCAATTAGTGAGTATCCCGTACATTGTATGTGATTTTTTAAAATTTAATTAGATTTTAAAAATATAAATTTAAAAAATTAAAATTAGTTAGAATTTAAAAAATGACAGCGTTATTCGTCTAACTAAAATACTTCAACTTTCATCCAACTCACTCACAAACTCATTCTTATCCTACAGGAAAGCTATAGTAACATACAGTCTGATTTAATATCTCTCTCACATAAATCTACGGTGTAAATACGATGTGCATATTTTGGTTGTACGAGAAACATTATCCTTTAAAAAAATAGATTAAAAAAGGGAATATTTTAAAATAAAAAATGATGATATGTATAATTAGTTTAAAAGAATATGAGTTGTTATATATAGTAAGCATTAAAATCACTATAATTTAATCAAGAAATGGTAAATTCTCATTAATAAATAATAAATCAAGCATCCATCACAAAAAATAAAATAGAAGAGTTATATTATATTCCTAGAAAGATATCCATCTTCCCATAAACATTAAGCACAAATAGAATTTAAAGATATGAAGTGAAACATGAATTTATCCATGAAAGAATAAATAAGATAAAGTGTTTTGCCAATTTTCTAGAAGATGATTCTTCTCCTTAATTTTGCTCTTAATTTTTGTTTGTGAATTTCCATCACAACTTTCCCTCTATGATGGTTTTTTTTTTTTTCTAATGACAGCATTCTTTTCTTTTGAAATTCTATTCTTATTTATATATTAGGTCTCTAACTCGTTGGTTTTTTTATAAGGATTCCAACATAATCTAATCAGGATAATTTTGAATTTCTTCATCAATTTTGAATTTTTGATTTGGATAAAATCCTTTTAAAACTTCATCTTTGATATATCTCTCAATTTAATTCAAAATTCTCTAAAATACACTTAAACATTCAAATAAAACCATAAAATAGAAAAGAAAGATGAAAATATTAAAATCAAAATAAAATTAATTAAAATAAAATAAAATTAAATAAAATAAAAAGTCATAACAAATAAAACTCAAATATATGTATAGTTTTGCATCACAACACTACTAAAAATATTCAAATACAAAATATAAGATAAAAAGATATGTGAAAATGAAAATAAAGCTACCTAAAACAAAATCCTAAAATCATGGAACCTATTCTATCTTTATCAAAAGCCACTTTTTCCTAAGATTTCTATCTTTAAATACGAAAAAAATCAAGAATTGCTAACCAAACCACAGTCTGCACGGAAATTCATGATGCATCCAATGAAGAACCTCCTCCTTCACGTGAATCTGAAACCCCATCACCAAAAAAGAAAATCTTCCAAGGTGACCCTCAATGTTCACGGCATCCATGACCACCTAATCCTTCTCTCCAACCTCAAGAATCCCAACCACCAAAACAAGCTCTCCATTGACCTTCACAAGCTTCTTCAAGAGCTTCACTTTCTTCTCCATGGTGATGCTGACACCGAACCTATGCAGAAAGCATGCACCGAAGCAGCCATCGAGTTCTTCAAAGACAAGCACAACCCCACGAATACTTTTCGCCTTCTACTCAAGTTGTTTGCAGAGTTAGAGAGGGAGTCTTAGACTCTTGCATCCCATATCGTAATCAACCTGTTGGCACAGCCCCTTCCATCAAGTTCTCTTCTCATCTCGACTGATTACTTAGAAGAAAACATTGACCTGGTGGACCTCTTGGTCAATGACCTCTTTGATCACATAGAAAATAATAACTACGTACGTAGCCTTGATGAATGGACTTATGCTGAGAGAATGCCTATGCTGAAGCCAAACAGCAACCAAGCATGTGTCAGACTCTCAAACATGTATCAACAAGTTTCTTCATTACGTGACATGCTCAAACTACACCTTCTCTGTGCATGTGGAGGAAATGTTGGAGTTACTATTAACAAGGCACAAAGCAACCGTGGCACAGTTTCTTTTGAGGGATTACAAGTGGTTCTTTGAGGAGTTCAATAAGAAGCTACTTGGGTCAAGCAATAATAAACTCATCAAGGCAAGAGGGTTCAAGATGTTGAAGGAGATGTTGTTGGAGGGGAAGAACCATGGTGTGAAGCTATGGTACGTGAGCAACATGGAGAACTTGAAGCTTCAGACGAACGGTTTAAGGGAAACTAGCAAGTGGGTGCAATTGAAAGCTTTTCATGTGTTCAAACTCTTTGTTGATAATCCAGACATGACCAAGGAAGCCACTGACATGCTATGGTTGAACAAGACCAAGCTTCTTCAATTGATGGATGGGTTAAAACCAATTTTCCATGATGATGAGGATTTTGAGGCAGACAAGGCTCGGGTGATCCGAGAAACCAGCATGCTGCAACAAGTTAACTGTAAACCCATGTGCTTGAAAAGTTAAATTGATCTACTAAACAAATCTAATTTAGAGACAAAATTTAGAGACAAAAAAAATTTCATCTTTAATAGAGACGAAAACAGAGATGGATTTGATGAATTAGAGAGAAAAAATAAAATTTAAAACTTAGAGACGAAATTTAGAGACGGAATTGATTCGTCTCAAAATTTTTCATCTCTATTTGGTCAATTTAAAGTCAAATATACTTAGAGACGGAATTTATCCATCTCAAATTTTTTTATCTCTAATTTCGTCTCTATTCGGTCAATGTGATATTTTAAAAAGTCAAATATGTTTAAAGATAGAATTTAGAGAAGGAATTTATCCGTCTCTGAATTGTCCATCTCTAATTTTTTCTCTATTTAACCAATTAAATGTTTTAAAAAAGTTAAATATATATTAGAGACAGATGTATTTGGTCTCTAAATTATATATATATTATTTAATTAATAATTTTTTTTAAAGATAGATACAGACTATTTTTGTCTCTAATATTTCTACCTAAATCCCTAATTCTATAACTCATAAACTCAATTCTCTTGCTCCCTCTCAACCCTCAATCTCTCATCTCCATCTCTCAACTCGTTCTTTCATCTCCATCTCTTTACATTTCAAGACACAGATAAAGAGATAGAGTCCCAACCCCCAAATTCTAGGGTTCTTGCTTGGTGTTGCAGAGAGAGACAAACAAGCAAAGATGTATCAGAACGAGAAGCTGATGCCGAATTCAGACCAACACAGCACCAAGCTTCTCAACCTCACTGTTCTGTAGTGAATCGACCTTTTCATCGAAGAAATCCTCATTACCGCAGTGCATGTTACCTTCTACGAATTCAACATCGACCTAAGCCAATGGGTTAGTTCCCCAACTCCTTTCTCTTCTATTCTCTCTCTCTCTACTTCCATCATTTCTCAACTCTTTGTCTCTTTTTTTTCTGTGTGATTGCTTTGCAGAGCCGTAAGGACGTTGAAGGATCTCTCTTCGTTGTTAAGAGGTTCATTTTCTTCTTCTTTTCATTTACTTTTTATAGTTTGATATCTCACGATTCATGATTTTAATGATCCAATTGTTCGATTTGGAATTTTTTTTCTTTTTTTTTGGAGGGGGTGAAGCTTATAGGACATTATTGTTTAATTTCAGGAACACACAACCACGATTTTAGTTTATTGTGATGAACCATTGCAATATTGGTTAGTGAGTCCATTTGCTTTTGTTTATTGGCATCGTTTCTTTTGTCTGAAAAAAACTTTGTTGTTTGTTACCAACTAGACATAATGCATAACTCATATTCAGTGATAGGATGAATCTATTGATAGCAATATATTTTAATCATTTAATAATTCTCTTAGTGGACTTCTTAAGGTTCAATTAGGTTTAATTAAATTAGTTTTGTCACATTTTATGATATTGGGCCTAACTGGATCATTGAAGGAATTATTGCATGAATTGACCTTAATTTGTCTATTTGGCAGTTTTTAGTAAATTATCTATAATCTGATTTACAAATATTTTATTGATGTGACTCTGGTCTTGTAGGAAAGTTAAGACAATTCTCGACAAGTTTCATGAAGACATCAAGAGAGGAATCACACGTTTGGATAATTTAAATTGAAGTGAAAGCAAGAGTTAGAATTTAAATCCTGACAGCTTCACCTCTACGCACGCATCAGCCCATTTATTGAGCTATAGGAGTGTAATTGACACCAAACTAAGCCCAAATGAAAGCTACAACCCAAATCTACAACTTTCATGAAGAACACAAGAGCATAGTCGGATGTCTAGTAGGTCATATTGGGCCTAGAAGTCAGAATAGAGGTGCTAATTACTAGAACCCGAATACTATGCAAAGATTGGATCATATCTTGGGCTGTAGGGGTCAGATTTGATGAAACCAGTGGCATTGGAAATATGAGACAAAACCTTTCAACTTTCATGAAGACCACTTATGCAATAGGTGACATTATGATAAAGTTATAGTCATTTGAAGATAGTTGAATTGGTTGAGCGGGGAGACAAGCATGGCAATAATCCACCTACTCCTCCACCTACTCATTAACAACTCCATTGTCATGTTCCACTCATCCACCCACTCATTAAACAACTCTCTTGTCATTGTGTGCCTTTCATGCTCTATAAAAGGGCACCATTGGTTGCTCAATAGAATCATCTTAGTTTAAAGATCAAGATCATTTTCTTGTTTCATTTATTTCTCTTGTTGTAATTTTATTTTGTTCTAAATTGAAGTTATGTTCATCTTCTTCTTCTTCTCGCTTTCTTTCTTCTTGTTTATGGGTAACTAATTCTCATTTTGCTTGGGTGAAAGGATGAATCTTTTGATAATGAAATAAGGTTAGATTAATCTATTTCTTGTGCCTGAATGTTATATTATCAAGTGGTTATTATATTTGTTATATTTTTATTTCCAATCAATTTAGAAACCCTCATTATAAAGTAGAGATCTTGATTTGTTGTAGACAAGAGATTGGCACAATGAATGCTTGAACTCATTTACAAGTGTTAATATTAGTGGATAATTAAAGGAACCATAATATAACTTTTAAAGAACTTTGAATGTTGTATTTTCATATTGGATCTCCTAATATAAAAAAATTAATTTTGTCCTTAATTTATTTACCAAGAGTAGATCTCCTAACCCAAGCAATTCCTTTTTATTTATGAACAATTTTATTTATCATCTTTATTTTCGTGACAAATCTTTTTCCTTACCTCAAAGAATTTTTCTTCATCAATTTCCTGTGGATCGACCTCGGACTCTTGAGAATTTATTACTTGAAACATCCTGCACTTGGGTTTGCAACACATATCAATTATGCATCAAGTTTTTGGCATCGTTGTTGAGGACTTGATTTGAAGAACAAGTTTATTAAGGTTTTCTTTCTTTAAGTAAACTTCACCATATGGTATATTCTTTCCCTACTCTTTTAATTTTCTATTTGTTAAAATTTTATTACCATGGCTGGTTTACCGCCTACTTGTTAATATTATTTTTTATTATTATGGAAGGTTGAGCTCTGTATATATTTTATTTTATTTATTTTAAGTCACTTATTTATGCTTAGCTGGTATCGTGATCCAAATTTTGGTCGTTTTGTTAAAACTAATCCTAGTATTTTATATATTGATCTGTTTGAATCACAACCACACACATTAAACACACAAAAAATATAGAGTCTTGAGAGCCTCAAAGGCAGAGAGGGGATGAGCCCTAGGAAAGGAGGAGGAGCCATTATGGAGCCGTCGTGGAGCTCTCATGGAGTTGGAGATCGAATCACCATTGAAGGCGCTTTGGTTTCGTCTCTATGGTTCTATCATGATGAATTCCCTTTCCTCTTTCTATTTATTCTTCTCTTTTGTCAAGTGTAGCTAAATTTGTGTGTTTCTAGGATGAAAATGTAACTTGATTCAATTGACATGTATTAAATTTAAAATTTTAATTAATTTCTTTTTTATTCAATTTGAGTGCTTACTATGATTCTTAATACTTTTATGAATTGGCCACTCATAAATTGATCTAGTGAGATGTGTGCAGAATCGAGAGGTTTGCATATGACTTAGACCATAAATAATAAGTGTCATAATTTATAATCATATAAGAATAGAGGTTATAGGTTGCGTGAGAGAATTGTGGTATTTTTCATGAGAATCCATAGAGTAAAGATCATGTCTTTAAGAGTTAGGGTTTAGATCAAGGAATTGACTAAGCTTTAATAATTAAAGAGAATTAACTCGCCAAGGAATTAGGTTTTAATTAATTAAGAGATTCTCCCCATTAATTGAATGATTAGAAATTAATTAGAATGAGGGTCCCAAAGCTACTCTATTATCTATGATAGATTGTTGAATTAAGTGAAGTCAGATCCCTAGTATTTTAATTTCATGTGTTTACATTCTTAATTTGTTTTGCATTCATGTGCTTTATTCTCTCTTTTTCCTTCTTAATTTCATGCGTTCTGGTGTGCATTTTTTGTTTTTTTAATAATTTTGTGTTTTTAATTTTTTTGAATTATTTTTAATTATTGGTTGCCTAGATAATATTTATATTAGAGAAGTGGTACTTGGTAAACTAATTCCTCGTGGGAATGATACTTTTTTCACTACTTTATTACTTTTACAATTCGGTGCACTTGCCAATTTTCACAATAAGTTTTTGCTAAACCTAGGTTGATATGGTGGATTTTGTTTCTTCAAGAATTCAACATCACAATAAAAGATAAGGAGCTGAAAATGTTGTTGCAGATCATTTGTCCAGACTTACAACAGGCTCACCTTTTGATATCACACCTATTAATAATTCTTTTTCTGATGAATTTTTATTTTCTGTCAATTTCATGCCTTGGTTTGCTAACATAGTCAATTTTCTTGCAACAGGAAAGATGCTGCCTCAGTTGTCCTAATCAAATCATTCGGAGATGTATGCCCAACAGTAAGGTACGTAATGTCGTTAAATTTTGTCACTCAGAAGCATGTGGAGGTCACTTTTCTTCAAAGAAAACAGTTATGAAATGTTAGTCATGGCAACCATTACCCAAGAGGGGGGTGAATTAGGTATAAAAACTTTTTTACAAATGCTCTTAAAAATAAACACAAATATTTAAGCTATTAAATAAAAGAAAAGAAATTATGAGATGAAGAATAAAAGCTTTAAGAACAGCAAATAAATAAATGTGTAATAATATAAAATTGCATAAAATAAAGAGATTGAGAAGAGAGAAGTAGGCACGATATTTATCCTGGTTCGACCACTAACCAACCCACTTGTGGTCTACGTCCAGTCCTCGAAAACAATCCGAGATTTTTCACTATACATACAAGCTTCAATAGGTGCTTGCAACCGTTACATAAAAAAGCACTTTTCACACACAGGAAAACTCTACCCTTGTGCTAAAGCCTCAGCCTGCCGGAATACCTCACCCTTATACAAACCTTGAAGGGATACCTCACCCTTATATAAATCTTGAAGGATACCTCACCCTCAATACAGAAGAACAGAAAATATAGATGAAGAGAAACTCTCACAAAGAGTAGATGATACAATTTGAAACTCTATGAAGCTCTCTAAGGATATCTCAAATTTTGACGAAAAAGAGCACAGAAATTTGGTAAAATATGTATCACAAAATAAAGCAAGAAAGAATTATTTCAGATAAAATGGGTGTTGTTAAAAGATGTCCCAAAACATGTATTTATAGTGTTCTAAGAAAAAGAGCCGTTGGGTATAATTTATTTCAGCATTAAAACCTTTGAAAATAGTCGTTGCGTGATTCTGGGCATGTTTATTTGAATAAGCCAAGTATTATTCGAATAAATCCTTCAAAAGATATGTTCCTTAACGCCTCTATTCGAATAACAAGTTTGTTATTCGAATAAACCTTCAAAAACATGTTCTGGAACATTTTCTGGGTCATGTTATTCGATTATCCTTTTGGTTATTCTAATAAACCTTTAAAAACTCATTCTGGTATGATTTCTGTGGTGTGTTATTCGAATAACATATCATTTATTCGAATAAACTACTCTGATTTCAAAAACTGACTTTAAATGGTCATAACTTCTTCATTTCTTATCCGTTTAATGCAAATGACCAGTCATTGGAAAGATCTTTGAGTCTATTTCAAATGAAAGAAGTTTCAAAACAAAACTCAAAGTATTTTGAAAGATATGATTAAAAAAGTGACTAAAGGTCAATTTTACAAAACTCAAACTTGACTATTTTTCATAGATTTGAACTATTACCATAACTAGTTTTTCAAAACTTGTTTGTTGCACATTTTATCGTGTGAAAACCATTTGTAAAGATTTGGAAAACATATTTGAGATATCCATAAGGCTTCTTACATAAAGACCCTAAGTCCTAAAAGTTATACCATTTAATCTTCCTTTGGACTTGGTCTTTGACATGACTTTGATGTTATCAATACCTTCATGAAATAGGCATTCACACTCTCCTTGTGTTGAGCTTAATTGAGATCTTTTGCTTTCTTGTTTCAATGCTCACTCTTGGTACTTGAACTATCCTACAAAGTATTACTCACTTAAAAAAGCATAGTTAGTCCAAATTCATAATTCAATATCTTCATATGCATGATTCATAAATGTATAACTTTAGTTAGTTTAACATGCATATAAAACTTTCATAGACACATTTAAATAAGATATTTATCAATTATTAATGGATATGCTCTATATAGGATGCAACAAAGAACATATGCAAAGTGTTCTTTTTGTCTTGTATTTGTCATCATCAAAACTTAACATATTAAATCATTTGGGGCAAACTTATTTCCACATGAAAATCTTGCAATATGGATTTTATTGGCCCATTTTTTATTTAAAAATAGCTGTACATTTTCAAGTTGTGAAAACTGTCAAAAATAGGGTTCCATTTCTAAGTGAAACATGACGCAACTGAACCCTATCATTGTCATTAAAATTTTTTATTGTAAAGAAATTGAGAAATTATGCATATGAAAACTCAAAGATTTATAAAGTTAAAGCAAAAGCTTTTTATGATAAATCAATTTTGATACAATCTTTTGAAATTAGTCAAAAAGTTCTGCTTTATAATTTTCGTTTTCACATATTCCCTGGAAAATTGAGATCTAGGTGGATTGACCTTTTTGTTGTCAAACATGTGTATCCACATGGGGCCATAAATATTGAGAACCCTAGGAATGGTAATGTATTTAAGGTCAATGGACAAAGACTCAAACCATTGCTAGAAACCCAAGTTGTTGAGGTAGAATCCATCTCCCTTTTCTAATCCTTGTTATGAGAAGAATTTATTTTACTTTTGTTGCTTTCTTTTTGCAGTTCTTTGTGACACCAGTTAAGTGGTGAATAACGGTACTCTGTGACTCTCAAGTCAGTTTATTTTCAGTTTCCCATAGTAACTGATTCCTTCTCCATTAAAATGGATGTCATTCTCTCAAATTTAAGAAAATATTTTCCTTCTTTTCCTCAAAATGCTCTAACAAAAATCTACAAAGCTAGGTATGAAAGATTGAGAATGTTAATACACAAGGGCATCCTGGAAGATATACACTGGATAATCAAAGCAAAGGTCCATTTAGTAGGTGAATCCTCAAATTCATTTGCCTCATACATGCCAAGTCTTGGTAAAAGTTCGTATTCTAAAAGGAGAAAAGTGAAAAGAATGCAAGTTTGTCATAAATGTGCGCGATGGAATTTTAACAAGTGATATAGTTCTTTGGGATGGTTTCTGTAAACTGAGAAAATAAAATATACTTTATTAAGAATGGACTGAGTAAGGAGTCATTAGATGACATCTTATTGACTCTTGAAATGCATTCTTGTTGAATTGTGCATCGTGAACTTTTTAATTTGTGAAATCTCTTCAGAGACGAACATAAACATTACAGTCTTGGGAATCTAACTCTAAAAGACCCTGTTTGCCAATTTATAAGAAAATTGGATGGGAAGCTTATCCTCGACTCATAGAAGGTATTTAAGCTGTTACTGGATATAAAATCAGAGGAAGATGTGAGCCATAATGACAACATGTCTATTATTATTTTGTTAATCTCAAAAAAAAGGGCGATAAAAAAAGTACCATGCTCTTAATTGAATGTGGAGCCCTTAACCTTAGGGTTAGACCCATCATTAACTTAGGTTAGACCTTCACATGTCAGTCTTTAAATAAGGTTTGTGTGCCATGCTCTGTAGAGAGCCGTTCTCAATGACCCAAAGTTTACCTTTTAGGCAAGCTGAGATGATGGGCAGATAGAAGTGCCCCGTGTTAACATACTCGCGTGACTATGCAACTAAGCTGGATCCTGTGATTTCAAGCCATGGACTCTCCAGCGACCTTTCACTGGCTGTGGTAGTTAGTGGTGGCTATCAGATTTACTCACTTTAATTAGTTGTGTCATAACTCAATCCAAAATATTCCACAAGTGGGAGAAAGAAGAATTCCAAGATTAGTTGAGCCGTCTTGATATTACTGCACTGGAGACACGCAGTATACAGATATGCCACTAATTCCCTGTATTGATGACACGTAGTATAAAGATATGTCATATTTATTGAATAAACGAACGTGAGAGCCTAGCTTCTAGTTTTGGACTAGTTCCAGCTCTCGTTTTCTTTCAAAAAAAAAAAAAGAAGAAAAAAAGAAAATAAATAATTAAAAAAAGAGAAAAAAATTTATGTTTCTTAATTTCAAACTTTTCTAACAATAGCCAATCTACCATATAAGTGCTATCATTACTTTTTCCATTCTTTTTCCTATTCAAACACTCTATTTTCTTCACTTTCATCCAACTCATAATCATTCAAAGGGAGGTGAGTGTAGAAATGGAGGGAGCTTATGTTCGTTGATTTACAAATATATGTGTATTTTGTGAGTCAAGTTTTGGGAAGAGTACAAAGTTTGTAAACGCAACAAGTACTCTTGGTTGAACACTTACTGCGAAGAAAAATCATATAGTATATGGGGGAGGTAGCTTTGGGTTAATGGGGGTTGTATCAATCACTACACATCTAGGAGACAATCAAGTTTTAGGTATCATTCCTAAAGCTTTAACTGAAAGGAACATCATTGACAAGACAAGTGGGGAGGAACTACATGTATCAACTATGCATGAATGAATAGCTAAAATGCTTAACAACTCTGATGCATTCATTGCCTTACCAGGTGGCTATGGTACTTTGGAAGAAGTTTTTCAAATTGTTCTCTTGAGCCCAACTGAACATCCATCATAAACCCATAAATTTGTTGAATGTAAATAATTTATTTGATGGTTTGTTATCTTTTCTTGAACATACTGTAGAATAGAACTTTATCACACATTCGGCAAGACGAATCCTTATCTTTGCTTCCATTGTCGATGAGTTAATTAATAAATTACAAGTTTTTGTTTATGAACTTGATCCAGTAATAGCTCAGATAGATTAGTCAAAGGGAAGCAGCAAGGAACATGGGTTTGATCTGACACTCTATTTATAACTTCTCTTTACCTTCAGTTTTTGTTATCGTACTTTGTTTCTGTTTAAATTTGTGCCAAGTTTTTCTTTTCAGTAATTGCCACAACAGGTAATATCTTCTATCATTTGCCTATCTATATTTTAACATTAAGGATAATGTTATGATCTGGTTAGAGGGAAGGATAGTTGACAAAAAAAAATAGGGAAGTATGTTTATTAGTATAGTTGTCAGCAACTTACTAATAGTAAAACTAATTAAGGATGACAGAGTAAGAAGTAAATTATGCCCTTGAGATAAATTTAATCTTGAGATGCATCTAAATTGGTGGTAGAGTAAGGAGTAATTAAGTAGATAACTATTTTGTGTTGATTTGTGGAAGTAATGAAGTTTTATCATTTGATTTCCTTTGAAAGATTCAAGTGAATGAACCATCACATCCTTTGAAGCAATTGAAATTCAAGGTTCATAGCATGATTGAATAAATTGTCTTCTTTCTTAAATTTCACATGCTTAGTTATGAATGTTGAATTGGTGGATTAAGAATGATAGATGTATGCCTTGTGAGATTCTGAGTTTATTGATGAATGGATTAAACATTTGTACCATTCTTGACTTTCTTGTGTGATTTTCACTCATGGAGTTGTTACTCTAGAACTTGCTTTGACTCTATTTGAGGCTACATTTTCACATGCATACATAAACATGATTGAGGTATTTTTCTTAAAATAGCTACTTTAATCAAATAGCTAACCTTGCATATTTTTCCTTACTTAACCCCTTTGAGCTTATTTGACCATTACTTGTTTTTAGCTATTACATGCCTTAAAAAGAAAAAACATGTTCTTACTTAATCTTAGGGAATAAGATAGCATTGACCTTGGATGAGTTCTTGAACAAGTGTGGGGGTGTGTGTGCAAAACAGTTGAAGAAAAAAGAAAAAGTAACCATCTTTAAAAAAAAAGTATAAAGAAAGGTCAACAAGGTAAAAAGGGGAAGCAAATAGAATATGTAAAGGGAATTTGCATTAGGTAGAGTTAGGATGAACTTTCATGCTTGTTATTTGAACTCAACCCTAACGCTCTTTTATTCTCTTTAGTATTTCACCTGTCATATCCATATTATTCCCCCTTACCTTGACCCCATTACAACCTTGAATAAAGTCCTTTTGATTTGTGTGTACGTGTGTTTTTTAGTAATGGAGAAGTAGAAGATAAGGAAGCTTATGGTAGTGCAATTTTTCATGGGTTGAATTGAGTGAAATACCTATCTTTTAAACACTTGAAGGATTGAGAGTGAATCTTGTGAGGATCTATCATTCTTGACTCTGCTTTTTAATTGAAGTTTCCTTGCGTGTTGGTTTGAGATATGAAGAAATGTTACCTCATAAATGTTTTGATCCCTTGAATCTTTGGCTGCTCTTCTCTCTTATAAACTTTTGCAGTCTTGAATATTATTAGAAATTGAGTCTTTTAGAGTTTTTAGCTTTTGATTTTTTGTTATTTTCCCTTGTTTCTTAATTTTGGTCTTATGTATTTTGTCTGGGAGTACAAAAGCTAAGTGTGGGAGAATTTTATAGCAATATATTTTATCCATGTAATAATCCTCTCAGTTAGCTTTTTAAGGTTCAATTAAGTTTAATTAAGTTGGTTTTGTCATATTTTATGATATTGAGCCTAATTGGATCATTGAAGGAATTATTGCATGAATTGACCTTAATTTGTCTATTTGGTAGTGTTCAGTAAATTAGCTATAATCTGATTTACAAATATTTTATTGATATGATTCTGGTTTTGTAGGAAAGTTAAGATAATTCTCTATAAGTTTCATGAGACCTCAAGAGAGGAATCATACGTTTGGATAATTTAAATTGAAGTGAAAGTAAGAGTCAGAATTCTAATCCTAACAGCTCGACCTCTACGCACTCATCAGCCCATTTCTTGAGCTATAGGAGTCAATTGACACTAAAATAAGTCCAAATGAAATCTAGGACCCAAATCTATAACTTTCATGAAGAACACAAGAGCATAGTCGGATGTCTAGTAGGTCATATTGGGCCCAAAAGTCAGAACAAAGGTGCTGATTGCTGGAACCCAAATACTGTGCAAAGATTAGGCTATATCTTGGGCTGTAGGGGTCAGATTTTGATGAAACTAGTGGCATTGGAAATTTGAGCCAAAAACCTTTAACTTTCATGAAGACCACTTATGCAATAGGTGATGCTATGATAGAGTTATAGTCATGTGAAGATAGTTGAGTTGGTTGAGTAGGGAGACAAGCATGGAAATAATCCACCCACTCATTAACAACTCCATTGTCATGTTCCACTCATCCACTATTGGGAATTGTGGGTACATCACGTAGCAAACAAATAAGATTCCCACTAAGGATCCATGCAAAAAAGCCATAATCTGAGTTTTAAAATATTTACCTCTTAAAGCATGATCAAAAGGAAATGATGTGAATCACCAACACCATAATAGCAATGATGTCTGTGTGGTATCCACATGAATAGACTCACGAACGTCCAACGTCTGCAAAGAGAAGCCTCACGTCTCTCACACAGTGCTAGCTATGAAGAGAAGAGAAGAAACATGTAGCTCTCTCACTCACTTTTCTGTAGATGCGGCTAGGGTTCTATAATATGTGTGTCTTAGCAGCCTCCTTAGCAGTACTATTTATAATAGTGACTGCCTTAAGTGAGTGTGAGCAGCAGCAAGGTAAGCTTTTTAACCCTAGACTCATCTGTTATGAGTCTGACCCATATTTGAATCTGAGTCCAACTTGGATCTATTGCTCCAATTTAAGTCTGCTCTATGTGTGTGACCCTGCAGGTTCTCATTACATTGGCAGTAATATTCAAATCCCATTTTAATATTACAAGCAATGAGTGATATCTAGCAATACTTCACTGCTACCCAAATAATGAGAATGTCTGTGATTTGACATAATCTTTCCATGACCAATGTTTCTGTGTCGTTTAATCCCTTTGTCAAGATATTAAGATTGAACACAAGGCATGAAATATGTCACCCTTGTATAGTCCAATCCTTCGTTTCCTGATACTCAAGCAGACTTCGTAATAAGAAATGAAATCAATATCGCATATTGACTCATTTGAGCATGGCCATGCATTTCACAGTCTCACTCAATCAGGGGGCTCGAAGATATCGCTCCTGTTATGTAGGAGTGACAAATCCCATCTAGGTCACTCACATCCCTCTGCATGATTCGCGGTATGTCCAATAACTAACTTTATAATCACCTTGTTACAGATGACGTTTGATGGCATTAAAACACACAACTACTCATGTAGGAATTATAGTGATTTCAGGTCAAAGGACCGTAGACACCTTTGTCACTATAAGAATCGCTTATGACACTCACGTAACAATCCATGTAGGGTTCTCATGGCGGGTCAGTCCAGTACATTATTACTCTAACATGTACCCATGTGAAAAACTTGATATCTCATATCCATGACTCGTGAGATGTGGTCATCAATCTACGCATATACTAGTCTCAACGCATTATTATTGTCTTAATTAATAATAATACTTAACTAGGGACATTTAAGAATAGTGTTCTAATTATATCCAATAGGATCTCATGATCAAGTCAACCACTTGATGTCCTATGGTATCAAACTTACTATTCTAAGGACTTTATTATGTTTATTAAAAAAAAACACAATAAATAAAAAATGCCTCATATATTAAAAATAGGATAATAGAATGTATGTAAATACAGACAAATGTATCAGCCTCTAGGGTATACACCAAAAATCTCCTACTTGCACTAGAGCCAATCAGACATATATCTAATGCCTAAAGACCTGGTATGACCCTCATGCTTCTGCTGTGCAAGAGGCTTCATCAGTGGATCAGCAATATTATCATCTATTGGTACTCTGCATATCTTCACATCTCCTCTATCGATGATCTCTCGAATGAGATGAAAGCGCCTAAGTATATGTTTGGATCGCTGGTGAGATCTAGGCTCTTTAGTTTGTGCAATGGCTCCATTATTATCACAATATAGGTCCACTGGGTCCACAATGCTAGGAATAGCGCTAAGTTCAGCAATGAACTTCCTGATCCAAATGGCCTCCTTTGCTGCATTGGAGGCAGCAATATACTCAGCCTCTGTGGTAGAATCGGCGACTGTCTCATTCTTTGAACTCTTCCAGCTCACAGCCCCACCATTTAGGCAAAAAAACATAACTCGATTGCGATCTGGAGTCATCCTTATCGATTTGAAAGCTAGCATCAGTGTAACCCTTTACAACTAGCTCTTCCTTGGCTCCATATACCAAGAATGAATCCTTAGTCCATCTCAAGTACTTAAGGATGTTCTTGACAGTAGTCCAATGACTCTCACTGGGATCAAACTGGTACCTGCTCATTATGCTCAAAGCATACGAGATGTCTGATCGAGTACATAACATGGCATACATGATAGATCCAATTGCAGATGCATATGGAATCTTGCTCATGCAATCCCTCTCGTCCTGGTTGGAAGGGGATTGAGCCTTAGATAGGCTTACACCATGTGACATAGGCAATAGTCCTTTCTTGGATTTATGCATGTTAAATCGTCTTAATAATTTGTCTATGTATGTACTCTGACTTAGGCTAAGCAGTCTTAGTGATCTATCTCTATAGATCTTGATACCTAACACATAGGTGGCTTCACCCAAGTCTTTCATAGAGAAGTAGTTTTCTAACCAAGTCTTAACGAACTGTAGGGTAGGGATGTCATTTCTGATAAGTAGTATGTCATCTACATACAACACCAGAAAGACAATAGTGCTCCCACTAACTTTCTTGTAGACACAAGATTTTTCTTTATTCTTGATGAAACCAAATTATTTTATTGTATCATCAAAATGAAGATTCTAGCTTCTAGAAGCTTTCTTTAATCCATAAATAGATCATTGCAACTTGCACACCTTTCCAGCATCCTCTGGAGTGGCAAAACCCTCAGGTTGTGTCATGTACACATCCTCGAGAAGATTTCCATTAAGGAAAGCAGTTTTGACATCCATTTGCCAGATTTCATAATCATGGTATACTGCAATAGCAAGCAAGTTCCGAACGGATTTAAGCATCGCAACTGGGGGAAAAGTCTCATCATAGTCTACACCATGAATTTATTTGAAACCTTTAGCCATCAATCGTGCCTTAAAGGTATACACATTACCACCATGTCAGTTTTCTTCTTGAAAACCCACTTGCACCCAATGGGTTTTACACCTTCAGGTGGGTCAACCAAGGTCCATACCTAGTTGGCATACATGGAATCCATTTCAGATCTCATGGCGTCAAGCCATTTCTTAGATTCTGGGCCAATAATGACTTCTTGGTAAGTAGGCTCATCTTGATCCATGAGCAATACGTCACCTTGTTGGGTCATGAGAAATCTATATATCTCTAGTTGATGACGTATCCTATTAGACCTATGCAGGACTTGTGCTACTAGAGCAGGTTGTTGTTCCACAACATTTTGTAGAGGCTGCTCTATTTCCATTATCGGTTCGTTGCTACTTTGTGAACCTTAAACTTCTTCAAGTTCTACTTTTCTCCCACTGGTTCCTTTTGAGATAAACTCCCTTTCTAGAAACACAGCTATCCATGCGAAAAACACTTTGCCCTCAGTAGGATTATAGAAATAGTATCCCTTGGTTTTCTTGGGATAACCCACAAAGAAGCATTTATCTGATTTGGGTCCAAGCTTATCGAAAACTTGACGTTTCACATAAGCTTCGCAGCCCTAAATCTTCATGAAAGACATACTGGGCCGTCTCCTAGTCTATATCTCATATGGTGTCTTTTGAACCGTCTTAGATGGAACACGGTCAAGTGTAAAAGCTACTGTTAATAGAATATGTCCCCAGAAGGAGCCTGGAAGGTCTGCATGACTTATAATGGATCGGACCATGTCCAACAAGTTCTGATTCCTTCTTTCAGAGACACCATTCCATTGTGGTGTTCCTGGAGGAGTGAGTTGAGATATTATCCCACACTCTTTCAAATGATCATCAAACTGTTGGCTTAAGTATTCACCTCCTCGATCTGATCAAAAGATTTTAATACTCTTTCTAAGTTGGTTTTGTACTTCATTCTTGAATTCTTTGAACTTTTCAAAGGATTCTGATTTGTGCTTCATAAGATATACAAATCCATATCTACTAAAATCATCAGTAAATGTAATGAAGTATTGAAAACCGCCTCTAGCCAGTGTGTTTAGTGGCCCACATACATCACTATGTATGAGGCTTTAAAGATCACTAGCCCTTTCACCTTGTCCAGTGAATGGGGCCTTTGTCATATTCCTCAATAAACAAGATTCACATATCTCATATGATTCAAAATCAAACGAGTCCAAGAATCCATCTTTATGGAGTTTGGAGATGCGTTTCTCATTTATGTGGCCCAAATGACAATGCCAAAAAAAAGTTAAGTTCAGATCGTTTGATTTAAACCTCTTTGTATTTATGTTATAGATGGGTGTTTCGAGATCAAGGACATAAAGTCCATTACTCAATTGTGCACTACCATAAAAAATATCATTCATATAAATGGAACAACATTTGTCCTTTATAATAAAAGAAAAACCTTTCTTATGCAAACAAGAAACAGAAATGATATTCCTGCTAATAGTAGGCACAAAATAGCAGTTCTCTAACTCTATTACAAGCCCAGTGGGCAAAGATAATAAGCAAGTCCCTACAGCTAATGCAGCAACCTTTGCTCCATTTCCCACTCGTAGGTTGACTTCGCCCTTCGTCAATGGTCTACTGCTCTTTAGATTCTGCACATTTACATAAATGTGAGATCCACATCCAGTATCTAATACCTATGATGCAGAAGTAGATAAATTAACTTCAATAACAAAAATACCTGAAGTGGAAGTCTCACTTCCCTTCTTCTTCTTGAGCTCCTCTAGGAATTTGGCACAGTTCCTCTTCCAATGTCCGGTCTGACCACAGTGGAAGCATGTACTTTCTTAGCCACTCCACCCACTGGTTTCAAGCCAGAAGTACTAGGCTTGGACTTATCCTTGCTCTTGCCCTTCTAATTGTCCTTGGACTTTTTCTGTTGTTTCTTGCCCTTATTCTTTTGGACCATCATTATGGCCTTTCCTTTGCCTTTGTTAATGTTCTGCTCAGTAGTTCTCAACATGCCTAGTAGCTCTAGTAGTGATTTGTCAATCTCATTCATGTTGTAGTTCATGATAAATGAACTAAAACTTTCCGGCAATGATTGCAGGACTAAGTCAGTGGCCAACTTTTGGCCCAAAGGAAACCAAGTCTCTCTAGGTTTTCAATGTACCCAATCATCTTGAGTACATGAGCACCAACAGGGCATCTTTCTACCAGCTTGCACTAAAACAGTGCTTTAGAGACCTTGTTTCTCTCATGTCTGGCCTGCTCTTAATAGAGCTTCTTAAGGTATACGATCATATCGTAGGCATCCATGTTCTTGTGTTGCTTTTGGAGCTCAGAGTTCATGGTGGCCAGCATTAGACATCCAATGTCCAAGGCATCATCTTGATGCTTCTTATAAGCATCATTTTCAATTCTATGGGCATTGGTAGCAGGTGGCTCAGGAATAGGCTGTTCTGGTACATACAACTTTTTCTCTTGCTTGAGGACAATCCTCAAATTCCTGTACCAGTCTAGAAAATTCATTCCAAACAACTTGTCCTTCTCAAGGACAAATCGCAGTGATAAGTTACTTGATGTGTTTGTTGCCATGGTAATCTATCAACAGAAATATGCAAAATATAAGTATCATGCCATAAACATATTTAATGAGGTCTTTTAATTAAATATGCCTCCCACTATTTTATTCAAATCAATGACCCTCAGCATTGACACGAAAAATCCCATCAAAAGATTTCCTAGTGGGCCAAGATCCATATTTCACCTAGTTTTGAGTCAGCTTTGGCTGATCACCAAAAATTCAATTATTTAGGTAGGAAACACTTTCCAATTACATCACATGTAACTTTTGGATAGTTAGGTGAATAACATTTATTCCAATCCATCTAATGGACTAAAGCCCAACTCCATGCCTCTAAGCCTTCAATCCTATTGATATGGCCTAGTTAAGTCAGACTCAATGGTTGGCAGTTGGATATTACTCTTATCCCATCGTGTCTTACTAATATAGATAAAGGCATCCTGCTTTGGTAGACCTGCACTTGATCGATACTAGTCTTGACGAGTGCCACACATTGGAAGGCATCACATAATGACTTAATATTTACTTTGAGAGAATTTATTATTATTATTATTATTGTTAGATCTCACCATTTATTAAACTATTTATCATACCATAAACATTATCCATGCATCTCATACATATAAAGCATATAATAAAAGTGACATAGTTATGGCCCCCTAAGAGAGTAGCATTAACTAAGCCAGCTTCACCAAACGTCTCCCACCAACGTCCTCACTTGATGTCATCTTCTTGCCTCCACATCAAGATTACATTATATAGAAACCTCTTTTACATCCGAGGGGAGTTAGGTAAGAAGAGAATGTACAATCAGAATGTAGAGAGAAAGGCATGACACACAAGTCGTATTTATAAAAACCAAAATAGCATTAAAAAGAGGACTAATGCCATAACCATGCACCATACATCACAAAGAACATATAAACTAAAAATAATAATACATTATTATTTTCGTAAGTCATAAAAGGGATAGAAAATATTGCGCTTTTGACCCAAAAAATTAAACAGAAAACAAAAGCTGAATCTCTTGTGCCTCCCTTGACGGCTTGAACCCTAAACCTGAAAACACATGAATGCTTCATGCGCCGCGGGGAACCCTTGTGCCATTGTTCAACATTTGAACCCTTACGCCTCCCTTGACGGCTTGATGTTGCTGTCACAAAACAGGAATAGAGTTTCCAAAACCCCTTGCACTGCGCCGCTTGTGCAAAAACAAGGATTCCATAACCCTTGCTACCACAAACCAAGAACAAGGTTTCTTAAACCCTTGCACCGCGCATTGAGAATAAGGATTCCAAAATGTTGTATGTATCACATACATATCAGAAAGCTTTGTAAAAATATACATCTCAAAACAAAATGGTTTTCACAGAACATATGAACATCTTCATAGGTTTTTGAAAACAACATCACAGTTTTTGCATACATCACATAAAACAGAATATGTTTTCGCAAAGGGATTTCATTTATTTTTTTCTGAAATAACATATTAAAGATCATATCTTTGATCAAAAAATAAGAATAGCAAACATGTTATCTCATGCAAAACGAAAATAGAAAATTGAATCATGGTTTTGCAAGACGCTCTGATACCACTGTTGGGAATTGCAGATACATCACGCAGTAGAAAAACAGGATTCCCACCATGGATCCATGCGAAAAAACTATAATCCGAGTTTTGAAATATTTACCTCTTGAAGCGTGATCAAAAGGAAGTGACGTGAATCACCAACAATGTAATAGCAATGATGTCTCTGTGGTATCCATACCAATAGACTCACGAATGTCCAACGTCCACAAAGAAGAGCCTCACGTCTCTCACACAGTGCTAGCTGCGAAGAGAAGAGAAGAAACCTGTAGATCTCTCACTACTTTTCTGTAGATGTGGCTAGGGTTCTGTAATATGTGTTTTAGCAGCCCCCTTAGTAGTACTATTTATAATAGTGACTGCCTTAAGTGAGTGTGAGCAGCAGCAAGGTAAGCTGTGTAACCCTAAACTCATCTGTTATGAGTCTGGCCCATATTTGAATCTGAGTCCAACTTGGATCTATTGCTCCAATCTTAGTCTACTCTATGTGTGTGACCCTACAGATTCTCATTACGTTAGCAGTAATATTAAAATCCCATTTTAATATTACAAGTAGTGAGCGGTATCTAGCAACACATCGCTGCTACCCAAATAATGAGAATGTCAGTGATTTGACATAACCTTTCCATGACCAATGTTTCCGTGTCATTTAGTTTCTTTGTCAAGATATCTAGATTGAACGCAAGGCATGGAATGCGTCACCCTTGTATAGTCCAATCCTTTGTTTCCTGATACTCGAGTAGACTTCATAACAACAAATGAAATCAATATCTCATATTGACTCATTTGAGCATGGCCATGCATTTTGCAGTCTCACTCAATCAGGGGCCCCGAAGATATCGCTCCTATTATGTAGGAGTGACAAATCCCATCTAGGTCACTCACATCCCTCTCACATCCCTCTCACATCCCTCTGCATGATTCGCGGTATGTCTAATAACTAACTTTATAATCACCTTGTTGTAGATGATGTTTAATGACAATTAAACACACAACTACTCATGTAGGAATCGTAGTGATTTCAGGTCAAAGGACCACAAACACCTTTGTCACTATGAGAATTGCTTATGGCACTCACGTAACGATCCATGTAGCATTCTCATGGTGGGTCAGTCCAGTACATCATTACTCTAACATGTACCCATGTGAAAGACTTGATATCTCATATCCATGGCTCGTGAGATGTGGTCATCAGTCTACGCATATACTAGTCTCAACACATTATTGTTGTCCTAATTAACAATAATACTTAACTAGGGACATTTAAGAATAATGTTCTAATTATATCCAATAGGATCTCACGATCAAGTCAACCACTTGATGTCCTATGGCATCAAACTTACTATTCTAAAGACTTTATTATATTTATTAAAAAAAACACAACAAATGAAATGCCTCATATATTAAAAATAGTATAATAGATTATATGTAAATACAGACAAATGTATCAGCTGCTAGGGCATACACCAACATCCACCCACTCATTAAACAACTCCCTTATCATTGTGTGCCCTTTATGCTCTATAAAAGGGCACCATTGGTTGTTCATTAGAATCATTTTGGTTTAGAGATCATGATCATTTTATTGTTTCATTTATTTATCTTATTGTAATTTTCTTTTGTTCTAAATTGAAGTTATGTTCATCTTTTTCTTCTTCTTCTTCTCTCACTCTTTCTTTCTTCTTGTTTATGGGTAACTAATTCTTATTTTGCTTGGGTGAAAAGGTGAAACTTTTGGTAATGAAATAAAGTTAGATTAATCTATTTCTTGTGTTTGAATGTTGTATTATCAAGTGGTCATTATATTTGTTGTATTTTGTTTCCAATCAATTTAGAAACCCTCCTTGTGAAGTAGAGATCTTGATTTGTTATAGATAAAAGATTGGCACAAATGAATGCTTGAACTCATTTACAAGTGTTGACGTTAGTGGATAATTAAAGGAACCATAATATAACTAATATAACTTTTAAAGAACTTTGAATGTTATTTTTTTCAATTGGAACCTCCGTTATGCATGGATTCTAATTGAGTTATAAAAGAATTAATGTTATTCTTAATTTATTTACCAAGAGTGGATCTCCTAACCCAAGCAATTCCTTTTCATTTGTGAATAATTTTATTTATCATCTTTATTTTTGTGACAAATATTTTCCTTATCTCAAAGAATTTTTCTTCATTAATTCCTTGTGGATCGTCCTCGAACTCTCGAGAATTTATTACTTGAGACAACTTGCACTTAGGTTTGCAACATATATCAATTCCACATCATGTATGACACTTGATAGTGTGATTTTTGGATTTGGTTTTGAAAACTTATCATTTTACTTCCAAGTGTATGCATCAATCTTGACTCTACTGGATTCGGTTTGTAAACTAACCTATAGGCAGTGGGAAGGAAACTCTTTTCACTATAACAAAAAGGGACTAAAAATTCTAATTTAAGTGGCAAATATAACAAATGGCCTCTGAATTTCGCCCGCGGGAACACTTTTTCTATTCCCTTCAATATTTTTCCTTCTCCATTCTGAAACTCTGACCACCATTATCTATCATTCTCTCCAATATTTACTGAGATGTCAAAACCCCACCCAACTTCCTTGTAAATTTATAATCTTAGAAGGTCTGGCTGTCTAGGGGATGAGTAATAAATATCTATTGTCTGCATATATAAAATGCTTCAATAATTATATGACAATAAATGTACAAAGATTTTAAAACATAGGGCACTTAATAAGGACTAGGAGGAAACAGCCAAACAAGATTGAATTAACTTGCAATACGTGTAGTTCTCTCTCTGATTTGTAATTTCTAGATGACCTTTTGATTGCTACCGCAAGTGCACGGATTGCTTAAGTAATACAGATACAGAGTAAAAGTTCGTTCTCACGAGGATATTCGATTATAAAGCTAAGTACCAACCAATAGCTTAATCAATTCTAGACAATGACATAAAAATAAGAAAGCAATAAACTAAATTAATCTAATCTACAAAAGCAATAAACATAAAAGCGGTTAGGTTTCAGGAAATCCTCCTTCACCCTTTACATTTATCAACAACATGCAATCCTCCTCATTAACACAAATGCATTATTAGATTAGCTTGTGAATCTTCATTAGTCAAAAGCCTATGTCTAGGTCAATCAGCCCTGGTTTCAATTGCCCAACTCATTAAGTTTCCTTGAGAGTCAGCTTAACTTCCACTCATGAACGATCTATTCTCAATCACACACTATATATGGCTAATAGGTATATTTCTATCCTATTAACGAATCAACTCATCCAAGCCAATTGAACTCGTCGAACATGCATCAATCATACCATATTCATATCAACAAATCCCTATGTCTAGTTCATTTGCCAATATTAGGATCATGCAATTGAGGCCAACCAACAACAAGCATTAAAAACAGATAATGATTGAACAATAATCAAACATCCACACAAACTCATAGAAGAACACATCATTAATATAAACAAAAGGATCCAAAGTATTCCTAAACAAAGCTCAGCTATACAACATATAAGGAAGAGAATAGAGAAAGGGAAAAGAGAGAAAGGAAGCTCATTGATTTGTCTCTGAAGCTTGAATCCTCCTTCATCTTTCAACCTAGCCTCCAATCCACCATCAATGGAGATCTAGCCAAACTACACTAACCTAAACTAATCTAAAACTAAGAAACTACAAAGAACAGAAAATGGAAATGGCCAGAACAGAGAGAAAAATGCATAAAATCTATTTATAGGCTCAGCTGCCGCCTCAGCGCCGCGGCCCCCACATATGCACGCCGCGGCACCCACACGGTCGGTCTACCTATGCCGCGGTGCCCACTTAATCTGCGCTGCGGCCTTCTTGCCTCGGGTCCAAGTATGGCATGGCTGAAAATCCTTTCAGCGTCGCGGCTCACAACACCTTGCGCCGCGGCGGTGACCATTGAAATGGAGATTTGGCTTCCTCTTCCTCTTTAAGCTCAATTGCTCCATATTTAACCTTGTTTGGAGCCCTTCCTATCATAGAGAATACACCAAATCAGTAACATATATAAATATACCTAATCCATGATCATTTAAGCACAATTTGCTATAAAACATACAAGAAAAGTTCAGAATCAGAATATGACAAATATAAGCGCAAAACCCTCCAATATGCATTATAAACAAGGACTTAGCATTCATTCTAGCACAGAATTAGGGCCCAAATAACTGCATTTTATGGAGTTATCACCTTTACTACCTAACTATATAATAAATATATATACAGCTTAAAAGGCAACATGCCTTGTGCTTGAGACTGAAACAATGTATGGCAATATGCTTGGCTAAATAGCAAATTTCTTGTAATGTTAGTGTCTTTGTTCCCTTCTTAAGCTGTCAGTAACTATTATTTGATATTGTCCACTCAATCTAATATCTAGGTCACCTAGGTAGTAAATACACTCTCTATCCAAATCAACGTTCCATGCCTCTGATCCTCCAAAAGACGTCAAACTCATACACCCACGAAAAACAAGGCATCTCCATCTATTCAAAACTCAGCGTCCTCAGCAGGGATCTGCTCCTCCTCAGCTTCTCGCTCAACTTCTTGCTCAACGTCTTTTAAATTATAAATACAATATAGGATAGACATACAAAGAGGTGAGATCACCTACGCCAATACCAGTATGGTAACAATGAAGATAAACACATACAATATATCATACCAACACATCATACATAATTACAATTATACCACCAACATCATTTATCATCATAACTCATGTAATAAACAACAATTACAATCATGCCATTACCAATATTCAAATATTCAACAATTCAATTATCATAAACAATATTTATGATAATACCCTTAATAACTATGCATATGCATCTAGACTCAATTTTCTACTCCATGGAGCTAAAACTCAGATCGGAGAGAGTGATCGAAAAGATTTGTCAGCACCAACATACCTCAGACCACGTGCTCAATTTTGCTCATCTAGCATATGCACAACAATCTTTATCAAATCTTGATTAAGAATAGTGTCTCGGTCCGGATCATTAGGGTGTTACGTCGGTCTAACCCACGGTACAGAAGAGCTACCAACTACCCATTGTAGGCAACCCGCACCCTAATGGCCCCAAGGTCAACGATTGACTTACACTACGCATATCGCACCCACTCAAGAGGTGTATCCTCTCTTATACAATTAGCCTTATACAGTCCATCGGACCTTTCCAATGCATGTACTATGCACCATTTACAGTTCCAATTCATTATCACCTATACGGGGTCCATTCAATAACCCAACAGTACTATTATTGTATTTTTATCGCGTAAACATATTTTTGTGTTTTCTCAATCGTGCAACAATTCTGTTGCATTTTCAAATCGCGTATCGATTTTTCAATGTTTCTCAATCGCGTTAAATATTTTTCATAAGTTTTAAATCAAAAATACTATTTTTCCCATTTAATAACAAAATTTGACTTTATTTTCCATATTTGCATAATAGTCCCTCAAAAATATAATATTTATATTATAGTCCTCATTTAAATAATATTTTCACAATAGTCCCTCATAAAAATCATATTTATGAAATAGTCCCTCTTTTATAAAATATTTGCAATATGACCCCTCTTTATAAAATATTTACAATATGACCTCTCATTTATAACATAATTACAATATGACCCCTAACTTTTAAAATATTTACAATATATTCCTTCTTAAAATTTTAATTACCATATAGTCCCTCTTTTTATAAAAATTGCAGTATAACCCCTCTAAAAATTAATAATTGTACTATTTCCCCAAAATTGGCAATTCTTTCTTTTACTACAATTAATATAGCTCAAATTTTACCAACGTGCTTCTAAACCCATAGGGTGAGCTATACGTCAGTAAACTTCAAGTATTGACACCCGAATTAATTTCATAACTCATTTATTTAATTAAATCAAATTGTTTTCCCAAAATTGTTTTACTTTACTATACTCAAACTTTTCCAAATTCATTTAGATCTTTAATTTCTCATTTTAATCCATCAGTTTAAGGACTTTGGTCCTCTTGGAGCATTCATACAATCGTTTCATCATGTTGTTCACATCCTAAATTACACATACACTTACATGCATTCAATTTCATACATACAAACATATATCAAAGCAATAAACATAATATCACACATGCAAACACAATTATAAAACCATAGACACCAAAATCACAAACAAAGAGACATCAAACAATAAGTGAATAAACCCTTATGGGTTTTTCACCATACACAACCATCCCCACACCACCAAAACTTGGTTGGTGAGGTAAAATCTCCCCCTTACCTCTTAAAGACAAGATCTTCAAGCTCCTCTCCTTCTCCTTGATTTCGTGTGGATCACAAACAAAGCCCTAAAATTCTTAAACAATTAACAAAATCACATACAAAGCTTAATAATGATAAACCATGAAACAATCATGGTTTAGAAAATCACAAACTAAATTTTAAACTATAAAAACCAAAGTTTACATTTAGGGAAGTAAGGAAAAACTTGGATTTGAAGCATTAGGAGTGAGATTTTGACAAAACTTCCTAAATGAAAAGTGTTTAGGAGGTGGTTTAGGTTTAGGAAATCATAAGAACAAAAATTATATAAGATGGATAGTGGTGTTGGGTGTTGGGGCCGAATTCTAGAGAGAAAAAGGAAGGGAAAAGTTTCTTTGTATTCTTGAAATTTTTGAGAAGAAATGATGCTTGCTTTTTGGTGAGAGAGAAAAGTGAATATTTGAGAGTCATATTGAAAGTGTGCAACTGTGACATGTGTAGGGAAATATTAGGAGATATACTTGAAATAAAAGATCACAATTGTGTTCACATTGAGTGCACATGGCTTGGTCACCATTTGGTCATCAAATGGTCACAAAAGACCATTCAAGAAGCTTGGAGAAGCCTCCCAAGGCTGCTTGGCTGTATGGCCTCATTGAATTTTGGACTTTATTTGACTTCAATTAAAACCTAATTGGATGCTAATTAATTAGGTTAAGTTTCCTAATTACACTTAATTAACATTCTAATTACATAACTAATTAATTAAATATATAATTGCATATATCATATCCTCTAAATAAAATTAGGATATCTAATTAGAAATTAGATTATAACTAATTAATAACTAAGTTAGTTTACTTAGTTTGTTAATTAGGCCATTAAGATGACTAAATTAGGTTTAATTAATTACTAAGTAAAAGTCAAGCCACTATATTTGACTCAATCCTAGCCATTGAATTTAACTTTGTTTCTTATCCATTGATCTAATCTAAGGTGGATATCACTTAGTGATTTTATTAGAATTCATTTCACACCATTGATCTGATCAAGGATTATGATCGAAAACATCTTAATCAAGCTTTTCATCCGATGGTCCACAATAAAGTCTATGCTTCTTTATTTGACCACTTCCTATTGGATAGAAAAGTCCAGCCACCTATTTTGACTGATTACTATTGGTTCACTCTAATTTAGCTTACAGAAAATATTCTATGCACATTTTCTGTCAACTAAAATTTATCGGGTCAAATAATTTATAGCAATAACTGCTATAAATAAAATAGCAGATATTTATCCATGAAATATTTTTATTTCACAGATACATTCTAAAAATTAAAAGATTCTTTTCTGTGTCACTCAGATTTGGGTTTAGTAAGATCTCCCGCCTCCGAATAAATCAGATAAGAATTTCCATGGCCCGATAATTGTTATTTTCCTGACCCAGAGCAAATCACACAAAATAATCAAAATTAGTATCGGAACAGTCAAATTATTTTTATATTACACAGAAAACACAAAACAGTGTAATTCTGTCAGTTCTGCAACATAGTCTAAAATTTGGAGTGTTACACCTCTCCCCGTCTAAAAATAAGTTTCGTCCTCGAAACTTGACACACTTAAAAAAAAAATGGATACTGCTCTCTTATCTTCTCTTCCAACTCCCATGTGGCTTCACCACAGTTTACATCGTCCCAAACTACTTTAACCAATGCAATTTCTTTACTTCGAAGTTGCTTTGTCCCTCGATCTTCAATCTTGACTAGAAACGTCTCATAGGTTAAATTTTCCTTTAGTTGTACGGTGTCTAGTTCGATGACATGGGTTGGATCAGAAATATATTTCGTAGTTATGATACGTGAAATACATTATGAAGATTTGATAAAAATGGTGGTATTGCAATCTGATAAGCTACCGGACCTACCCGACAAAGTATTTGATACGGCCCGATAAACTTCAGAGTGTGCTTCCTCGACATGATTACTCGTCCAACTCCTGTCATAGGTGTCACACGTAGAAACACATGGTCACCTTCTTCAAATTCAAGCGGTCTTCGTCTTTTATCAGCATAACTCTTTTGTCTTGAATCATCTTCACTTTCTCAATTGTCTGCTATACAAATCCTGGTCCTACCATAGTACTTTCAGCATCATGATACTAACACAATGGCATTCTATATCGTCTCGCATACAATGCCTCATAGAGTACCATCCCTATACTCGAACGAAAACTGTTGTTGTACATGAACTCTATCAATGGTAGAAATTCATCCCAACAACCAGCTTGTTCTAGAACACAAGTTTCCAACAAGGCCTTTGAAAATGCTAACTATCGTATCTTCCTTATATCCAAGCCCCTCTTGACTGAACAGGTACTTCAAGCCCTTGATTTTATTATAGACTTTATAGGAAAGATAATGTCTTCAGAATTTCCTTGCAAAACGACTATCGCATATCCTAAAACGTAAATTGAATAATTCCTTTTATGCATGTTTCACTACCTTGAAGTATACGCCACAACCTTTCTATTTAATCTCAACACTCAATCTAAATCCACGAGTTGAACTTCTTCTAACAAAAATTGCATTTGACTAGTTTTACGCATAACTCCATCTTCTTCTTTAGAAATTGAAGAACTGTATTGAGATCTTCAGCATGTTCCTTCGAATTTTGAGAATAGATCAAAATATCGCCAATAAGGATAATGACAAATTTACCTAGATGGGAAAGAAATATCCTATTTATACAATTCGTGAATACCGTAAAAACATCCTTTACCCCGAATAGTAGTACTAAATACTCATAGTGCCTGCAATGTGTCACAAATCGATCTTGGAGCAAATAACGATTTCCTTCATTTGGTCTTCTAGTTCCCCCGTTGTCACATCATTCCAGATTTTCTTCATCAAAGTAAGTTGTTCTACTCGCTTATTTTTAATCTTAACAGAAAATGTCTCATAGATCAAGTTTTCTTCTAATTGCACTGTATTTGGTACTATGACATAAGTTGAATTTAAGATTAATCCTTCTTAATTAAGATACATGAAAGACACTATGAAGGTTATAAGGAAAAGTAATAAGACTATTCGGTAGATTACTAGATTAGTCCAACAAAGAATTTGAGATGGTCTAATAGATTTCGAAATGAACATAGTCCAAAATTTTTTGAAATGAACTTTCTGGATTCAAATCCAAAAATCTCAGGTCAAGGAGACACTAAAGTTGTATTGTATCAATATAGTAGAATATGGTTGGAAAATAACTAATCCATTTATAAAGTTAGGCTCTCAAAGAGATGTGATTTTAGATAAACAAATCAAATCAACAGAAAAGATTTCATATTCAATAGATATAAGGTAGAGTTAGAAAACCTGAGTATAAACAACAAGTTTAACAAGAAGAGTAGAAATACTCAAATCACATTATAACAAAGATACGGATAAGCCAAATTGATTTACTCAGTCTATTTGAGAAAGAAATAGACAAACCAGATCAATAGAAAAGTTTCAAACTGCAATAATAATAGGATAGTTTTAAACAGGCTCGAGTAGTAGTAAAAAAGTTATAAGTTGGAGTAGCATTATGAAAAGAAGCAAAACACAGATAACCCTAAAAGATTTACATAATCACAGATCACAAGAGAATCGGTTACCTTGCGAATTATATAGCATGGTTTTAAGATTACTCTCTATGGCACAACTTCCTCGCTTCTTAAGTCTTTGTATTTGAACGTTCTCATTACACTCTTTGCACCGACTCTTTATTCTTCTTGAGATTTTAAAACATTTGTATTACTAATGAAAGGTTCCATCTTCAGTTGATCACATTCCCTAGAGAAATGTCCAGGCTTCCCACATCCATAACAAAAATCCCTTTATATTGACAATCTTTGGTGAGATGATTTTTTCTACACTTGAAACATTTCATTGGTGATGCCACAGTCTAACCAAAATCGTTGCCACTAGTACTTCCTCTCTTTGTTCGTTGTTGCATCCCCAGTGGTCGTACATACGGCTTTTGCTGAACACGATTGACCTTACGCTTCCTTCCATTTTAGATTATCGAAGGTTCTAAGTTACAGCTTCTCGCATCCGGTGGCTGCTCCAATCCTAATAAGCCATAAAGTTTGATTATCAGTTCCTGCTGCTGAATGATCATCTGTCTCTGCTGTGCTGCTACTTCAATCATCTTTTGCATTACATTTCTAGCTGCGGCTATACGATCTTCATCGCGTCTCGCATCTACATGCTCAAGTTCGCAACGCTCCATTATCTTTCTTCAAAGACATACAAAATCAAAACACAATGAACTAAGCGTAACTATTTCACACAACATCGTCTCCTTTCGGAAACCAAAATATATCTCTGTGTTCAGTGTCAGAGATTCACACAGCACAAACAAGACAAACCTACCCACAAACCCAAAAGACTCTAACTTGGGTTCTGATACTAACTAATATAACAACCTCCTTAGGGCGTCACACTTCATGTTACTTAATTACCAAATTACCTCTTTATTTGAAATCGTGCTTGTAATATAAATACGAGTTGTAAAATTTCTTAATAATAATAAGATAGACTTAGCAGAAAATAAAAAAATTACAACATTATCATATCACAAATAATTCACATCTTATATACATATACCAGTCTTTAGTACTGTCATATTTTAATATTTACAAACTAGACTCTCAAAATATTTAAGCTTTAATTTAAACTAATACACTGCCCAAGTACTACTACACAGTAGAACCCTCAGACAGGTCCTCCTCAGATTCCTTAGAAGATAGGAATCCAGTTTGATGCGAAGTCCTACGGATAAGTGTCCGAGCAGACGAAACAATACTAACCTTGCTAGGGGTACAATAGTAAGTGCCCCAATACTGCCTAATAGATATTGGAAACTCTAGTTGTACATAAATATTAACACTAAAGTAATGATGTCCTAGTTGTTGTCTACTCAATCTAATATCTAGGTCGCCCAGGTAGTAAATACACTCTCTATCCAAATCAACGTTCCATGCCTCTGATCTTCCAAGAAACGTCAAACTCATACACCCAACGAAAACAAGGCATCTCCATCTCTTCAAAACTCAGCATCCTCAACAGGGTTCTGCTCTTCCTCAGCTTCTCGCTCAACTTCTTGCTCAACGTCTTTTAAATTATAAATACAATATAGGATAGATATACAAAGAGGTGACATCACCTACGCCAATACCGGTATGGTAGCAATGAAGATAAACACATACAATATCTCATAGCAACACATCATACATAATTACAATTATACCACTAACATCATTTATCATCACAACTCAAGTAATAAACAACAATTACAGTCATGCCATTACCAATATTCAAATATTCAACAATTCAATTATCATAAACAATATTTATGATAATACCCTTAATAATTATGCATATGCACCTAGACTCAATTTCCCACTCCATGGAGCTAAAACTTAGATCAGAGAGAGTGATCGAAAAGATCTGTCTGCACCAACATGTCTCAAACCACGTGCTTAATTTTGCACATCTAGCACATGCACGACAATCATTATCAAATCTTGATTAAGAATAGTGTCTCGGTCTGGATCATTGGTGTGTTACGTCAATCTAACCCACGGTACAGAAGAGCTACCAACTGCCCATTGTAGGCAACCCGCACCTCAATGCCCCCAAGGTCAACGATTGACTTACATTACGCATATCGCACCCACTCAGGAGGTGTATTCTCTCCTAGGCAATTAGCCTTATACAGTCCATCGGACCTTTCCAATGCATGTACTATGCACCATTTACTGTTTTAATTCATTATCACTTATACGGGGTCCACTCAATAACCCAACAGTATTATTATTGTATTTTTATTGCGTAAACATATTTTTGCATTTTCTCAATCATGCAACAATTCTGTCTCATTTTCAAATCGTGTATCAATTTTTCAACGTTTCTCAATCGCGTAAAATATTTTTCATACGTTTTAAATCAAAAATACTATTTTTCTCATTTAATAACTAAATTTGACTTTATTTTTCATATTTGCATAATAGTCCCTCAAAAACATAATATTTACATTATAGTCCTCATTTAAATAATATTTTCAAAATAGTCCCTCATAAAAATTATATTTATAAAATAGTTCCTCTTTTATAAAATATTTACAATATAACCCCTCTTTATAAAATATTTACAATATGACCCCTCATTTATAACATAATTACAATATGACCCCTCATTTTTAAAATATTTACAATATAGTCCTTCTTAAAATTTTAATTATCATATAGTCCTTCTTTTTATAAAAATTACAATATAACCCCTCTAAAAATCAATAATTGTACTGTTTCCCCAAAATTAGCAATTCTTTCTTTTACTACAATTAATACAGCTCAAATTTTACCAACGCGCTTCAAAACCCGTAGGGTGAGCTATACGACAGTAAACTTCAAGTAATGACACCGGAATTAATTTCATAACTCATTTATTTAATTAAATCAAATTGTTTTCCCAAAATCGTTTTACTGTACTATACTCAAACTTTTCCAAATTCATTTAGATCTTTAATTTCTCATTTTAATCCATCAGTTTAAGGACTTTGGTCCGCTTTTCCATGGTAAGGCCGTGAGCCTCATTGCTCTTTGGAGCATTCATACAATCGTTCCATCATGTTGTTCACATCCTAAATTACACATACACTTACATGCATTCTTTTTTTTTTTTTTTTACAAATGGTTTGCAAAGGCATCACTATAAAGGCAGGCATCCCAACTAAGTTGGCACTCCTGCCAATATAAATCATTTGCAGCAAACCAAAAATTTATTAATAAGGAAAAAAAAAAACAAGGAAAAACATTGGGGGGGGCATAAACCAAACCCATGAAGGAATTAAAAATTTGTAAATCTATAGCTAGCAACACAGTACCTATTTTTAGTGAAATCTTCTACAATGAAAGAAGGGATTGAGTTCCACCAAAGAAAACCAGAAATAGGAGAGCCATGACAAGCAAGTTTGTCTGCACAAGCATTCCCTTCTCAGAAAATGTGAGAGCAAGAGAATCTCATTTGCTTGGATAAGAATAAACAATTATTCCATCTATTTTGTAGTTGCCAAGGAACAATATTTATATTGCTGAAGGCAGAAACAACCAAAAGAGAGTCACATTCAAGCCAAAGATTAAACCAACGATTTTTGTGAGCTATCTCAATAGCTAGAATAGCTGCTGACATGCATTCAATTTCATACATACAAACATATATCAAAGCAATAACCATAATATCACACATGCAAACACAATTATAAAACCATAGACACCAAAATCACAAACAAAGAGACATCAAACAATAAGTGAATAAACCCTTATGGGTTTTTCACTATACACAACCATCCCCACACCACCAAAACTTGGTTGGGGAGGTAAAATCTCCCTCTTACCTCTTGAAGACAAGATCTTCAAGCTCCTCTCCTTCTCCTTGATTTCGTGTGGATCACAAACAAAGCCCTAAAATTCTTAAACAATTAACAAAATCACATACAAAGCTTAATAATGATAAACCATGAAACAATCATGGTTTAGAAAATCACAAACTAAATTTTAAACCATAAAAACCAAAGTTTACCTTTAGGGAAGTAAGGAAAAACTTGGATTTGAAGCACTAGGAGTGAGATTTTGACAAAACTTCCTAAAGAAAAGTGTTTAGGAGGTGGTTTAGGTTTAGGAAATGATAAGAACAAAAATTATAGAAGATGGATAGTGGTGTTGGGTGTTGGGGCCAAATTCTAGAGAGAAAAAGGAAGGGAAAAGTTTCTTTGTATTCTTGAAATTTTTGAGAGGAAATGATGCTTGCTCTTTGGTGAGAGAGAAAAGTGAATATTTGAGAGTGATATTGAAAGTGTGCAGCCGTGACATGTGTAGGAAAATATTAGGAGATATACTTGAAATAAAAGATCACAATTGTGTTCACATTGAGTGCACATGGCTTGGTCACCATTTGGTCATCAAATGGTCACAAAAGACCATTCAAGAAGTTTGGAGAAGCCTCCCAAGGCTGCTTAGCCGTGTGGCCTCATTGAATTTGGGACTTTATTTGACTTCAATTAAAGCCTAATTGCATGCTAATTAATTAGCTAATTAATTAGGGTAAGTTTCCTAATTACACTTAATTAACATTCTAATTACATAACTAATTAATTAAATATATAATTGCATATATCCTAGCCTCTAAATAAAATTAGGATATCTAATTAGAAATTAGATTATAACTAATTAATAATTAAGTTAGTTTACTTAGTTTGTTAATTAGGTCATTAAGATGACTAAATTAAGTTTAATTAGTTACTAAGTAAAAGTCAAGCCACTATATTTGACTCAATCCTAGCCATTGAATTTAACTTTGTTTCTTATCCATTGACCTAATCTAAGGTGGATATCACTTAGTGATTTTATTAGAATTCATTTCACACCATTGATTTGATCAACGGTTATGATTAAAAACATCTTAATCAAGCTTTCCATCCGATGGTCTACAATAAAGTCTATGCCCCTTTATTTGACCACTTCCTATTAGATAGAAAAGTCCAGCCATCTATTTTGACTGATTCCTATTGGTTCACTCTAATTTAGCTTACAAAAAATATTCTACGCACATTTTCTGTCAACTAAAACTTATCGGGTCAAATAATTTATAGCAATAACTGCTATAAATAAAATAACAGATATTTATCTGTGAAATATTTTTATTTCACAGCTACATTCTAAAAATTAAAAGATTCTTTTCTATGCCACTCAGATTTGGGTTTAGTAAGATCCCCCGCCTCCGAATAAATCAGATAAGAATTTTCCTGGCTCGAAAATTATTATTTTTCTGACCCGGAGCAAATCACACAAAACCATCAAAAATAGTATCAGAACAGTCAAATTAATTTTATATTACACAGAAAACACAAAACAGTGTAATTCTGTCAGTTTTGTCACATAGTCTAAAATTTGGGATGTTACAACTCTCCCCCTCTAAAAATAAGTTTCGTCCTCGAAACTTGACACACTTAAAAAAAAATGGATACTACTCTCTTATCTTCTCTTCCAACTCCCATATGGCTTCGTCACAATTTACATCGTCCCAAACTACTTTAACAAATGCAATTTCTTTACTTCGAAGTTGCTTTGTCCCTCGATCTTCAATCTTGATTAGAAACGTCTCATAGGTTAAATTTTTCTTTAGTTGTACAGTGTCTAATTCGATGCCATGGGTTGGATCAGAAATATATTTCTGTAGTTATGATACGTGAAATACATTATGAAGATTTGATAAAAATGGTGGTAGTGCAATCTGATAACCTACCGGACCTAACGGATGAAGTACCTGATACGGCCTGATAAACTTCAAAGTGAGCTTCCTCGACTTGATTACTCGTCCAACTCTTGTCATAGGTGTCACATGTAGAAACACATGGTCAACATCTTCAAATTCAAGTGGTCTTCGTCTTTTATCAACATAACTCTTTTATCGCGTCTGAATTGTCCTCATCTTGTCTTGAATCATCTTCACTTTCTCAATTGTCTGCTGTACAAATCCTGGTCCTACCACAGTACTTTCAGCATCATGATACTAACACAATGGCGTTCTACATCGTCTCCCATACAATGCCTCATAGAGTACCATCCCTATACTCGAATGAAAACTGTTGTTGTATGTGAACTCTATCAATGGTAGAAATTCACCCCAACAACTAGCTTGTTCTAGAACACAAGTTTCCAACAAGGCCTTTGAAAATGCTAACTATCGTCTCTTCCTTATATCCAAGCCCCTCTTGATTGAACAGGTACTTCAAGCCCTTGATTTTATTATAGACTTTATAGGAAAGATAATGTCTTTAGATTTTCCTTGCAAAATGACTGTTACATATCCTAAAACGTAAATCAAATAATTCCTCTTATGCACGTTTCACTACCTTGAAGTATACACCACAACCTTTCTATTTAATCTCAACACTCAATCTAAATCCACGAGTTGAATTTCTTCTAACAGAATTTGCATTTGACTAGTTTTACGCATAACTCCTTCTTTTTCTTCAGAAATTGAAGAATTGCATTGAGATCTTCAGCATGTTCCTTCGAATTTTGAGAATAGATCAAAATATCGCCAATAAGGATAATGACAAATTTGCCTAGATGGGAAAGAAAGATCCTATTTATACAATTTGTGAATATCTCAAAAACATCCTTTACCCCGAATGGTAGTAATAAATACTCATAGTGCCTATAATGTGTCACAAATTGATAGCTACATAGAATGCAGTTATTTGTGCCCTATCCTAGTGCTAGAATGAATGCTATGTCCTTGTTTAAATGCATACTTGGAAGATTTTGTGCTTATATTTGATATATTATGAATCTAAGCCTTTCTGATATGTTATTATGCAAAACTGAGCTTTAATGATCATGGACTGAGTAGATTTATATATGTTATTGATTTGGTATTTTCTCTATGATATGAGGGTTTCCAAACAAGGTTAAATATAAAGCAATTGAGCTTAAAGAGGAATAGGAAGCCAAATTGGCATTCCAGCAAGCAACGCCGCAGCGCAAGGCAGAGCACGCCGCGGCGCAAAGAGGATTTTCAGCTTGGTCATACTTGGACCCGGGGCAAGAACGCCGCGGCGTAATTAAGTGAATGTTGCGGTGGTACATAGATCGACCCATTATGCGCCGCGACGCGCATATGTGGGCGCCGCGGCGTGGAGGCGGCTGCTGAGTTTATAAATAAGATTTTACACATTTTTCTCAGAATCTCTCTAGTTTTCTCTGTTCTGGCCATTTGGCCATTTCTAGTTTTTAGGTTTTGATAGTTTTTCTTAGTTTAGGTTAGTTTTAGGTTAGATAGCTTGGCTAGATCTTCCTTGCTGGTGGATTGGAGGCCAGGATCAAAGGATTGAAGGAGGATTCAAGCTTCAAAGACAAATCAATGAGCTTCTTTCTCTCTTTTCCCTTTCTCTCTTCTCTTCCTTATCTTTTGTATAGCTGAGCTATGTTTTAGGAATATTTTGGATCCTTTTATATATATTAATGATGTGTTTTTCTCTAAGTTTGTGTGGATGTTTGATTATGGTTCAATCATTATCTGTGTTTAATGCTTGTTCTTGGTTGGCCTCAATTGCATGATCCTAATATTGACAAATGAACTAGACATAGGGATTTGTTGATATGGATATGGTACGATTGATACATGTTCGGCGAGTTCAATTTACTTGGATGAGTTGATTCGTTAATAGGATAGAAATATACCTATTAACCATGTATAGTGTGTGATTGAGAATAGATCGTTCATGAGTGGAAGTTGCACTGGCTCTCAAAGAAACTTAGTGAGTTGAGCAATTGAAACCAAGGTTGATTGACCTAGACATAGGCTTTTGACTAATGAAGATTCTCAAGCTAACCTAATCAATGCATTTGTGTTTATGAGGGGAATTGCATGTTGTTGATAGATGTAGGGGGTGAAGGAGGATTTGCTGAAACCTAACTGCTTTTAAGTTTGTTGCTTTTGTAGGTTAGATTATTTTTATATTATTTTCCTATTTTTATGTCCTTGTCTAGAATTGATTAAGTTATTGGTTGGTATTTAGCTTTATATCGTAATATCCTTGTGGGAACGAACTTTTACTCTGTATCTGTATTACTTGTGCGACCCGTGCACTTGCGGTTAGCAAATGGGCAACACGTTTTGACCCTAACACAAATTGATCTTGGAGCAAATAGCGATTTCCTTCATTTGGTCTTCTAGTTCCCCCGTTGTCACATCATTCCAGATTTTCTTTATCAAAGTAAGTTGTTCTACTCACTTATTTTTAATCTTAACAGGAAATGTCTCATAGATCAAGTTTTCTTCTAATTGCACTGTATTTGGTACTATGACATAAGTTGGATGTAAGATTAATCCTTCTTAATTAAGATACATGAAAGACACTATGAAGGTTATAAGGAAAAGTAATAAGACTATTCGATAGATTACTAGATTAGTCCAATAAAGAATTTGAGATAGTCTAATAGATTTCGAAATGAACATGGTCCAAAAATTTTTGAAATGAACTTTCTGGATTCAAATCCAAAAATCTCAGGTCAAGGAGACACTAAAGTTGCATCGTATCAATATAGTAGAATATGGTTGGAAAATAATCAATCCATTTATAAACCCAGGCTCTCAAATAGATGTGATTTTAGATAAACAAATCTCAACAGAAAAGATTTGATATTCAATAGATATAGGGTAGAGTTAGAAAACTTGAGTATAAACAACAAGTTTAACAAGAAGAGTAGAAATACTCAAATCACATTATAACAAAGATACGGATAAGTCAAATTGATTTACTCAGTCTATTTGAGAAAGAAATATACAAACCAAACAATAGAAAAGTTTCAAACTCCAATAATAATAGGATAGTTTTAAACAGGCACAAGTAATAGTAACAAATTTAGAAGTTGGAGTAGCATTATGAAAAGAAGCAAAACACAGATAACCCCAAAAGATTTACACAATCACATATCACAAGAGAATCGGTTACCTTGCGAATTATACAGCATGATTTTAAGATTACTCTCTATGGCACAACTTCCTCGCTTCTTAAGTCTTTGTATTTGAACGTTCTCATTACACTCTTTGCACCGACTCTTTCTTCTTCTTGAGATTTTAAAACACTTGTATTACTAATGAAAGGCTCCATCTTTAGTTGATCACATTCCCTAGAGAAATGTCCAGGCATCCCACATCCATAACAAATAATCCCTTTATGTTGACAATCTTTGCTGAGATGATTTTTTCCACACTTGAAACATTTTATTGGTGATGCCAAAGTCTGACCAAAATCGTTGCCACTAGTACTTTCTCTCTTTGTTCGTTGTTGCATCCCTAGTGGTCATACATACGACTTTTGATGAACACGATTGACCTTATGCTTCCTTCCATTTTGGATTATCGAAGGTTCTAAGTTACAGCTTCTCGCATCCGGTGGCTTCTCCAATCCTAATAAGCCATAAAGTTCGATTATCAATTCCTGCTGCTGAACGATCATCTGTCTCTGTTGTGCTGCTACTTCAATCATCTTTTGCATTACACTTCTAGCTGCGGCTATATGATCTTCATCACGTCTCGCGTTGACATGCTCATGTTCGCAATGCTCCAATATCTTTCTTCAAAGACAAACAAAATCAAAACACAATGAACTAAGCGTAACTATTTCACACAACATCGTCTCCTTTCAAAAACCAAAATATATCTCTGTGTTCAATGTCAGAGATTAATATAGCACAAACAAGACAAACCTACCCACAAACCCAAAAGACTCTAAATTGGGCTCTGATACTAACTAATGTAACACCCTCCTTAGGGCGTCACACTTCATGTTACTTAATTACCAAATTACCCATTTATTTGAAATCATGCTTGTAATATAAATACGAGTTGTAAAATTTCTTAATAATAATAAGATAAACTTAGCGAAAAATAAAAACATTGCAACATTATCATATCACAAATAATTCATATCTTATATACATATACCAGTCTTTAGTACTGTCATATTTTAATATTTACAAACTAGACTCTCAAAATATTTAAGCTTTAATTTAAACTAATACACTGCCCAAGTGCTACTACACAGTAGAACCCTCAGACGGGTCCTCCTCAGATTCCTCAGAAGATAGGAATCTAGTTTAACGCGAAGTCCTATGGACAGGTGTCCGAGCAGACAACACAATACTGACCTCGCTAGGGGTACAATAGTAAGTCCCCCAGTACTGCCTAATAGATATTGGAAACTCTAGTTGTACATAAATATTAACACTAAGGTAATGATGTCCTAAGTTGTTGTCTACTCAATCTAATATCTAGGTCGCCCAGGTAGTAAATACGCTCTCTATCCAAATCAACGTTCTATGCCTCTGATCCTCCAAGAAATGTCAAACTCATACACCCAAGGAAAACAAGGCATCTCCATCTCTTCAAAACTCAGCATCCTCAGCAGGGATCTGCTCCTCCTCAGCTTCTCGCTCAACTTCTTGCTCAACGTCTTTTAAATTATAAATACAATATAGGATAGACATACAAAGAGGTGAGATCACCTACGCCAATACCAGTATGGTAGCAATGAAGATAAATACATACAATATCTTATACCAACACATCATACATAATTACAATTATACCACCAACATCATTTATCAATATAACTAATGTAATAAACAACAATTACAATCATGCCATTACCAATATTCAAATATTCAACAATTCAATTATCATAAACAATATTTACGATAATACCCTTAATAACTATGCATATGCACCTAGACTCAATTTTCCACACCATGGAGCTAAAACTCAGATCGGAGAGAGTGATTGAAAAGATCTGTCTACACCAACATGCCTCAGACCACGTGCTTAATTTTGCACATCTAACATATGCATGACAGTCTTTATCAAATCTTGATTAAGAATAGTGTCTCGGTCCAGATTCTTGGTGTGTTACGTCGGTCTAACCCACGGTACAGAAGAGCTACCAACTGCCCATTGTAGGCAACCCGCACCCCAATGCCCCCAAGGTCAACGATTGACTTACACTACGCATATCGCACCCAATCAGGAGGTGTATTCTCTCCTAGGCAATTAGCCTTATATAGTCCGTCGGACCTTTCCAATGCATGTACTATATCATTTACAGTTCCAATTCATTATCACCTATACGGGGTCCACTCAATAACCCAATAGTATTATTACTGTATTTTTATCGCGTAAACATATTTTTGCATTTTCTCAATCGTGCAACAATTTTGTCACATTTTCAAATCGCGTATCGATTTTTCAACATTTCTCAATCGCGTAAAATATTTTTCATACGTTTTAAATCAAAAATACTATTTTTCTCATTTAATAACAAAATTTGACTTTATTTTCCATATTTGCATAATAGTCCCTCAAAAACATAATATTTACATTATAGACCTCATTTAAACAATATTTTCACAATAGTCTCCCATAAAAATCATATTTATGAAATAGTCTCTCATAAAAATCATATTTACAAAATAGTCTCTCTTTTATAAAATATTTATAATATGACCCATCTTTATAAAATATTTATAATATGACCCCTCATTTATATCATAATTGCAATATGACCCCTCACTTATAAAATATTTGTAACATAGTCTTTCTTAAAATTTTAATTACCATATAGTCCCTCTTTTTATAAAAATTACAGTATAACCCCTCTAAAAATCAGTAATTGTATTGTTTCCCCAAAATTGGCAATTCTTTCTTTTACTACAATTAATACAGCTTAAATTTTACCAACACGCTTCTAAACCTGTAGGGTGAGCTATACGTCAGTAAACTTCAAGTATTGACACCCGAATTAATTTCATAACTCATTTATTTAATTAAATTAAATTCTTTTCCCAAAATCATTTTACTTTACTATACTCAAACTTTTCCAAATTCATTTAGATCTTTAATTTCTCATTTTAATTCATCAGTTTAAGGACTTTCGTCCTCTTTTCTATGGTAAGGCCGTGAGCCTCATTGCTCTTTGGAGCATTCATACAATCGTTCCATTATGTTGTTCACATCCTAAATTACACATACACTTACATGCATTCAATTTCATACATACAAATATATATCAAAGCAATAAACATAATATCACACATGCAAACACAATTATAAAATCATAGACACTAAAATCACAAACAAAGAGACATCAAACAATAAGTGAATAAACCCTTATGGGCTTTTCACCATACACAACCATCCCTACACCACCAAAACTTGGTTGGTGAGGTAAAATCTCCCTCTTACCTCTTGAAGACAAGATCTTCAAGCTCCTCTCTTTCTCCTTGATTTCGTGTGGATCACAAAGAAAGCCCTAAAATTCTTAAACAATTATCAAAATCACATACAAAGCTTAATAATGATAAACCATGAAACAATCATGGTTTAGAAAATCACAAACTAAATTTTAAACCATAAAAACCAAAGTTTACCTTTAGGGAAGTAAGGAAAAACTTGGATTTGAAGCACTAGGAGTGAGATTTTGACAAAACTTCCTAAATGAAAAGTGTTTAGGAGGTGGTTTAGGTTTAGGAAATGATAAGAACAAAAATTATAGAAGATTGATAGTGGTGTTGGGGCCAAATTCTTGTGAGAAAAAGGAAGGGAAAAGTTTCTTTGTATTCTTGAAATTTTTGAGAGGAAATGATGCTTGCTTTTTGGTGAGAGAGAAAAGTGAATATTTGAGAGTGATATTGAAAGTGTGCATCCGTGACATGTGTAGGGAAATATTAGGAGATATACTTGAAATAAAAGATCACAATTGTGTTCACATTGAGTGCACATGGCTTGGTCACCATTTGGTCATCAAATGGTCACAAAAGACCATTCAAGAAGCTTGGAGAAGCCTCCCAAAGCTTCTTGGCTGTGTGACCTCATTGAATTTGGGACTTTATTTGACTTTAATTAAAGCCTAATTACATGCTAATTAATTAGCTAATTAATGAGGTTAAGTTTCCTAATTACACCTAATTAACATTCTAATTACATAACTAATTAATTAAATATATAATTGCATATATCATAGCCTCTAAATAAAATTAGGATATCTAATTAGAAATTAAATTATAACTAATTAATAACTAAGTTAGTTTACTTAGTTTGTTAATTAGGCCATTAAGATGACTAAATTAGGTTTAATTAGTTACTAAGTAAAAGTCAAGCTACTATATTTGACTCAATCCTAGCCATTGAATTTAACTTTGTTTCTTATCCATTGATCTAATCTAAGGTGGATATCACTTAGTGATTTTATTAGAATTCATTTCACTCAATTGATCTGATCAACAGTTATGATCAAAAACATCTTAATCAAGCTTTCATCTGATGGTCCACAATAAAGTCTATGCCCCTTTATTTGACCACTTCCTATTGGATAGAAAAGTCCAGCCACCTATTTTGACCGATTCTTATTGGTTCACTCTAATTTAGCTTACAGAAAATATTCTACACACATTTTCTGTCAACTAAAATTTATCGGGCCAAATAATTTATAGCAATAACTACTATAAATAAAACAGCAAATATTTATCTGTGAAATATTTTTATTTCACAGATAAATTCTAAAAATTAAAAGATTCTTTTCTGTGTCACTCAGATTTGGGTTTAGTAAGATTCCCCGCCTCCGAATAAATCAGATAAGAATTTCCCCAGCCCGAAAATTATTATTTTCCTAACCCGAAGAAAATCATACAAAACAATCAAAAACAGTATCGAAACTATCAAATTATTTTTATATTACATAGAAAACACAAACAGTGTAATTCTGTCAGTTCTGTAACATAGTCTAAAATTTGGGGTGTTACACCCCTCACTTCCAAAAGGAATGCATGCTAATTCTATATAGGACAAAAAATAGTGGCAAATCTCTAAGAACGGTTTTCTTAGATTTCACTTAATTGTTGAGTCCCTTTGCTTATCCAAGACTATAAAAATTATTTGAGCCACCAACATAATTAATTCCAGTTGGTTTCTTTTAATATAATTTCCTATATATGATCTCATTCTCTAGATTTGATACGATTTCTGTCTTTCTGTCCATTTAGCTTATTGACATTATTCTAATATTGCAAATAGAAATGGTATGGTGCTACTTTATGATACGAGATATTAAATGGCTTTCAGATGCAGGAAAGCATCTTGAAATGGCTAGGGCAGGAATTGAACTTGCTCATGGGAAGGATTCTCTCCACCTCAGACTCTTACATGGAGTTTACTATCCAGAACTTGCATTGTGAGTTGTTTTCGAATTGTTCAGCTTCTTTTTCCTTAGAAATTCTCAAAAGATTCCTAGGATGCAATTCAAAGTAGTTTAATTTTTAGTACTTATTTCTTGAACTTGTAAAGAGATTAATTTTTAGGACTTTGTACATAGGCATTTGAGACTAGAGCTGCTTGAAGGGGTGGTGGCATATCATAGTGGCCAATTAGAGAAATCAAGAAAAGTATTAACTTTCGCAAAAGCAAATTTTGTCCACGTTTGTTGTACTACTATAGCATATTATGATAACATGTTAAAAAAAAGTCAACATTTTTACACATATTGCTTCTATTTTTTGGTCTCCTTGTTTGATTACTATGTTAGTTGGTTGCTATCACATATATTATAATCTTACTAGATTCCAGTTAAATGAAAGAAAGATCAGCTGAAGCACAAGCTTCTGTAGCATTAAGAAGTCAACATCACTAATTGTAAAATTTGAAGGTATTAATAGATATTAAGCATTCTTCTAGCTTTTGATGTTTTGAATTTGATTGATATAGTCAGTTTTGTTTGCTTGTCTATGCCGCCCCTGCCCATTTTTTTCTCTTCCAAAGAAGAGGAAAAAGAACATAGTCTAGCTGAAGAGTTTGGCATAATATGCATTACTTTTGACTCTCTCCTTGTAAATAATGTCTTGTTTTATTGCAGCTGTAAGTGCTAGATGAAGCCTTATCACTTGTTATGAGTATGAGCTTCAAAGAACATGATGCAAAGAGAGCATTACGAATGAACAGAGAAGAAATGAAATTAGGTGGGTGCCACTCTATGTTTATTGACTTATATTTTTTTATGGTATCTCTCTTGGTTTCTAAATAACTTCCTCCCCAGGGAACAAAAGCAGTATGGGATGACACCCTCAAAGAAAGTTGTGGATCCGGAGAGATTAAAGGAATTGGTCTCTATTGGGAGAGTGTTCTTTTGCAATTTTATTGATGGTATTGGTATTTGGTAATGTGTGAAGTGGCTACCTCTTCGTGTTTTAAAATAACATATTTGGCACGTAACATCAAGAACTTTTCAGTACCTATTAAATGCCATTGCTTATGCTACTTATAATTTGTTAATGTTGTGTCATCTTCCATTGCACACTTGCAGTTCTAACATAGACAAATCCTTAAATTTCTTCTTGCCAGTCTTTGCTAGCTAATAGTCTATTAGACTAAAGCCATCTTGTACTATGACTATTTGATAACACTAGTTATTAGACTCAAAATGATACTATTTGAGTTGCATTACTTGTAATTGTATAAGTTAGAGAGAAGTCTACTTGCAAAATGTAATAACAATTAATGGTATGCATAAGATATTGTAACTACTTCATATACTTTCAACTATTTTGATATCTTTTATAGTTACTTGGATAATTATAATGATTGATGATTTATTGTAATTTTTGATAAATTTTGATTTTGGATAATTATATGCATAGGAAAATAGAATTTTTTTTTTTATAAAATGAAGGCATCTAATTGTGGCAAATCTTAACTAGATGCCAAATTTTTTTAATATTTTTTAAAATATTAGAGATGGAAAAATTTGTCTCTAATTAAAGAATTGAGATGAATCTTATAACTGAATAGCAACAGAATTTTAAAATTTAGAGACGAAAAAAAATGATAATCATGGTAACCATCACCCAAGAGGGGGGTGAATTGAGTGATTATAAATTTTTAAAACAACTTTGAAAATTGTGCATTTTGATATTTTCAATCAACACATGCAGTAGAATAAGTTTAATAAGATATAATTATTATAGATTACTCAAATACAACTTGGGATATAGGATAAATCAAGCAAATATGCTAAATATCAAGTTCAACTCAAGCATATGTAATTAAAGCACAAATGTAGAGAGATAGAGTTGAGAAAAGTAAACACAAAGATTTATCCTGGTTCAGCCACCAACCACTTGTGGCCTGCGTCTAGTTCTCAAGTGAATCACTTGAGATTTTCTACGAAACCTTAAAGCTTGAACATGTGCTTGAAAACCTTTACAAAGTGGAGCATTCAACACACCTTGAGATGCCTCACCCTTTGTGCTTGAGCCTCAAATTTAAGGGATACCTCACCCTTACAACATTGAAAGATACCTCACCCTCTTTTACAGTTTACACAGAGTATAAATGAATTGAAACTCTCTCAAGAGTGAATAATACAAATTAAAGCTCTATGGGTATCAAGGTTTCACACTTTTAAGCTCAAAAATAGAGGATTGGAGAAAGAGATAGTGAAACACAAATTTAATGTTCAAGGATGATTTTCAGATTGTTCTCCAACATTTCTTTGATGCCCAAATACTTGTATTTATAGCCCAATGTATTTTAGAGTCGTTGGTGGTTATTGGGAAGCATTAAATACCAAAATAGAGCAGTAGGAAATCTGTTTCTACTACTAGATAATCAGTTAGGAGATTGTCCTAATTGGTTAGGAGCCTCAATTTTTGGCTCCTGATATTCACAATAACTGGTTAGGTGAAGGCCTAATCGGTTAGGAGCTTTAAAAGGAAACATGAAAAAAGCTCCTTTCTTTTACACTAATCGATTAGGTGAATTGCCTAATCGGTTAGGAGCTTTTAGAAACATGAAAAATGCTCTTGACTTAGTGAATAATCGGTTATTGAAAATCTATAATTGATTATTGCACTTTAGTTTTGAAAACTGACTTTAAATGGTCATAACTTCTTAGTTTCTTATCCGTTTAAAGCAAATGACCACTCATTGAAAAAATCTTTGAGTCTATTTTCATATGAAATAACTTAAGAACAAAACTCAAAGTTTTTTGAAAGTTATGGTCAAAAGAGTAACCAAAGGTCAGTTTTACAAAACATAAACTTGGCTATTTTTCATAGATTTAATTTACCATCAAGAGTAACTTTCTAAAAATAGTTCGTTAAGCATTTAAACATTTAAGGAACATTTGTAAAGATTTAAAAACATATTTGAGTTTAGTTTGATTCCCATTTACCTTTACATAAGATCTAAGTCCTATAACCTATTCTTGAAGAACTTGGACTTGATCTTGCCATTATCAATTCTAGTTCTTAGGCTTCTTGATGTAATCCAAGCTTCCAAAGAAAATCTTCTCTTCAAAACTTGAAAATGCTTAGAACATCTTTTCATTCTCATTCTTCTTGAGCTAAGCATAATTGTGATCTTTTGCTTTCTTGCTGCAATGCTCACTCTTGGTACTTGCACTATCCTACAAAGTATTGCTCACTTAAACAAACATAGTTAGTCCAAATTCATGATTCAATATCTTTATATGCATAATTCATAAATATATAACTCTAGTTAGTCTAACATGCATATAAGACTTTCATAGGCACATTCAAATAAGATATTTATCAATTACTAATAGATATACTCTATATAGGATGTAACAAAGAACAATTTGCATATTTTCATTTAAATAGAGTCAAATCCAATATTAATTTATTTATAACTCATATAAAGCATTATTGGATATATTATATGAAGAATATTATACATATATCATTGCATGATTATTAAGTGAAATATAACTAGATAAAGTACATAATCATGCATGATATAATATATCTCATTAAGCATATCTATGTAACTTGATCAATATTTTTTTGTAATGCATTTGTCATCTATTAAGCATATCTATCAAGCATAAGTATCATTCTTTTTTTCTTGTATTTGTCATCATCAAAACTTAAAATATTAAACCAGTAGAGCAAACTTATTTCCATAATCTCCCCCTTTTTGATGATGACAAATCACCAAAGAAAAATATGTTGAGGAATATACAAGAATAGATATTCATGCAAGCATATCAAACAATAAGTACAAGAACATATTTTTTTTCCAATTTTCACTCCCCCTATTTGACATCAACAAAAAGGCTTAGGAAGGAAAGATAATATTTTCTCTCCTCCTACAGATAAAACTCATGTTGTCAAAAAGAGTAGGATCAACAAAATCTAAAAACTTCTTCAAGTTATTCAAATCATAATTATCTCCCCCTATTCGATTTTACATATGATTCAAGAATAGAGAGATGAAACAAGTATGCTTTCAAGATATAAAAGATTATTCATGTAATGCTTGTCACATTTTGATAAATCAATATTTAGCATATGATAGCAATAAGCTTAAGAATTTATGTCTAACAAATAATATATTGCATACCACATGATAAATAAGTATCGTTTGATGAAGTTACAAACTATCCATATAAGATCATGAAATTAAGGTTTTCAAACAAAAGATCATACAACTTGCCACATATCAAGCATTTCTTAATGAAAGAATCAAAAAATATAAAGTTTAAAAATGTTTACCTCCTTTCATTGATAGAGGGAAAGAGAATAAGAGATTATCTTTATTGATATATTGATAGTATTAACAATAAAACACTTCATGTCAAACAAGGAAGTAAGCTAGGAGATATAAACAACAATTTAAGAGCTAGGCTCCCCCTCAAAATATGCATATCATCAAAATATAAACATAATAGTTTAACATAGTCATGCATATATTTATAGTCAATCAAGGACATGAAAAAAAGATATGTAAGATGAAAATGATAAACAACCATTGCAAATCAATAAATAATTATAGGAAGTTATAAGAAAAGAAGATAAGCTCCCCCTTATTGAAGCACAAGATAGATAAAGAGAAATATATATGCCAAAATCATGTAAGTACATTACCATAAAGTAAAACAAGATAAAAGATACATATTCTTAATCCATCAATCGAAAACTATTTTAAAACTTCTCCCCCTTTCAAAAATAATTTTACAAGAGCACATTATATTTTCAAAAGCATTTTAGAAAGGTAGAGAGGTTTAATATTAAAACTACATATTCCTTGAAAGTGATCAAACTCAAATCAAAAGAGCATATGAAAGTACATCTCCTCTCTTTCTCATTGAACAAGAGCCTTGAGAAAATAAAACGCTTTGAAGAACAAGGCTTATCTTTTGAAGTATCAAGATGAGCTCTATAGAACATTTCAAAAGATTTATTGGGAAACTTTCTTAAATATTCTCTCAAGATTTAATAAATTTTTTCAAAGCGAATGAAGAGAGTACTACATTTATAGCATATATCCAAAGATTTCTAAATTTACAAGACAAATAGGAGGTGAAAATACTTTCAAGTTCTTAAAACAAGTTCAAAATATTCTCAAGGATATGGAACTTTAAAAGCTTCTTTCAAACATGATAAGAAGTTTTGCTTTTAAAAAAAAACTTTTTAATCAAACCATAAACTCTTTTCGAAACAAGTACATGATTCTCATAGGTGTTATACCACTAAGAAACCATAGATCAAGAGAATCATAAATATTAAATATTCACTTGATGAAATATGCTATAGGGATCAAAGCATATATAGAACTAATATCATCCACCCTATATACAATGACAAAATTAGCAAGTTAATATCCAATTAGGCACTTTGTCAATGCTAAGCATACTTCTCATGTAAAGAAATCATCTAATCATTTAAGATCAAATTATCAACAAGTATCATATGATCCATAGCATATAGAATACCACAATAGCTTAGGGATAGAGATACTTATTGAGAGAGTGATGCTTTTTTAGAATGCTTTTCATTTATTGGTCCTTTGAGTTTGAGTTTTCTTCTATTACATATTCCATTCCATTGCACTTGAAGAAAGTTTCCTCATGTCCTTCTTCATTCAACTCTTTTCATTTATCCACATATGCTTGACATTTCAATATTTGATGACTATATTTGAAGCACATAGAGACACTTGCAAAGCTAACTCTAAAAGTTCTCTAAAACATAGGTTAGTATCAAATATCATTTAAGCTCATTTACAAGCATAATTTAGATTGATATATAATGTAACACATGTACCACATTATCAACTATGCAATATTAGCTCTAACAAGAATAAAGGAATAACATATGCATTTAAATCCAAAAATATAGTTTAAGCATTTTAAGACATGATTCAAGTTTATCAAAAAAAGCTTGATCATCATTAAAACATAAATAAGCATTTTGGGGCAAACAATAATCATGTAAGGCATGTAATATCAAGTAAAGAATTCTAATACGCACACGTGTCAATCAAGAACAAAAAGTCCCTTATTATAATGTAAGAATTGCAAAGCCATGGAATTATAATTTTAAAGTCATTTATGATTCATTTTAAGATATATTTCAATGTAAGAATCATTGAAGTTCAAAGATAAGTTCAAGGCATATAAAAAAAATCATTTACTTCTTATTTTCAAGATATGAACATATCAAACAATTTCAAATAAGAATACATATAACTTCTAACTTTCCAATCTCCAAATAAATATATAAAACAATTAAACATCAAAGAAAAAGGATTAAAACTAGTTATGAGCATGTGAATTTCTATATTTGAACAAAAAGAATTAGTCACAAGCTCTAGAACAAAGATATTACCATAAAACATGTCATTCCAAGCAAGATGTGTGCATATCTAGCATGTTGGCATATATAAAGATATTTTCAAGACATAATGCCAGAAAAGCACAACTTAAAACATATTAAGGCATAAAAATAAATCTCTACTTATCCAAATATCACATGATATTCAATTTAAAGTATAAATAAGAATAAGAGATTGATGTCACCAAGAATGTACTCTTTGAGTTTTTTATAGGTGACTCCAACTTCCAAGCTTCAAGTCTTTATGAAAGAATAGAGATTCTTTGCACCCTTTTTAGAAGTTGAGTCCTTTTAAACTTTACTAACCTCAAGTTGAATAATCTTATTCTGTTTAAATGCCTTCTTGAGGTAGTAATCACCCTACAACACAATTCATAGTACTTTATTTAGTATCCACCAATTTTTGATCCATAGGGGTTAGTCATTGATTATTAATCCATTATGCTCTCATAAAGATTAATTTTTCCATTGTATGTAAATTGAGCACAACAAATTAAGTAATCAATTGCCATTAGGCATATAGCCAATAACATGCTTACTTTCATGATATATAGATAATTTAAAGCATAGAAAGCATGCATAGTCATAGAATACTCTATTATCAAGAAATATGCAATATAGTGAGCAAAGGGTGTAACAAGAATGAACATAATCATGTGCTAAATAAAATATTCAGATATTATTAAGTGCACATGATTCTATCCTTTACCAAAGACCTATAAGGAATATACCTCATATTCATTATCTTTTTAAGTGAATGCTCATGAGAGGTAAAAGCATTTGATACCTTGGTCTTAGCAATCAAGGAAACTTTTTTCCTTACCTATTGCTTCTCTCTTGGTGTTTTAAAATTTACGTGTTCTACATTTTGTACTTGAGAAGCTTTGGTTGAAGTCATCTTCCTTCCAAAACTTCTACCATTGGGCTTTGGAAACATTCTCCTTGATGATTCCTCTTTCCTTTGACCAATTAGTAAATCCTTTTGAGAAATTTTCTTCATAATTGAAACATTAGGAGGACATTTTGGTGCCCACTTCATCTTGGGTCCTTGAATGTTAGTATTAGAGCCTTTAAGATCTTTAGGAACTCATACCATACTATTTCTCATATAAAGATTTCTTCTATAATTGCATAAATGAGAAATATGTCCTAAATGACCACAAAAATTGTAAACGATTGAATTCAATGATGGCTTGGTCCTTTGAAGATCATTTTTGAAAAACTTGAACATTTGGTTGTTATTATATTCTAAGTTATTTTTGCCACAAGCCTTACTTGAAATTCTATGTGGAGTAACATCAATTTCATTTTTATTAAAAAAACATGGAATATAAACAATTTGAATCATTAGCTTTAGCAAATTTAGAAGATAAGTCCTCAACTTGATTTTCTAAATCAAAGCACTTTTCACAAGAAGTTGAGGTTTCACAATTCAAAGGCATTTCCTCATCAAGAAAAGCATATTCATTCTTCAAAGTCCTAATTTCGTTTTCAATGGAGGAAATGTTTTCTAAACAAGATAAGTTTTTCTTTTCTAAAAACAACAAGTCATCATATAATTCATCATATGCACATTGTAGTTTATCATAGGAAGGACTATAATCTAGTTTAGCATTATTTACCTCAAAGTCCTTTTTAGTCATATATGAAATAGTCTCAATTTCTAGCATACTTAGCTCTTTATCACTACAAAAAACATGCTAAATTGCAGTCATTTTTTTGTGAAAGTTATCAAACGCCACAGATTAATACTTATTGGGGGGTTTTTTTTTCTTTCAGTGGAGGTTATTAACCCCCACAAATTGTGATTTCATTTCCCCCGAGATTTCAGAACCCTCCCTTCTTATTTCTATTCCTCTCCCTCTCCCTCTCACTCTCACTCTCGCCCTCTCCCTCTTACTCAACCTCTCAGATTTCATAATATAGAAATTTCTATCCTCCTCAACCTTACGTCAACAAAACCAATCCCAACAAGACCAGCCACCATCATCTCTAGCCGCATAGAAACCCAGATCCGTGAAGCTTCCATCACCACCTAAATGGAGCCAACAACCATGCCCCCTAACCCAGATCCACTCCGGCAACCGTGAGCCATTTTCGCCCACACCACCTCGAACCACCCCACACGCCATCCTTCATCTTTGCCACGACTTCCACCACACCGTCCTTCACTGCGGCCCAAATCCCACACACCGCCTACTGTCTTGTTGGTCCTCCCTGCAACCCGTAACCATAGCTCTCCAGACCGGTGACCCACCGTGCTACCCACCAAGCTAGCCGTGACCTCTCTGTAGTGCCGCGAACCAGCCACTATTTACGAGCAGTGTCCAGATCCACCACCATGGGCGACTGAGGACTACCCCTGTACGAACAAACCACCGCACCTGAGGTCGTATCTCAACTGCACATCTCTTGGTCCACGACCTAACATTAGCGTGCTGCTCCACCGTGTGAGCCCGCTCCCATCATCAAGCCACCACCATTATTTATTGCCAACCAGCCACCTCGAGTCACTACTTCACTGCCGCAACACCTGAAGTGCCGTCTCACCGTGTGTCTCTCTCCGTATTTTGCTTTTTAAGGTTCTTATTATGAGATTTGCAAGCTGCTAGGTTTAGAGAAACTTTGTGGGATTTAAGAATGTGGGCTTGGCCCTATTATTCAAATGGGATTTAAGAATGGGATTTAGAGTAACTTTTGCAGGTTAAATTGTTAAGTATTATATGTGAACCTCAACCTATGCATTTAGCTATACTGATAAGCTGTTATAGCATATAGTGTATTTTATTTATCTATGCCATTTTCATTTTAGGTATGTCCTTAAGAAGATCTGCCTTACTCTCTTGGGTTTATTGGGTTGAAGACTTGAAATTTTTTTTTGTTTTTTTGTTTATTTTGTTTCTTTCTCTGAGACATCCTTTAACTATGCTTAGAAATTTTACACATTTCATTATCCTATTCTTTTTTATGGTTATCATCCTTTATGAGCAAAAATATGCTAGTTGCAATAATGATCATGTAACATGAATACATAGTCCTCCTTTTCTCTGGATACATGAATTGGTAGTCAAAATTATAAGGTACCTCCTTCAACAGCTCTACTGATTCTGCACTACTTGCACTCTGACATCGTTCAACCTAAGAGTGAGAAGAATGTTGTAACCAGTCAGCATTTATGTAGTGCTGCAGTATGCTCTGTAAGGAAAAAGGTGATATATACTACTTCAGTCACCAAAGAAGAAAGTTATCAAGAAAAATTCAACGAAACCATAATAATTGTATTTATATAAAGAAAATTAACAATAGGAGAATTTAAGAAATTTTATAGCTATTAGATAGCTCAAGTGACATAAATTGCAGAGACTATGTAAAGCATGTACATTAGGTGTCAGCATTCAACTTATATTGCCTATATCTCAGACTCAATCTTATATAGATTTTAGTATCATTAGTATTTTCTTCATAGGTTCGATCGATTTTAATGTGAAAATCTGAGTCTGTCTTTGTTGTTGGTTGTTTCTGTAATTCGATCTCCTTGTTAGGATAAAATTTTGGAGTGTCTGCATTTTTCCTTTTATATTTCTATTTCTATAAAAACTTGTTTTTAACTTTTTACATATTATTATTATTATGCCATTTTCATTTTAGTTAAATTGTTACGTTTTTTGAAACTTGAGAATTTTAAGTTGATTTTTAAGCCTATGGTTTGTTCATTTTAATCAATTTTACATTTGAATATTAATGTAATATTTAGAATAAATTTCTTTCTACTAGTTGGTTTATATCTTAAAATGTGAAAATGATGCTTATGTTGTCTATGTTTTAACCCAAATTTTTGTTTTATGTTTTGACAAAATTGACTTATTTTGTGTTTATGAATGCTTACTTTTTATCATATTCATGGAGATCTTAATAGCAAAACCTCTTTTATAATCTTGATTGATTTATGATACTAAAATTGGCAAGCTGGTACCTTCACTTCCAGGTTGTTTTGTATGTATTGTCATCGGCTATTGTGAAGGAGAAGATATGTAAGTCATGATTCACGCTGAATTCAAGTATTTGAGGAAGTCAGAGCATTTATTAAGACATTGTAATCTTTTGCTTGTCAATATGTAGTCTTTTAATAGTTTGTCTCTATTGTACAGGGTTGAAGCTATAAAAAAGGCTAATGGTGTTCATTTTCCTAAAGAGGTTGGTTACTCTTGCAACAACTCCTTTTACTTATGAACCTGATGGATAATTTTTGTTCCTATTTCCAAGCTCTTTGAGGCTATATCAAATCATTGATATTGCCAATATACTGTTTTATTCACTGTTTTAACATTTTTTTTCTTGATTAGTTATTATGCGTTCTTGCTCTAAACTTAGGTTGTTAGGACTCTAACTTATATGTGCCCAGAGCTTCTTGCTGATATACCCCCTATGGCTCTAAGTCAGATATCTGGTCTTTAGGTAGGATAGATTTCTTTTGTACTCCTGAGATTACTTAATCTTAATTACTATTTTCTTTCCTCTCTTTAACAATATCTTTTTAGTTGCATTTGACATTTGTCATAACTTATAACATTTTCCAGGATGCTGTATTTATGAAATGACTTCTCACAAACCAATTTTTAAAGCTTTTGTAAGTTACTATCCTAGGCTGGCAGTTATTCACAATTTTTTAAAATGAAATGTTACTCACAAAACCTTTTAATCTTAAGTAGGAGAACATATACAATAATTCGTTTGAAACCCTAAATATTATATTGTTGGATCATAAGTGTTCATGGTGATGTTTGAGACTCTGAATTATATTATTTTTTAAAGCATTTGCTTCTCGCTCATTAATGATGGCTTATTGACTTTCAGTATTTCATATTTTTAAAGTTTGAAGGACAACATTAAATCTTTAACCTTTTTTGTTGTTGTCTTCATCTGAGCAAGATATGCAAGCATTGATTAACAAAATAAACAAGTCTATAGTGGCTCCACTACCAACTACGTATTATTGAACTTAAAATACTTGAGGCTAATTGTTGTTGATACTATTTGTTACCGAGATAATAAATATCCAAGCCCATTGGTTTTTTTATAATAAATTAGCTCTCTCTTTGTATGGTATAAGCAATTTAGTTTTACTTGCATGGCCTGTTGGTTATGTACTTTTTATCTATATATTGATAATATTTTCTCTTATTCTCTCTCTTTCTTTATCTCTTTGTAGTTTCTTACTAAATGTCTTTTATTATTTCAGTCAAACAATGCTTAAAGGGCAATGCTTAAAGTGAACCTACTACGCAATTGGATGTAAGAAGATCATCTGGTGATAGCAACACAAACCACCACCAACATATTTAGTATTAATTTTTTATGTTCATTTATTGTGACACTACTTTACATTATTAAGGATTTTAAGTTGTAAGTTTAGGTTACGAATGATGAATTTATTTAGCTTATTATGGATTCGAACTTGTGATGCTTATGTTACTATGAATATTTTTAATGCAATTAGATTCACATTTATATCAGTAATTTCATAAAATTAATTGTCTTGATTGTACATTCTAAACGTTATTAGAACTAAAAATTAAATATGTAGTAAATATCAAATGAATTGTAACGGTTTTAAATCTTAAGAAAGTAAAAAAAATGTTGTTTACAAAGATCAAATAGCGGCATTTTTCAACCTAAGGCAAATAGATAGTGGAGGTTAAAAACCATCGTAAATTGAAAAAAAAAGGGCCGCAAATTGTGGGGGTTTAAAATCACCACAAATTAATCACTGTTTGTGGTGGTCGTTGAAAAATTACTGCAATATAATACAGTGAACGTAAATGCAGCATTTTTTAAAACTGCCGCAACTTAGCGTATTTTTTGTAGTGTTAAGGGAATCACCATCTTCCTCATTGTTGTGCATCAAAGCTTCAAGAATATATACCATTTGGTTTTACTTTGCCATCTCTTCAAATTGAGCATCATCATTATCAAGAGGTATTTGTCTCCCTTCAATAGTTTGAACATCTTTTTTAGGACATTTTTCATGATAAGATTCCTTCAATGGCTTTTGCTCTTCTTGTTCTCTATATACAACTTTATGCAAAAAAAATATTGTTAGCAAGATAGATAACATCAACAGCATCCCATATATCTTTTGCACTAGAGTAACTCTTAATTTTAGCATAAGTATCATCATTTAAACCACTTCTCAAAATTTGCATAGCTCTAATGTTCAATGAAAAACATTTCTTATGATAGGCATTCCAAGTTTGTTTTGATTTGCAAGTAAATCCATCAAGCATAATATCCCACAAATCAATATCAATAGATTGCATATAAAATTCCATTCTAGCTTTCCAATAAACAAAATTGACAACATCAAAGAATGGCGGTTTATCAATTTCAAGACCTTCTATTTTGAAAAGCTTTCAATGGTTGCCAAACAAACAAGGATCTTTAACTCCAAGCGGTTAAGCTTTTAACAGAGCACGAAGCTCTGATACCACTTGTTAGTCATGGCAACCATCACCCAAGAAGGAGGGTGAATTGGGTGATTATAAATTTTAAAAACAACTTTGAGAAATTGTGTTTTTTTATATTTTCAATCAACACATGCAGCAGAATAAGTTTAACAAGATACAATTATTATAGATTACCAAATACAACTTGGGATATAGGATAAATCAAGCAAATAAGCTAAATATCAAGTTCAACTCAAGTATATGTAATTAAAGCACAAATGTAGAGAGATAGAGGTGAGAAAAGCAAACACAAGGATTTATCCTGGTTTAGCCACTAGCCACTTGTGGCCTACGTCCAGTCCTCAAGTGAATCACCTGAGATTTTTCACTAAACCTTTAAGTTTGAATAGGTGCTTGAAAACCTTTACAAAGTGGAGTACTCAACACACCTTAGGATGCCTATTCAAGGGATACCTCACCCTTAAAATTTTGAGGGATACCTCACCCTCTTTTACAGTTTACACAGAGTATAAATGAATTGAAACTCTCTCAAGAGTGAATAATACAAATTAAAGATCTATGGGTATCAAGGTTTCACATTTTTAAGCTCAAAAATAGAGGATTGGAGAAAGAGATAGTGAAACACGAATTTAATGTTCAAGGATGATTTTCAGATTATTCTCCAACATTTCTTTGATACCCAAATACTTGTATTTATAGCCCAATGTATTTTAGAGTCGTTGGTGGTTGTTGGGAAGCATTAAATACCAAAATAGAGCAGTAGGAAATCTGTTTCTACTACCAGATAATCGGTTAGGAGATTATCCTAATTGGTTAGAAGCCTCAATTTTTGGCTCCTGATATTCATAATAACCAGTTAGGTGAAGGCCTAATCGGTTAGGAGCTTTAAAAGGAAACATGAAAAACACTCTTTTCTTTTACACTAACCAATTAGGTGAATTGCCTAATCGGTTAGGAGCTTTTAAAAGCATGAAAAATGCTCCTGACTTGGTGAATAATCAGTTATGGAAAATCCATTATCAGTTATTGTACTCTGGTTTTGAAAACTAACTTTAAATGGTCATAACTTCTTTGTTTCTTATCCGTTTAAAGCAAATGACCACTCATTGAAAAATCTTTGAGTCTATTTTCATATAAAATAATTTAAGAACAAAAATTAAAGTATTTTGAAAGTTATGGTCAAAAGAGTAACTAAAGATTAGTTTTACAAAACACAAACTTGGCTATTTTTCATAGATTTGAGTTACCACCAAGACTAACTTTCCAAAAATAGTTTGTTGGATATTTAAACATTTAAGGAACACCTGTAAAGATTTAAAAAAAAATATTTGAGCTTAGTGTGATTCCTATTTACCTTTACATAAGATCTAAGTTCTATAAGCTATTCTTGAAGAACTTGGACTTAATCCTTCCATCATCAATTCTAGTCCTTAGGCTTCTTGATGTAATCCAAGCTTCCAAAGAAAATCTTCTCTTCAAAACTTGAAAATGCTTGGAACATCTTTTCATTCTCATTCTTCTTGAGCTGAGCATAATTGTGATTTTTTGCTTTCTTGTTGCAATGCTTACTCTTGGTACTTTGACTATCCTACAAAGTATTGCTCACTTAAACAAACATAGTTAGTCCAAATTCATGATTCAATATCTTTATATGCATGATTCATAAATGTATAACTCTAGTTAGTTTAACATACATATAAGACTTTCATAGGCACATTCGAATAAGATATTTATCAATTACTAATGGATATGTTCTATATAGGATGCAACAAGAACACTTTGCATATTTTCATTTAAACAGAGTCAAATCCAATTTTAATTTTTTATAACTCATATAAAGCATTATTGGATATATGATATGAAGAATGTTACACATATCTCATTGCATGATTATTAAGTGAAATAGAACTAGATAAAGTGCATAATCATGCATGATACAATATATATCATTAAGCACATCTATGTAACATGATCAATATTCTTTTTGTAATGCATTTGTCATCTATTAAGCACATCTATCAAGCATAAGTATCATTCTTTTTGTTTTGTATTTGTCATCATCAAAACTTAACATATTAAACCATTGGGGCAAACTTATTTCCACAAAAAATTCATCTCTAAATTAAATTTTCCGTCTCTAACAATTAGAGACGCCACTTTTAGCGACGGATCAATTTCTGTCTTTAATTCTATCTCTAAATATTTAGAGACAGAATTCTGCACATTTAAAATTTCATCTCTAAATTTGATTTTTTTAGTTGTTTATAAATCAATATTCATTCATGTAAAACAATGTCTAAATGAATGAAAGTCATTATATTCATTTTTATTTTCCTTTTTCTTTTGTATGTTCACGGGTGGATCATTGCAATTCTTCTCCATAATGAGATGGACAATTTGAGGAAGATTAATTATGGTGAGAAATTAATCAGAACAAGCCTTTTAGAAATTTAAACTTTGATGCATTCATTTAATTAAATTATTATTCATGTATTGGCATATTCATGTATATGTAAGTTCTAAGTATTACCTCCTTAATTAATGAGATAGAGTGCTGTTGTTTGTAGTTGCTGGCAGGCTTGCCCATTCACACAGTTAGGTTCTTTTCTTATTTGCAATATCATCCATTATTGTGCTTGTAGCGTACTTTAGCAATTGTGAGATACAGTGATAGAAGTCCACATTGTAGAAAGTAACATAATTTTTCACTCTTTGATAGTACAAGTATATGTAAATCACAGTAAAAATAAGATTAATAAGATTGCAAGCAAAAGAAAAAATGTAGAATAGTGTCATTGGACTTGAATGAAACTAAAATAGAAAAAAAAGAAATATATATATATATATACACACACACACATACACGACTTGGTCGAATACAAATATTTTGGGAGCTAATGGTCATTCTTTTTCTTTTTGGTACATAAGGGACAATCATGAGACGAGTTTGGCCTGACTTGAATCTGACTTGATATCTTGATCGGGTCATTCTCTTGAACCTAAACCTGATCCAATCATAGTCCGATAATGATCAGACCAGAACTGAACTAACTCGATATGTTGACATAATATATAAATTTAAATATTATGCATAATTAAGTCATAAAATTATAAAAGTAGGAAACTAGCACTAGAATATATTTTAAATTATATATAAAAACAAATAATATCAATATAAATATATCATTACGTTATACAAAAGTTATTAATTTAATTCAATATTTATAACTAATTGTAAAAAAAAGTATAAGTTTTAAGATAATATGTGGCACTGGGCCGAATTTTGAATAACCTCAAGTATAACTCGAACCTGACCCAAAAACACATCGAGTCTATTTTGTTTTGGAATCCTGAATATATCCCAATTAGTTTTTGGCCAAGTCAGGTTATAAGGATGGACCGGGTCTTGAACACCCTTAAATTGCTAATGGTCTTTCCAATGGAAAAATATTGTGAATCGGATTATAATGGCTATGCCTAATTGAAATAGTAAATTGGAATCTCTTTCTGTAAAAATGTATTTCGGAACGATTTTTGGGGTAGAGGAGCTCAAGCTTAAAGTTATGGCTCAACTGGAGAGGGCTTTTTTACCAAACTGCCACTGATGGCAAAATTATTTATCAAAATGCCACTTTTTAAAATTATTTACAAAATTATCATTTTTTAAAAACTACTTACTAAAATACTACTCTTTTGAAACTATATACCAAACTGCCACCCTTTTATTTAATATGGCATTTTTTAATATTTTTTTGCCATGGAGGATGCGCCAAAGCATCCATGAAGATTACACCAACCGTGTTAGCGTAACTTATGTGAATGCGTCATCTTGTTTAGTGCATCCTACATGATGTTTTTTACATGGATACGCCATGTAAGATGACATTTTTCAGTTAAAAATGTCAACACATTTGGCATTTTTCACGTGGACCAAAAAAATTTAAAAAAATACTTATAGGGCACTTAACCTATTTAACGTGGTTCTCGCACTCCTCCCAAAGACACATGCATTTCACATGCCTACTAGAGAGTGCACCATAACGTTGAAAAACATCATTATCGATTGGCTTATTTATAGGCCAAGTGTTTGCTTCTGATCAGTAAAGTAGTCGATATAGGACTTTGGTGTTGGCAAGGCAAAACAACTAAGTAAGGCAACAAGATACCTTTGTGTCGCAACCGTCCCGAAGGGCGCCACAAAAATAAAAAAGAAAGAGGAGGAAAAGACCTCGAGGTGTTGCGAGTCGCCACCATTCGCTTTATCCATTAAATGGAATTGTGCAATTGGACACCTAAGAGATGGTCTACGTTTCAGAGTTTGAGGTTCGGGGTTATTACGAGTAGGGAAGGTGTTAGCACCCCACACCATCCGTTCTAAGAATAGTTACCTATTTAATCTAATGTTATTCGTAAGATTAATTAAATTGATCCTTTATTAATTAAAAGAAAAGAATTTTTGTTTTTGATATGTCCCATTTTGTCAAGCATATTATCAAGAATGATAAATGACTAAAACCAGAAATGGGAGGCTAAATAGCCATTATTTTGAAATAAATTCTAAGTCTACAACATATTGCATAAAAGTGGTGAATTAAAATTTTATTTTTTTTAAAAGAAGTAACTTTCAGAATAAATGACCAAATAAAATATTATTTCAATGAATAAATTTTAATTCAAAGAAATTTATTTAAGGTAAAAGAATGTTTTTTTTAAGTAAATGGCCAAATAAAATCTCATTTATTATCAAGAAAAATATTTTTAGGCACAAATGAGATTTTTTTAGTAATTTCCAAAAGAATGTCTTCATGAAAAATAAAACTTCAATTCACCACAATCATGATGTTGAAACTGTATAAAATTGTTCACTTTTTTTTAAGGATTTAATTTCACGAAGAAAAAAAATCTTAGTTTATACAAAAAAAAAAGTTGTATTTTAATTTACGTAATTATTTCAATTTTTATATAGGGATTAGACCTCGCTAGCGCTTCTGGCAAAATCTAATATAAAGCCTCAAGATTGTCCGAAAGAGTGTATTTGATTGGTGCTCTGATCCTCTTCCAATTTTTTCATCATCAACAAGTTTTAAATTACTAATTAATATATTAATACAAAGTAAGAGTGTGTTAAATTAAAATACAAGTAATATAAACCTCAAATTAATGAACACATGTCAATCCAAAAAAATAAATAAATGAATAGAATAAAAAAATAAAATAAAAAGATTGATGGAAAAAAAAGATGGGGCCTGGATCCGTTTTCACTTAAGCCCAAATGAAAGTTTAAGAAAAAAAAAAGAACGAACAGGAAATTAAAGAGACTTTTAAGTCTCATAAAATATCAAACCAAATGTGAAAAGAAAGAAGAAAATGGGGGAGGGGGAAAACTCACGGTGCACGGTGGGGAGCGAAGAGTTCGTGTGGCCTGGTTTGCTGTGGTGGACGGACTAGCCTCGCGATCGGCGCACAGATCTGGTACAATGGCTGCTACACGGCTCGTGACGGAAGGAGAGGTTCTGGTTCATGCAGATCTGATCCGTTCCAGTGAGGAGAGCGCGACGGCAACAGGAAGGTTCGACTAGGTGCTAGTTCGCGATGCCGGCACTAGTTCAGTGGAGCACGTCGCCGAGCCGCGATGGCTCTAGGTCACTGTTGGGTTCATGGATCTGGCGTGTCACGGGTCAGGTCGGAATGAGCGGGTGGAGGCGCAGCTTGCGTGGTGGCACTGAGATGGCAGAGACGCAGCGAGAGGACGGCGGTGCCGGATCTGGAGCAATCAGGCTCGGCGGTGGTGAGTTACTCTATTTTGTGGGGTGGTGCGTGATCGGAGTATGCGGTTGATCACGGTTCTGGTTGGGTTGGCTGGCACTGGTGGAGGCACGATTAGTTTTGGGCCGTGGTGGAGGTTGTGGGTGATTTGGGTTCTTGATGTGTTGTGGTTGTTGAATGTGGTGGTAGTGGTGACCGTGTGGTTAGAGAGGGTGACCGGTGGTGTGGTGAGTTTATGGTGGGTGAGAAGATGAAGTGGCTTTGAGGTTGAAGATGGTGAGTTAACTGGGTTTGCTGATGGTGGCTGCAAGGTTGAAGATGGTGGTTCGATTGGTGGATTTCTTTGTGTGAGGGCTGTGTGTGTGAGGGAATTCTGAGTGTCTGAGAATTTCTCAATATGTGATTGCTCTTTGTTTTTTTGTTTCTGAATGATTAATCCTCCCTTTTATTGTGTCTGAGATCATCAAATGCCATAATTTTCATTTTTTCTTTTTTATATTTGGAAGGTAGAAGGATTGAAACTGAAAAAACTTAATGTTTCTGAATCATGATTGGAAAGTAGATGGAAAAGAAAAATCGTAGGAGTCTTTAATCCAATTCAAAGCAGCTGTTTGATGGCTAGGGTTGCAGCAGCAGGAAGGGAAAGTGGGTCATAGGTTAAAAAAAAATTGGGTTATGGGTTAAAAAATGAAATTGGATCATGGGTTGACCCGTACAGAACAAAATTAGTATTTTTTTCAAAGAAATTAAATAAATAAAACAAAAACTAAAAATAAAAGAAAATAGACAAAATTTGGTATCAACAACTGCCCCCTTTTGTTTTACATTTAGAATAAATGAAAAGCAAAGGAATTGATTCAATTTTGTCCATGAAAAGGTAAAAAGCTTGTGGATTTAGGTGTTCGCTGAAGCTTAAAGCAAAAAAACCTACGGAGTCAGGTATCTTCTGAAGCTTAATAGAAAACTTAAAGTAGAAAAGGTAAAATGCTTGAGGATTCAAGTGTCCGCTGAAGGTTAAAGCAGAAAAGGTAAAAAGCTTGCAGAGTCGGGTGTCTACTAAAGCTTAACAGAAAATTTGAAGCAGAAAAGCTTAAAGACAATGAGTACGGGAACCCAAAAACATAAAAACAATGGGTACGAGGACCCATAAAAGGTAAAAAGCTTATGGATTCAGGTATCTGCTGAAGCTTAAAAAGAAACTTAAAGCAGAAAAGGTAAAAAGCTTGCGGATTCAAGTGTTTGTTGAAGGTTAAAGCAGAAAAGGTAAAAAGCTTGCAGAGTCGGGTGTTTGCTGAAGCTTAACAGAAAACTTGAATCAGAAAAGCTTAAAGACAATGAGTACGGGAACCCAAAAACATAAAAACAATGGGTACGAGGACCCATAAAAGGTAAAAAGCTTATGGATTCAGGTATCTGCTGAAGCTTAAAAAAAATTTAAAGGCAATGGGTACTGGGACCCAGAAACAAAAAACAATGGGTACGAGGACCCGAAAGGTAAAAAGCTTGCGGAGTTAGTATCCACCGAAGCTTAACAAAAATAAGGTAAGAAGCTTACGGAGTCGAATATCCATTGAAGCTTAACAAAAACAAGGTAAGAAGCTTACGGAGTCGGGTATCCGTTGAAGCATAACAAAAAAGGTAAGAAAACTTGCAGAGCCGGGTATCTGCCGAAGCTTAACAGAAAACTTAAAGCAATGGGTATGGGAACCCAAAAAGGTAAAAAGCTTACGGAGTTGGGTATCCATTGAAACAAAAACCAGGTAAGAAGCTTACGGAGTTGGGTATCCATTGAAGCTTAACAAAAAACTTAAAGGCAATGGGTACGGGGACCCGAAAACATTAAAGGCAATGGGTACAGGGACCCGAAATCATAAAAGATAATGGGTATGTTGCCCTGACTTATCACAGAAACTAAAAGCAATGGGTGTGAGGACCCAAAAAGAAAAGGTAATGGACATAAGGCTCTGATTTGACTGAAAACAGTAAGTTGGACCTTTGTAGGTCAAGGCTAGCAAAATGAAATAGTGCACTATGCATGCTTTAGATGTATGAGAGTACGAAAAACTCTTCTTCTTCTTTTACTTTTTTCTTTTTTTTACTTTTTTCTTTTTTTTTTTTGCTTTTTTTTGTCTCCACGACTCCTGAGGACATGATTGTAATCCTTTTCAAAGATGAACTGGAATGAGATTTATTGACATCCTTTCATTTGTCTATTCAGCCGATGGTTGAAATGTCTAACCGGGATGACCCTTGAAGTGTGCATTACATGTGACACATAAGAGCAATGGGAAAACCCTTTAGATGACCCTTGAGGTGACCTAGTTATCCTTTCTTTTTATCAATACTCTTATCAAGAATCATTGTGTTTCCCATACCTTTCAAGTCATTAGCAATTCTCAATGCTCTAGTAGCAATATCACATATTTCACATTCCAATATATGATTATTAGAAAAATGTATATTGAGTCAAAGAAGAGGTAAGGTAAAAATATGACGATATTGTATTGAAATAGAAATGGTGAAAAGAAAGTAATATTGTGGTCATCAACATAAAATTTATAAAGGGATGATGAGGGCAAAGGTCTTCAATTCTTCCAGTGAAACCCTTTATCATAATCAGCATCAATCCTCTGCATATCCGATTTCGAACACCCATTAACCAGCCTATGAAGACTCTGACTGCCCCAGTTGGGATCATTTGGCCTGCTCCAACATAGAAAACTTAGTTTGCTCTAAAGTAGAGATTTGCTCCTCCCTAGCATGGAGACTCAACTGCTCAGGTCTCACTTCCTTTGTCATATCAAGCACTATTATCATTTCATTTTGGACTTTAACTTTTGCCTAGGTCGCTCTAACTTTTGCTTAGGTAACCTTTTCAAGTTTTCCACCTAGCGAGCCATGTTTTTCCTTTTTCTTTTTCCCTTTTTTTTGACAAGTAGTGCTTTTACGCATAATATTTCTTGACTGCGTCTGAATTTACAGGAAGTGATAGATCTTCATTGTCTATTTTTACAAGAATCAAGGACCCTCCAGAGAAAGCCTTCTTTACGACATAAGGTCCTTCATAATTTGGAGTCCATTTTCTCCAGTGATCTTTTTGAATTGGCAGAATCTTTTTGAGCACTAAGTCTCCTTCTTGAAATTGTCGAGGACGCACTTTTTTGGCATAGGCTTTCATAAGTCTCCTTTGATATAACTGGCCATGACACAGTGCAGTTAACATTTTACCTTCAATAAGATTTAACTGATCTAGTCGGGCTTGGACCCATTCGGCCTCTTCCAATTTTGTCTCCATCAATACTCTTAATGAGGGGGATCTCTACCTCAATAGGGAGTATGGCTTCCATTCCATAAACTAAAGAGAAAGGAGTTGCCCCAGTTAAGGTACGGACAGACGTGCGATAACCATGCAGAGCAAAGGGAAGCATCTCATGCCAATCTTTGTATGTCACGATCATTTTTTGGATGATCTTCTTGATGTTTTTGTTTGCTACCTCAATAGCTCCATTCATCTTTGGGCGGTATGGTGAGGAGTTATGGTGTTAGATCTTGAAATTCTCGCATATTTCCTTCATCATTTTGTTATTCAAGTTAGTTGCATTATCGGTGATGATCTTATTTGGTAGACCATAATGACATATTAACTCTCTTTTGATGAACTTGATCACCACATTCCTGGTCATATTGGCATAAGAAGCAGCTTCAACCCATTTGATGAAGTAGTCTATCACGACAAGGATAAAACAATGCCCATTTGAGGCCTTAGGTTCAATAGGTTCTATGACATCATACCCCACATGGAGAATGGCCAGGGTGCTGCTAGGACATTCAAGGGGACTGGCGGCGCATTGATCTTATCAGCATATGTTTAGCACTTATGGCACTTCCTCACATGATTGAAGTAGTTAGTTTCCATGGTTAACCAATAGTAACTAGATCTTAGGATTTTTCTTGCCATTGCATGTCCATTGGAGTGAGTTCCGAAGGAACCCTCATGTACTTCTTCAATAATATTTTCTACTTCCATTGCATCAACACATCTTAGAAGCACCATATCATGGTTTCTTTTGTAAAGTATTTCCCCATTCAGAAAGTAACCCATCGCAAGCCTCCTCAGGGTCCTATTGTCAATTTCTGAAGCTCCTGTAGGGTACTCCCTATTCTTGATGAAACATTTGATGTCATGGTACCACGGCTTCACATTAGGCTCATCTTCAACCACTTGATAATACATAGGATAGTCCCGACTTTCCATTTTTATAAGTGGTAGGTCCCTTTCATGACTTACTTGAAACATTGATGATAGTGTGGCCAAAGCATCAGCCAACTGGTTCTCTTCTTGAAGAATATGATGAAAAGTGACTTCATCAAATTGCTCAATCAATTCTTTGATGTAAACATGGTATGGGATCAGTTTGGCATCACGGGTCTCCCATTCTTCTTTTAGTTGACGAATGACCAAGGTAGAGTCCCCATATACTTCCAAGATCTTTGCTTTTGATTCTATTATTACCTGAATACCCAAAGCACACGCTTCATATTATGCTATATTATTAGTACAGTCAAAACACAATCTTGCTGTGATTGGGGTGAATTTATCTTCAGGGGAGATCAAGATGGCTCCAATGCCATGCCCCAGTGCATTAGAGGCTCCATCAAACCACACAGTCCATTTTTCTTTTTCAGAGGATTCCTCATTTTTAAACAGAGCCATTATATCTTCATCAGGGAACTCACATTGCATCGACCCATAATCCTCTATAGGTTGGTTAGCCAGATAATCTACAAGGGCACTTCCCTTAATTACCTTTTGGGTGACATAAATAATTTCATACTCCGATAATAAAACTTGTCATCGCTCGATTCTCCCAGTGAGAGCGGGTTTCTCAAAAATATACTTGATAGGATCCATTTTAGACACTAACCAAGTAGTGTAACACAGCATGTATTGCCTCAATCGACGGGCAGCCCATGCCAAGGCGCAACAAGTTTGCTCTAACAATGAGTATTTTACCTCATAATCGGTGAACTTTTTACTTAAGTAATAGATGGCACGTTCTTTCCTGCCGGATTCATCATGCTGTCCCAATATCCAACCCATAGACTCATTAAGCACTGTCAAATACATAATGAGAGGTCTCCCTGGCACTGGAGGCACCAAAACTGGGGGTTCTTGTAAATATTGCTTGATTTTTTCAAAGGCTCTTTGGCAATCTTTATTCCACTTGACTGGCTGATTCTTGCGTAATAACTTGAAGAGTGGCTCACATGTTGCTGTGAGCTGGAATATGAATCGAGCAATGTAATTCAACCTTCCCAAAAATCCCTGAACTTCCTTTTCAATGTGAGGGACTGATAATAACATATTTTATTCATTAAGAAACCCTTATGTTTAGTCATTTACACTCTCCATATTCTTAATTGATTGAGTTTGGTATGATTTTGTGAGTTTGAGCTCAAATTGGTCCTAATTGAATATTTTCAGCATTATTGAGATTTGACACTATTTCTGTATTTTTGTCATAACTTGAGTTCTTGATATCTGATAATCATGAATTTTACCTTGTAGAAAATCTAAGAGGAAGCTCTACAACTTTGATGAAGAGCTCGAAGTCCTAAACAGATGTCTAAGAGACCTAAGTTTACATGGAATTTAGAATACGGGTTCTGTCACTAGAATCCGAATGGTGTGCAGTCATAAAATCATATCTCAAGCTGTAATAATGGAGATGGGCGGAAATTTGGATAGTTGATAGTTAAGACCCAAATAAACAACTTTCATGAAGAACACTTTTTGAAAAAATGAAGTCTAATAGGTCAGTTTGAGCTTGCAAGTTGGAACAGAGGTGCTGAAGTTGGGTTTGAGTAACCTACGGTATATGGGTCATATCTTAGGCTGTAGGAAGCCAAATTGGATTATCCAGATATGCATGTTATAGCCAAGACAAAGATCTACAACTTTTATGAAGAGTACTTTTCATGGGTCTGAAGTATAGTTGGTCATTTTTGGCTTCCAAGTCAGACAAGAAATTTTCGTCCTCAACAACCCACTCAACTACTTCACTCACCAACCTACTCAACTACTTCACTCACCAACCCGCTCAACTACTTCACTCACCAACCCACTCAACTACTCCACTCACCAACCCTCTCAACTACTCCACTCACTAACCCTCTTAACTACTCTACTCACCAACCCACTCAACCACCCCACTCATCCACCCACTCCCCTTTGTCATTTTGTTACCCTAGACTTCTATAAAAGACACCATTGGTTATCATGAAAGTAACAAGTTGTATTCTCCTTCATTTCTCTCATAGTTTCTTCTTGTTTCTTCATAGTTTCTCATAGTTTTTGTATATTTTGATGCTCCCCTTCGTGGTAATGGAGGGCTAAGCTACTTTCGGTCAATTTAGAACTCTTGAAGAGATTGTGGTTTGGATTCTTGAGACCTTGGTTATGTATTGTATTTGATTTGTAATTGAATTTCTCTTTTCTTCTTCTTCTTTCTTCTTCTTGATCTTGAATGCATGAATGGTGATTCTATTTATGTTGATCTGATTTGATCTTGGTTTAAGATTGAGATTTGTGATGAAACTTAGAAATGATTGATCTAAACTAATCACATAAATGAAGATTGAGATTTGTGATGAAACTTAGAACTGATTGATCTAAATTAATCACAGAATTGAAAAGGTTAGGTTACTGATTTGTGCCTAAGTTAATTGAATTTGGTACTTGAAATTAACATAGATCTTCATGAATGGCGTGATTGCGGATTTGTGTTTATCACTTGTTAATTGAATTCTAGACGATCGTCTAGTATGAATTCTGGATTTGATGCAGAGATCTCGGTTAGATCCAAATTAACAATTCAATTGCACTTCAAGTGTTCTATGAAGGGTCTATGATTGAATCCACCCAATCTTGGATAGGTTTCTAAATTGACTGCTCTTTAATTGTTATTTCTTCCTTTAATTTTGTTAAGTGCGATCTTAAACTGTCAAACCCCCCTTTGCTAAACTTTCACTTGAGTTGATTAAATTGCATCTACAATCCTCGTGGAGATGATCCGGTGTTGTCACTATGCTATAAGCTTAGGTAATAACTTCGGTTATAATTTTGACTGAGTTCGGCGCTCGTCAAAATTTTAGCGCCGTTGCCGGGGATTAGTAAGTGTAATCTTTTCATTTTAAGTGTTTTTACTAACTTTTGCTTTTTATTAACTTTTCTAACATTTTTATCCATTGTCTAGTATATTTTGCTTATTTATTTGTTTTTGTGTGATGCATGACTAGGTCCGAGCCTGATAACTTGGTTGACTTTGATCTTGAGATTGATAGAACCTTGCATAGGTTGATTAGAGCTCGTAGGCCAAGTGCAAGAATTACTTCTGAATTTGATCTTAATATTGGGAGTGAACTTGAGATCTTGAATAATTCTGAAACCATGGCTAATAACATACAAAATAGAACTCTTAAGGAACTTGCTGCTCCTGATATAACTAACCAATCTTTGTGTATTCAATATCCAGATCTTGATGCTGATTTTGAGTTAAAATCTGGATTAATACATTTGTTGCCCAAGTTTCACGATTTTGCAGGTGAGGATCCCCATAAGCATCTAAAGGAGTTCCATGTGGTTTGTTCAACCATGAAGCCACATGGGATCTCAAAAGAGCACATCAAGCTGAGGGCATTTCCTTTTTCACTTGTTGATACAGCCAAGGATTGGTTATTTTATCTTTCACCAAGTTCAGTAACAAGTTGGATTGACATGAAGCGGTTGTTCTTAGAGAAATTTTTCCCTGCCTCTAGAGCTGCTGCCATTAGAAAAGATATTTGTGGTATAAGACAAATGACAGGAGAGACCTTGCATGAATATTGGAAAAGATTCAAGAAGCTGTGCTCGAGCTGTCCCCACCACCAAATCACCGATCAACTCTTAATTCAATATTTCTATGAAGGCTTGCTGCCAAATGACAGAAGCATGGTGGATTCTGCCTCTGGAGGAGCCTTAGTAGACAAGACCCCTGCAGCAGCGAGAGATTTGATAGCAAACATGGCAGCCAACACCTAACAATTTGGCACACGAATTATTACCTCAACCAGAGGAGTCAATGAGATTCAATCATCTCATATAGACTAACAGAGAATGGAACACAGACTTGATGAATTGACTTCTTTGGTGAGGCAGTTAGCAGTGGGACAACAAGCACCAATGCAGATGGCTGCAACTGTGTGTGGCATTTGCTCTTGTTCATCTCATCCTACTGATGCATGCCCCACACTTCAGGATGGTGGTTCTATTTTTCCAGAGCAATCTGTTGCAGCAGTTGGTATTTTTCCTAGTAGACCCCAATATCAGCAATCACAGTAGCAGCCTAGATATGATCCATTTTCTAATACCTATAACCCTGGCTGGAGGGACCATTCCAACCTGAGATATAGAAATTCTGGTCAACAACAACAACAGCCCTACCAACAAGAAGAACATAGCGGTTTAGATACCAAGCTACAGGCCCTAGCAACAAGTACCAACCACCTGTATTTAGGCAAGCACAACCTGCGCCGCCACCCATGCAGCAGCCCCTCCAGCTACCTGTTCCAGCAGCCACTCCAGCTGAGCCACCTTTCGAAGACTTGATGAAACAGTTTCAGCAGAATGTCAATGCCACCATCCAGAATTTACAAACTCAAATTGGGCAGATGGCAACCACTCTGAGTGAGCTGAAAAGTCAAGGGTCGAACCAATTGCCTTCACAAACAGTCAACAACCCAAGAGGCAATGTAAGTGTCATTAGCTTGAGAAGTGGCAGAGAAGTTGATGGTCCTACTCCACCACAACCTGAACTACAAGTGCAGCAACCAGAAGGTGATCAGAAACAGAAGAAAGTGGATAGCTCAGTCCAAAAATCTATGACACAAAAGAAATGTGCAGAGAATTCAAATCTGGCCATTCCACTACCTTTTCCAAACAGAGTCACACAGTCCAAGCATACTACGCAAACAGAAATAGAAAGAGAAGTCATGGACACATTCAGGAAGGTGGAAATTAATATTCCCCTCCTTGATGCAATCAAGCAGATTCCCAAGTATGCCAAATTCCTCAAAGAGTTGTGTACTCACAAGAGAAGACTTAAGGGTACTGAGAAAATAAGCATAGGCAGAAATGTTTCTGCAATGATTCTACCAAGCATGTCACAAAAATGCAAAGATCCTGGAACTTTCACAATTCCTTGCACGATAGGTAACTCCAAATTTGAACATACAATGCTAGACTTGGGTGCTTCAATTAATGTCATGTCTATGTCAATATATCAGTCCTTGAACATTGGCACTTTGCAACCTACTGGTATAGTGATTCAGTTGGCAAATAGGATCACTGCTCATCCTGCAGGAGTGCTAGAAGATGTGTTAGTTCAGGCGAATGAGCTAATTTTTCCAGCAGACTTCTATATTCTGAACATGGAATATGAGTCTTCAACAAACCATGCTCCATTGATCCTAGGCAGACCTTTCCTCAAGACAGCCAAGGCCAAGATAAATGTGCATGCTGGCACCCTTTCCATGGAATTTGGCGACGATGTGGTACAATTTAACATTTTTGAGGCCATGAGACATCCCCTAGAGGAGCATTTTGTTTTCCATGTTGGTATGATTGATATGCTAGTTGACGATGCTTATGCTGATATTTATGCTGAATTTCATGATATTGCTGATTTTTTGGATTCTGTTACCTGTGAAACATGTGCTGGCTATGATATTGTACCATGTGCTGCATGTGCTGAGATTTATGCAGTTATGAGTGGTGATGTAACTGCTGACTTGAATGATGCAGCATGTGAAAATGAGAGTCAGAAGTATGTTGAATTTAATGTTGCTGAGTTAGTTGTTTCAAACGACTTTGTCGCTCCTCCATTATCTGCCCCCATCCTTAGAATTAAAGATTTTTCCAGACCATCTTAAATATGCATATTTGGAAGATGGTGAGAAGCTGCTTGTGATTATTGCTAAAAATTTGTAACCTGATCAAGAAGAAAAATTACTACAGGTTTTGAGGCAGAATAAACAAGTCATCGGATGGATACTTGCAGATCTTCCTAGTATCAGTCCCTCCACATGCATGCATAGGATTTTGTTGGAGGAAGATACTAAACCAGTACGGCAGCCCCAAAGGAGACTGAACCCCCTGACTGGATGTGGTAAAAAAGGAAGTTACCAAGCTACTGCAAGCTGGCATTATTTATCCCATATCTGATAGTAAATGGGTGAGCCCCGTGCAAGTTATTCCAAAGAAATCTGGGGTCACAGTAGTTGAAAATCAGAACAATGAGCTACTACCCACAAGAATTCAAAACAGCTAGTAGGTTTGCATTGATTACAAACGACTTAACCAAGCCACCAGGAAATATCATTTCCCATTACCTTTTATTAATCAGATGTTAGAGAGACTAGCTGGCAAGTCGCATTATTGTTTCTTGGATGGATATTCGGGTTATTTTCAGATCCATATAGCCCCAGAAGACCAAGATAAAATTACTTTCACTTGCCCATTTGACACATTTGCATACAGAAGGATGCCTTTTGGTCTGTGCAATGCTCCAGGCACCTTTCAAAGGTGTATGGTAAGTATATTTTCTGACCTTTTAGAAAATTATATGGATGTATTCATGGATGACTTTACTGTCTATGGCTCTTCCTTTGATACGTGTTTGGATAGTTTAACTCAGGTTTTGCATAAATGCATTAAGGCTAACCTTGTTCTGAATTTTGAGAAATGTCATTTCATGGTAGAGCAAGGCATAGTTTTAGGGCATATAATATCTAGCAAGGGTATTGAGGTAGATCCTGCAAAAATAGATGTTATTTCATGCCTATCTTACCCCACATGCGTGTGGGAGGTTCGTTCTTTCCTTAGTCATGCAGGTTTCTATAGGCGATTCATAAAAGATTTCAGCAAAATTGCTCTTCCACTATCCAACTTGCTACAAAAAGAAGTGGAGTTCCATTTTGACCAGAAATGCAAGGATGCCTTCAATCACTTGAAGCAAGCATTGACCAGTACACCTATCATTCAGCCACCAGATTGGGCACTCCCATTTGAGCTCATGTGTGATGCCTCTAATTATGCTTTGGGAGCTGTTCTTGCACAAAGGGTCGGCAAAATATCTCATGTCATCTCCTATGCTTCAAGAACTTTAGATCCTGCACAAGTCAATTGCACCACCACTGAAAAAGAACTTTTAGCAATTGTTTTTGCTTTAGACAAATTTCGATCATATTTGCTTGGTTCTAGAGTGGTTGTGTTTTCAGATCATACACTACGAAGTTTCTCCGAAGAAGCTTGATGCAAAGCCTAGGTTGATTAGGTGGATTTTGCTCCTCCAAGAGTTCGATATTGAAATTCGTGATAAAAGTGGAGCGGAGAATTTAGTGGCTGATCACCTAAGCCGAATTGAAAGGGAGGCAGATACTTTTCCTATCCATGATGTCTTCCCTGATGAGCAGCTTTTCAAGCCGCAAGGTAACACTCCTTGGTTTGCTGATTTGATAAATTTCTTAGTTGCTGGTGTTTTTCCTGCACATTTTATTAGGGCTCAGATTGATAAATTGAAGAGTGAGTCAAAATATTATGTGTGGGACGACCCTTATCTGTGGAAATTTTTTAGTGACCAAGTCATTAGGAGATGCGTGCTTGATAATGAATTCCATTCTATTCTTAGCTTTTGTCATACACTTGCATGTGGCGGTCATTTTGGTCCCCAAAGGACTGCTAGGAAAGTTTTGGAATCTGGATTATATTGGCCCACTCTATTTCATGATGCATATGTATTTTGTAAATCTTGTGATCAATGCCAAAGAATAGGAAACACTTCTCGAAGGAATGAGATGCCCCAGAAATCCTTATTGTTCTATGAGATTTTTGATGTATGGGGTATTAATTTTATGGGACCCTTTCCTGTTTCTTTTGGTTTTGTTTACATTTTGCTAGCTGTTGATTATGTATCCAAGTGAGTGGAGGCGAAAGCTACTCGGACTGATGATTCCAAAGTTGTTGTGGATTTTGTTAGATCACAGATTTTGTGCAGGTTTGGAGTTTCGAAGGCCATCATCAGTGATTAGGGTTCACATTTTGTAATCGAAGCATGGAAGCTTTGATGAAAAAGTATGGGGTCTTGCACAGAGTTTCTACACCTTACCATCCCCAAACTAATGGGCAAGCCGAGATTTCCAACAGGGAGATCAAGCAGATACTCCAGAAGACAGTTCAACCTAACAGAAAGGATTGGAGCAAGAGGCTTGAGGATGCTTTATGGGCTTACCGGACTGCTTATAAGACACCAATCGGGATGTCTCCGTATCGGATTATTTTTGGAAAAGCCTGCCACCTGCCAGTGGAAATTGAGCATCATGCATTCTGGGCGGTGAAAAGGTGCAACTTAGACCCAGATCAAGCAGGTATGGAGAGGAAGCTGCAGCTGCAGCAATTGGAGGAGATCCGCTTGGAGGCTTATGAAAGTTCCAAACTTTATAAGGAGAAGACCAAAGCCTTCCATGATAAGTTGATTCTGAGGAAAACATTCGAGATTGTTCAAAAAGTTCTCCTCTATAACTCTCGCCTCCGACTCATGCCTGGCAAATTAAGGTCTAGATGGGATGGACCATTTATTGTTACTAAGGTTTTTCCTTCTGGTGCTGTTCAGATTAAAAGTGAGGTCACTGTCAAAGCTTTCATCGTAAATGGACACCGCCTTAAACAGTATCATGAACTTCCAGAGAATGCAAAAATGGAGGTGATGAACCTTCTCCATCCGCATTATGAATAAAAAAAAAGAAAAAAGAAAGAGAAAAGAAAAAAAAACAGCTGTGTGCCCAACAATGAGGTAGGTAGTGACATTAAATTTTGTCACTCGGAAGCATGTGGAGATCATTTTTTTTCAGCGACAACAACTGTAAAAATCTTGTAGTATGGATTTTATTGGCCTACTTTATGCAAGGTTTGTTACACTTTTTGCAAAAGCTGCGAAAATTGGTCAAAAAAGTTCTGCTTTGAGATTATCATCTGCACCTACTCTTTGGAAAATTGAGATCTAGGTGGCGCGGTTCTTTTGTTGTCAAACACGTGTATCCTCTGGGGCCGTAGATATTGAGGATCCTAGGAATGGTAATGCACTTAAAGTTAATGGACAAAGACTCAACCATTCCTGGAAAACCAAGTTCTTGAGTTCTTTGTGTTACCGGTTAAGTGGCGGATACGGTACTCCGTGACTCTCAAGTCGGTTTATTTTTCAGTTTCCCAAAATAACTAAACCCTTCTTCTTCTTCAAAATGGATGTCATTCTTTCAAACCTGAGCAAACATTTTCCTTCTCTTCCTCAACATGCTCTGAGAAAAATCTACAAAGTTCGATGTGAAAGATTGAGACTGTTAATGCACAAAGGTATGCCAGAAGATGTACGCTGGATAATTGAAGCAAAGGTCCGATTAGCAGGTAAGTCCTCAATTTCATTTGACTCATATATGCTCGGTCTTGGAAGAAGTTCATATTCTAAAAGGAGAAGAGCAAAAAGGTTACAAGTCTGTCACAAATGTGGATGATGGAACTGTAACAAGCAATGTCGTACTTTGGGGATGGTTTCCGCAAATAGAGAAGATAAAATTTTCTTTATTAAGAATGGACTGAGAAAGGAGTCATTAGATGATATCTTATTGACTCTTGAGACGCATTCTTGTGGATTGGTGCATCGTGAAATTCTTAAATTGTGGAATCTCTTCAAGGATGAAGAAAAACGCTACAGTCTTGGGAATCTGACTCTAAAGACCCTGTTTGCCAATTTATAAGAAAATTGGATGGGAAGCTTATCCTCGACTCATAGAAGACGTTTAAGCTGTTACTGGACGTTAAACTAGAGGCAGATGTGAGCCATATCCACAAACAATCTGTACGTATCATTCTCTTCTTCTTCTTCATATCATCTTTCAAACAAAAAAAAAAAGAAAAGATTCTGTGTTTCTTAAATTCAACCTTTTCTGACAACCGTCAACCTACCCTTATAGGTGCAATTATTCCCCTTTCCATTCTTTTTCTTATTTAAACACTCCATTTTCTCCATTTTTCTTCAACTCAGAAACACTCAAAGAGAGGAAGAGTATAGAATGGGGCCTTCTATTCGTAACCTCAAAAATGTCTGTGTTTTTTGTGGGTCGAGTTATGGGAAGGGATTAGAGTTTGTAAACGCAGCTAGCACTCTTGGTCGATCACTTGCTGCGAGGAATATTCATCTTGTATATGGGGGAGGTTGTTGTGGGTTAATGGAGGCTGTATCACTTTCTGCTTTTATAGGAGGCAGTCAGGTTTTAGGTGTTATTCCTAAACCTTTAGCTGAAAATAACATCACTGGAAAGACAATTGGAGAAGAAATTCAGGTGGTTTTGGTACTTTGGAAGAAATTTTTCAAATTGTCTCTTGGGCCGAACTGAACATCCACCATAAACCCATTGGTTTGTTGAATGTTAATAATTTCTTTAATCTTTTGTTATCTTTTCTTGACAAAGCTGTGGAACAGAAATTTATCACTCCTTTGGCAAGACAACTTCTTATCTCTGCCTCCACTATTGATGAGCTCATTGATAAATTAGAAGCTTTAGAGTATGTACCTGATAAGGTATTAGCTCAGATAGATTGGTCAACAGGAAGCAGCAAAGGAAGTAACAAGAAAAGAAAGCCAGTTCTGACACTTTCTCTTTAATCGGTTTGATTTTATTATACTTTCTTTCTGTTTAAATTTGTGTCAGCTTTCTCCAACAGGTAATATCTTCTATCCTTTACTCATCTATATTTTAACATTGAGGACAATGTTGTGATCTAGTTGGGGGGGAAGGATAGTTGACCAAAAAAAAAATTATTGTTGTTTTGTTTGGAAAGTATGATATGATTGTCATGGACTTATTAAACCAATTAGTGATGGCAGAGTAAGGAGTAATTTTATTCTTGAGACGCATCTTAATTGGTGGCAGAGTAAGGAGTTTTTTAGGTAGTAATTAATTAGTATTAAATTGTGAAAGTACTAAAATTTTATTATTTGATTTCTTTTCAGGGTCTGATACGGCACTAACAGTGTACTTCTTTTCTGCTTAGCGTTGATTCACTTCTTATCAGGTTGTGTTGCTCTTTTCTATATCTCTCTTTCACATTGAGGGCAATGTTATATTAAGTATGGGGGAGAGATTTTAGCTTTTTTTTGTTTTTTGTTTTGTTTAAAAAAAAAGGGGTTCATTGCATGATTGAATAACTTTTCTCCCTTCTTGAACTGATATGCTTGGTGATGGATGATTGAATTGATAAATTGAGTTTGATGGATGCATACCATGTGAGATTTTAAGCCTAATGGATGGATTTAACATTTATGCCATTCTCTTCTTTCTTGTGTGATTTTCACTCATGTTAATGACCACTCTAGAACTTGCTTTGATTCTTTTTTAGGCTACATTTCACTTGCATGCATGAACATGATTGAGGCCCTCTTTCTTAATTAGCTAGTTTAACCAAATAGCCAACCTTATTTTCAATATGATATTAAGCACTCTTTTGACTTCTTGAAAATTCTTTGATTCCTGCCAACCTTGTATATTTTCCTTTACTTAACCCCTTTGAGCTTATTTGACCATTTCTTATTTCTAACTCATTATGTGCCTTAAATGAAAAATCGTGTTCTTACTTTACCTTAGGGAATAAAAGAACATTAGCTTGGTTAATGGAAGAGTTTTTGAACAAGTGTGGGGGTGTGTGTACAAAATGGTTGTTGAAAAAGGAAAGAGTGCCTAAAAAAAAAAGAGGAAAAATGTATGTATATAGTTATGTTCATATATATATAAAAAAAAGAAAAGAAAAGAAAAGAAAAGGATTGGGAAATGAATATGTAAAGGGATATACATTAGAGTTGGGATGAACTTTTATGCTTGTTATTTGAACTCAGCTCTCATTTGCTTTTATTCCCTTTGGTATTTATCTTCTCATATCCATTTTATATCTCTTCGTTACCTTGACCTCACTACAACCTTGAATAAAGTCCTCATGATTTGTGTGTGCATGTGTTTTGAGTAGTGGAGAAGTAGAAGATAAGCAAGCTTATGGTAGTACAATTTTCATGGGTTGAATTGAGTGAAATTCCTACCTTTTAAACACTTGAGAGATTGAGAGGGAATCTTGTGAAGATCTATCATTCTCGATTCATATTGAAGATACCTTGCTTATTGGTTTGAGATATGGAGAATTGTTAACTCATGAATGTTTTGATCCCTTGAACCTTTGGTTGTTCTTCTTGATTGTAAAATTTTGGGCTCTTGAATGTCGTTAGAATTTAAATTTTTGTTAATCTCTTATGTCCTTGTTTTGGTCTTGAGTTTTGCCCAGGAGTGCAAAAAGCTAAGTGTGGGGGAATTTGATAATCACATATTTTATTCATTAAGAAACCCTTATGTTTAGTCATTTACACTCTCCATATTCTTAATTGATTGAGTTTGGTATGATTTTGTGAGTTTGAGCTCAAATTGGTCCTAATTGAATATTTTCAGCATTATTGAGATTTGACACTATTTCTGTATTTTGGCCATAACTTGAGTTCCTGATATCTGATAATCATGAATTTTACCTTGTAGGAAAGCTAAGAGGAAGCTCTACAACTTTGCTGAGAGCTCGAAGTCCTAAACAGATGTCTAAGGGACCTAAGTTTACATGGAAGTCAGAATACGGGTTCTGTCACTAGAATCCAAACGGTGTGCACTCATAAAATCATATCTCAAGCTGTAATAATGGAGATAGGCTAAAATTTGGATAGTTGATAGCTAAGATCCAAATAAACAACTTTTATGAAGAATACTTTTTGAAAAAATGAAGTCTAATGGGTCAGTTTGAGCTTGCAAGTCGGAACAGAGGTGCTGAAGTTGGGTTTGAGCAACCTGTGGTATTTGGGTCATATCTTGGGCTGTAGGAAGCCAAATTGGACGATCCAGATATGCATGTTATAGCCAAGACAAAGATCTACAACTTTCATGAAGAGTACTTTTTATGGGTCTAAAGTATAGTTAGTCGTTTTTGGCTTCTAAGTCAGACAAGAAATTTTCGTCCTCAACAACCCACTCAACTACTTCACTCACCAACCCACTCAACTACTTCACTCACCAACCCACTTAACTACTTCACTCACCAACCTACTCAACTACTCCACTCACCAACCCTCTCAATTACTCCATTCACCAACCCTCTCAACTACTCTACTCACCAACCCACTCAACCACCCCACTCATCCACCCACTCCCCTTTGTCATTTTGTTACCCTAGACTTCTATAAAATGCACCATTGGTTATCATGAAAGTAACAAGTTGTATTCTCCTTCATTTCTCTCATAGTTTTTTCTTGTTTCTTCATAGTTTCTCATAGCTTTTGTGTATTTTGATGCTCCCCTTTGTGGTAATGGAGGGCTAAGCTACTTTCGGTCAATTTAGAACTCTTGAAGAGATTGTGGTTTGGATTCTTGAGACCTTGGTTATGTATTGTATTTGATTTGTAATTGAATTTCTCTTTTCTTCTTCTTCTTTCTTCTTCTTGATCTTGAATGCATGAATGGTGATTCTATTTATGTTGATCTGATTTGATCTTGGTTTAAGATTGAGATTTGTGATGAAACTTAGAACTGATTGATCTAAACTAATCACATAAATGAAGATTGAGATTTGTGATGAAACTTAGAACTGATTGATCTAAATTAATCATAGAATTGAAAAGGTTAGGTTACTGATTTGTGCCTAAGTTAATTGAATTTGGTACTTGAAATTAACATAGATCTTCATGAATGGCGTGATTGCGGATTTGTGTTTATCACTTGTTAATTGAATTCTAGACGATCGTCTAGTATGAATTCTGGATTTGATGCAGAGATCTCGGTTAGATCCAAATTAACAATTCAATTGCACTTCAAGTGTTCTATGAAGGGTCTATGATTGAATCCACCCAATCTTGGATAGGTTTCTAAATTGACTGCTCTTTAATTGTTATTTCTTCCTTTAATTTTGTTAAGTGCGATCTTAAACTGTCAAACCCCCCTTTGCTAAACTTTCACTTGATTTAATTAAATTGCATCTACAATCCTCGTGGAGATGATCCGATGTTGTCACTATGCTACAAGCTTAGGTAATAACCTCGGTTATAATTTTGACTGAGTTCGGCGCTCGTCAGGGACTGGTATATCCAGTATTGCTCGAACCTTGTCAGAATTAACTTCTATTCCTTTCTGGCTCACCACAAACCCCAATAGTTTGCCTGATCTGACACCAAAAATGCATTTTGCAGGATTTAGTTTGAGTTTAAACTTCCTTAATCGCTCAAAAAGCTTTTGCAGATTAATTATATGATCTTCTTCTATTTTTTACTTTGCAATCATATCATCCACATGAACTTTATTTCTTTGTGCATTATATTATGGAACAATGTCACCATGGCTCTTTGATACGTTGCCCCAACATTTTTTAAACCAAAAGGCATCACTTTGTAGCAGAAGGTTCCCTATAAAGTGATGAATGTGGTCTTTTCTATGTCTTCTAGTGCCATCTTGACTTGATTGTATCCTAAGAAACCATCCATAAAGGAAAAAAAATGAATGTTGAGCAGTGTTATCCACCAAAACATTAATGTGAGGTAACGAGAAGTCATCTTTAGGACTGGCCCTATTTAAGTCTCGATAGTCCACACACATTCAGACTTTCTCGTCTTTCTTTGGAATAAGAACAATATTGGCAACCCATTGTGGGTATTTTGCAACTGCAAGAAACCCAACATCAAACTATCTTTTTACCTCATCTTTGATTTTTAGGGACATCTCAACTTTCATTCGTCTCAACTTTTGCTTAATCGGAGGGTACCCAGGTTTTAGTGGCAATTTGTGCTCAACTATGCCAGTGTCTAGCCCAAGCATATCTTGGTATGACCATGCAAAGACATCATTATAATCAAACAAGAGTTTAATCAACATGTTACGCTCATCTTTTTTCATCGAGGTACCAATTTTGATTTCTTTCTTATCATTTTTAGTCCCCAAGTTAATTACTTCAATTGGTTCCTCATGGGGTTGGATTTCTTTAGCTTCTTATTTTAGTAATCTCATTAACTCAGGTGAAGTTTCCCAATCATCCTTATTATCCTCGTCAGCATGATTAACGGGGTGTTCAAAATTATATGATGAGATCTTGACACTATCACTTTCAAGAGAATCACTTTCAGATCTGCATTAAGTGATGTTGATATAAGAAAGATGAAATGAATAGAAAGTCATGATAATGGTGGGATGAAAGCTATGGAATGAGAAAACTCAAAATGCATTTTATTAATAACAATTATGGGAAAGGAAACATGTAAGCCCATTTTATAAATGGAAATCCTAAAGTCTTGGGCAGAGCTAAAGGAATAGCACTACAACATTACTTTGAAAGAGACTCTAAGGTTACAGGAAGTTCGAAGATCTCCCAATTGTTGAGTCTTGTATCTGAAGAACATACATACACCAGGTCCGTATAACTGACAAAGTCATCATCTTCAACAGCGGTCACTTGGTCTACGAACACAACTCCCGCGCTCCAGAAGTTTTATCATATATCACAGATGGGGACCCCTCTCCACTTTAGGTTCTCGATTTTCTGTGCGAGCCAACCTCTTCTCTTTATTCTTTTTCATGGTTCTTCTCTTATCGGCCTTGGTGAGTTTGTATCCCAGCCCAAATCTATCTTTATTTTCCAAAGCTTGTAAAAGTCCTATGGCACCTTGTCGTTTCTTACCCAGCCCCTCTCCATGCTGATAACCTCCTTCTAACATGACTTTAGCCATCATTACAGATGCAACAGAGGGCTGCGATTTAGGAATTGGAGCTACTTCTTTTATATAAATGGTATTGACAACCTCGAGTGCTTGAAAGGCAGTCTCGAGAGCCTCTTCTATAGCTTCAATATAAGGAGTGTCTAGCGGCTTGCTCACTAGCAGGTCCTCTTCACCAAAGACAGTAATCATCTTGTTATCAATAATGAATTTTACTTTTTGGTGCAAGGTGGAAGGCACAGCTCCAGCAGAATGAATCCATGGTCGTCCTGAGAGACAACTGTAGGATGGTGCAATATCCATCACTTGGAAGAGTATGTTGAAAGTGCAAGGATCGATTTGAACTGGTATTTCAATCTCCCCTATGACCTCTCTCCTTGTGCCATCAAATGCCCTTACTATCATCGCACTTGATTTCATATGTGACCCATCAAAAGGCAATTTGGAAAGTGTCGACTTTGGCATCACATTCAAGGAAGAGCCATTGTCTATCAGTACTCTAGCCATGATATGGTCTTGACATCTTACTGGGATGTGAAGTACTTTATTATGTCCCTTTCCCTCATTGGGTATTTCATCATCGGTGAAAGTGATGTAATTATCTACTGTGATGTTGCTGATAATGCCATCTAACTTGTCAACCGTGATGTCATGAGAAACATGGGCTTGATTAAGCACTTTCATTAGCACCTTCCTGTGTGGCTTAGAGTTCATTAATAAGGATAAGAATGATATTCTTACAGGGGTGCAGTTCAGTTGATCCATCACCATGTATTCACTTTGCTTTATGAATTTTAAGAACTCACAAGCTTCTTCCTTGGTCACTTCTTTCTTATAGACTTTTTGCTTTGTTGCCTTTGGTTCTTCCTTTTCTTTCAAAGCTTTTTCAATAGAAGTTTCCCCCATTTTGCCTTTCCCTTTCCGAATTCTTTCCACTTGCTCTACTTGCTCTTTACGTAGATTCTCAGGTGTATAAATACGACCACTCCGAGTCATTCCACCGATCCCAGATATACTAGAGATAGCCGATGGGATTTTCATTTGATTGTCCTAGAGGTCATTCATAATGACTTGCACATCATATTTCCAAGGCACAGCTCTGGTATCCTTATAGGAAAAAGGAGTCGGCACTTGGATAGTGATAGGATTCCGACCAAGAGAGGCTTGTGGAGACACTTCTTTACTATAATGAATCGTCAATGGCCTTGGTACACCTAGAGCTTGCTTTATGATTGGTTGCGTTGCATAGGTATTGGCAGCCTCTTGAACTGGTGGAGGTGTAGTTTCTTTGACCATATAGACATCACCATTATCGTACTGATTGTTTATTTGTACTAGGTGACTGTCTATTAAACTTTGTAGGATCTGCTTAAATTCATCACATTCCTCGATAGAGTGTCCTACCTTCCCATGAATATTACACATCATTTCCTCTTCATGGACCCTCTTGATCTCTACTTTGTTTTGTATTAGCCCAAATTTGTAAAGCTTTCGAAAAATTACTCTCATGGGAGTTTTTACATCAACTACCCGACTTATAAGGCATCATCCAGAAGGCTTCTCTATGGCATTAACTATAGGACCTCCATGATCAGGCAAGGGATTGCGGCCTACATTAGGAGTTTTTTCTTTAAAGTTTAACCATTTGGCATTAATCAAGTATTGCACTTTGAACTTCAAGGCTCTGAAATTTTCTGTTGAGTGGCCTACAGCCCCAGCATAGTACTCACATTTGGCATTTTGGTCAAATCCTCTTGGGTAGGGGGGGTTCTACTGGCTTTATTGGGCAAGGAACCAATATGGAGTTTTGGAAAAGTTGTGGTAATAGCTCAGTATAGGTCATGGGAATTGCGTCAAATTAGACGGGTTTCTTTTCTTGGTTAGCTGGTGATTTTCTTTGGTTTGTTTTGGGTTTTGGGCCCATGATTGGGTTGGTTGAGATGGCATGGTAGGGAGTGTTTGGTTTGGGATAGAAAATGGTGCACGATAAAGGATCATTGGGTGATAAGGTTGAGGGTATGGAGCTTGGGAGACATTAGTAATGTATGGGTTGTAAGGCATGTAGGGAAATTGGAAGGATGGCTGAGGGTTGATAGGCGTTTGGCTATGTCTCCCTTGGGCAAAACTCCTCTGATCAAAAGTCACAGCATGGGTTTCCCCTTCTCTTTTCTTCCCTGTTGGGGGCTTTTTAGCACTAAATGTCCCCGTTGAACTTTCAACGATCTTTCCACTTCTCATTCCTCCCTCAACTCTTTCCCCGATGATAACCATGTTTGAGAAATTCGATGACACACTTCTTATCATCTTGTCATAGAAGGGTGACTAGAGGGTGTCAATGAATGTGGCCACTATTTCTCTTTCTGTCAGTGGGGGTTCAACCTGAGCAGCTATCTCTCTCAACTGCTGAGCATATTCCTTAAAGGTTTCAGCTTGTTTCTTTACCATATTCTGCAATTATAGCCTATCTGGTGCCATATCGATGTTGTATTTATATTGTTTCAAGAAATCATCAGCCAAGTCCTTGAAACATCGTATATGGGCACGTTCCAGGTGTGTATACCAATTAGATGCTGCCCCAGCTAAGCTGTCCTGGAAGAAATGGATCAACAACTTGTCATCATGAGCGTGGGAAGCCATCTTATAGATGTATATGGTTAGATGGTTCTTTGAGCAAGTGGTTCCCTTATATTTTTCAAAATCTGGGACCTTAAATTTTGGGGGAATCACCACATTCAAGACAAGACAGAGCTCTGAGGCATCCAGGAGACCATAGCTACTTGTTCCTTCTATAGCTCGTAGTATTTCTTCAAGAACTTCTAATTTTTCCTTGGATTGAAGGCTCAAGAACTCCTTTTTACAAGAGTAGTTTCTAAATTATCGGAAACAAAATATAACACATATAATAATTACTAAAAAGATAAATCATTAAAGTACAAGAGAAGAATAAATCTAACTTTATTTTATTACTAAGAGCTTCACACTTTGACCCAAGTAAACTGAAACTTATTTATACATAGACTAAAAAGAAGAAAAAGAGATAAAGAAAGAGAAAGAAAATTGAAGGGAGGAGGAAGAGAGGCTGAGGAGAGGAGGGAATTCCTCCTCTCCTCCTCTAGAAATATGCCCAGAGTCTCTCCCCTCTAATTCTTCGTAATGTTCAAATGCAATTGATTGCCTATTTTTAGGCCATTTGTTTCCACTGTGGCTACAGGAGCCACAATTATCAAACTTAACGATTAAGTTTGATTTCTTTATTATTTATTTATTTTTTAAATAATAATAATTGAGCAAATGCACAGCCGTGTCTCTTGTTTATTTTTTATTTTTGAGAAAAGTGATATTCATGAAAGTTGTAGGCCTTGATCTTAGCTTTAAAATGGCTTTAGTTTGAGTCCAAAATCATTCCTAGAACTTAAGATATGGTCCAATTACTGCAGAGTGTTTAGACCTAGTTTTAGCTCCTCTATTCTAACGTCAAAACCCAATATCACCTATTAGACCTCAGAATTTGGAAAAGTGTTCAATATGAAAGTTATAGGGAATTGTCTCAGCTTTCTTACAAGACAAAAATCACATCAATCAAATATTTAAAACTCAAGTTATAGTCAGTTTACTGAACATTGCCAAAGAGATAATTACCGCTAATTTATGCAATAATTTATTTAATGATCCAATAAGGTCCAATATCATAAAATGTGTCAAAATCAACTTAATTAAGCTTAATTGAACCTTAAGAAGCCTAGTGAAAGGATTATAAAATATATAAAATATAGTTTTATCAATTCACATAATCAAAACTAGAGTTTCATCTTCCCTTAACCAATCAAGAAGTTTAGCCACACATGGCAAATTCAAAAATAGAAGAAGAATTAAAGAAAGACATTGTTCAGAATAAAAAAAGAAAGAAAACTAAAGATCAAACTAGTTTCCAAGGTTTGAGAATGATTGATCTTCGACCGCTCGAATCTGAGTCTCCAATCCTCAATCGAATCTCTCTCTTTCTTGGTGTTTGTGTTTTCCTCCAGTCCCTTGACGGCTCCCTCTGTCCAAATATCTTTTAGGAGCTCTAAGCAACCTTATTTATACGTTTGGATACCTAATTCAGCATTAAAATTCGAATTTAAATTTTCGAGCCAATGACACGGGTCATGTCATATAACACGGCCCTACCCGTGTCTGAATCTGGTAACAATTCCAACTAATTTTCCAAGTCAGAGAAGAACACGGCCCAACCTGTGTCATGTGACATGGGCCGTACATGGCCTACCCCGTGTCATATGACACGGGCCGTGTTGACCTTTTTCTTCAAATACAATCTTGAATCTTCATAATTGCTCTTCTTCCTTTGCTTCTAGGGATAAAACTGATCTTCTTAAGCATTCATCTCTCTTCTTAAATGGTCATCAAGCTCGGTTTGATGCTAATGGACTCAAACACTCAAAAATATCTTAAAAAGCATAATTCATTTATGAGTGTTTATAACCACATTTAAGCATAGTTTCACAATAAACATCTAATTAAGCTCTAAAGCAGAAACTTAGCTAAATGTCAATAATTGAGCACATATGGAGTCTAATTAGATCAAACAAAAGGCATTTAAGATAATGAAATTATTAACAGATCAAATACCCACACACTTAACATTTTACACTCTTGGGCAAAAACATAAAATTAAGCACATGCTTCCCAAAAAGTAATAAAAGTACTAAACAATGAGCAAAGATCTACACACGTTAGTCCTTTCAAGGAATCTAAGCAATCAGGAATTTCCTCTCTCAACAGTCTAAATCAGTAAGTCAGGTCAATCCAATATCAAGGTTAAATCAACATGATAAATCCTCACTGATATGCTCTCTTTCACTCAAGTGTTTTTGGGCTTATATATACTCTCAACCAACTCATGAAAACATATCCAATCATAGGCTTGACAAGCCTCTACTTCTCCACCACCTAAGCCACATGCACACAAATATCAAAAGGTCTTTAATCAGGATGTAATAGGGTCAAGGTCAAGGTAGGATATATCGAGGATAAACAAAGTTAGACCATCAGAAATAGAAGAGCAAAGGGGAATATAAAATTCAAAAGCTTTTGCATAATCATCCTAGCACTTTTCAATTCGTCTTCATCTTTTGCTTTACTTTCTCCATTCAACAATCATCTTTACCATTCTCTTTTTCATTTCTTTTTTTCTTTCTTTTTTTTTTAATAAAAACATAACTATGTAATCACCCCCACATTTATTCAAATACAATTCCCAGCATAATTATCAAGCTCTTCTACTCCTTAAGGTAGGGTAGCAATGGTTTTTTCACTGTTAGGCTTGTATTGAGCTATAATAAAAAGAAAGGACGTCATTCAGGCTCAAAGGGGTGAAACAATGGATCAAAATGCAAGGAAAGCTATTTGGCTAGTAGTTGAAAGAAAGAATTGCCTTTATCATCTCAAAAATGTGCAGTGATCATTTGCAGTTTAAAAGAGAGTCAAACTAAGTTCTAAAGGGCATATAATCACAAGTGGAATCATTCAACAAAGAACAGAAATGACTTAAAATTAGTCATTCACATCAAGGTCCAAAAACTCACTAGGTCCCAATTTTATCAAATTTTTGAATCAACCCTTTCAATTTTCAAAACCTCTCAGTGTAGATTTCGAAGTAAGAAAGTCAATTTTATAACCCTTTTAATTTTTTATCAAATTTTTAAGCTCCTTTATGCTTAAAAACCTATTAATAAAAATCAATCGCTTGCTCATTGCTCAATATACTCTAAAAACTAATTAGAAAGACATGTACCAGATATGCAATTAAGATCAGAATATGCAATTAAGGTCAAACCCAGACCCTCCACATTTAAGATAGACAGTGTCCTTGATATCAAAGCATACACAACAGATAAAATGAACTCGAATAAATCAGCAAAGCATATGCAAAAACATAAGAAGAAATTGATTCTTGTATCATGAAGCACAAACAAATCCAAAATAGGAACTAATACAATATCCAATAGGCCAGGCAAAATCAATTACAATATCTCAAAAGAAAATGAAAATACATCAGGATGGGGGAGGGGGATAGGAGAAAAGCTGAAGCAAGAGATCAAGCTTACCATCAATGGCATCCATCCTCTGATCACGAGAAGCTTTCGATGCTTGAAAGTGATCTTCTAATCTTTGGAAGCGAGCAGCATGTTCCAACTCCAGTCGGTCAATACGAGCCAAAACATCAGCATAGGAAGTAGCGCCAGGCTGAGTGGAAGGTCCTGCATCATCAGTAAACTCTGGAGGTGGTGAAACTGCAGCATACTCATGAGGCTCAAGGATTGGATCTGTCCTATGCAGGGTAACTCCATCAGCTCCGATCAAGAGGAGAGCACCATGTTGACAGGTGCACAGCTTCATAGACACCAGAATGGCCCCATCAATAGCATTGGGACCCTGGACCGGAGCCTAGTCCAGTAGGTCTAGATAATCAAAATGAGCAGCAATAGCAGAGACATACCCCCCAATCACTATACAGCCAGCTAAAGTAGTCCCTATATAGTGAAACTGGTTACAAAGTCAATACCCACATTTACGAGTACCCCCTCAATCATACAATGTAAGAAAAATAATTCAGAACGGCTAATGGTACCTTGACTTTCCCCCTACCACAGATGGTATTAGCCAACCATTTATGAATATATCTATGTGCAGGGGACCTAAGCCTAGAGGCCTTAGACATCTCAGGGTCGTAACTACCAGACCCAGACACAATCAAAGTAGACCACACACAATCACGATTAAAATCACAGGATAGCATATTGTGCCCCTCAGGAAAATCAAAAATGGCACGAAACAAGTGAATGTCAACAGTATGAGAGTTGCCTAACATCTTAAAGGTGATCTCACCAGGCCACTTTTCTTGATCACACAGTGGATACAGCTTACGGTTAAAACTAGAAATGAACTCCCTAGTCAACTCAACAAATATAGGCCTATTCAACAATGCAAACTCTACCCAACCAATCCTACTCAATAAAGCAAAAATCTCATCATGCAACCCTATAGCCTTAAGGGTATCTACATCCAAAAATCACGTGGGAACCACTACTTTTTTGTCTATGGGATTGACTGGTACCTGAGGTGGAGATGGCTCACGCGGGGGTGATAGAGAAGACCGTGCATGCCTAGAGGAGGTACAATGGGGTGGTGTAAACAGGAAATAGTTGTGACCTTGATGCGCTTCTTGGGACCCATTACTAAGGAAATCAAAAAGAAATGGAGAAAAGGAGAAAATAAAATGGTACCGTGAACTTTGGAATGGTGGGGAGATAGGAAATGTGAAGGAAAGGGTATAGAAAGGAGGTAGTTGAGTGAGAAGAAATGTAGGGAGAAGTGAATCGTAGATGGGGTGTGGGATTGAAAATAGAAGAACAATGGAAGATTATGGTGGTGTCTATGGTGGGCGCGTGGGTGGTGAGAATGATGGAGATAATGGAAGGAGAAAGAAAGAAGGAAGAGAGATTTGAGAGATGGAAAGTAAAAGAAATGGTTGAAAATGGTGGATGTAAGTGGTGAAAAGGAATATTTGGAATAGGAGAAGGTGGAGACGGACGGGGGCTGCTGCGTAGTGGCTGCGTGGGAGAAGGAGAGTTGGGGAAAAATTGGGAAAGAAAACCCTAAGTCAGGGTTTTAGAGTGGCTGGAACAATAACACGGGCCGTGTCATATGACACAACCTTCCCCGTGTACCTCTCTATAAAGAATAACCCTGGATGTATAAGACCATGGGTCGTGTCATGTGACACGACCCACCCCGTGTACCTCTCTGTGAGAAAACAAAACATGCTACCTACAAAAACATGGGTCGTGTCATGTGACACAGCCCACCCCGTGTACCTCTCTGTGAGTAGCTGGGGTTACTGTCATGGGAACACGGGCCGTGTCAATTGATACAGCCCAACCCGTGTAGATTTTTGACTTATAAAATCACAGTAATTTGCTCCTCATGACTGCATGCACTTACCAAACCATGAACTTATGCAACAAAACCAAAACTAAGTAAGTCAAAACATAAATAGCGGCAAAGATACTAGTATCCTCAGGCAAGAAACATATTAAAAATTGGGCTGAACTAAGAAACTAAACAATATAAAACATAAAGGGAAAAGAAACAAATCTAGTTGGGTTGCCTCCTAATAAACGCTTGGTTTATTGTCCTCAGCCAAACATTGCGACACTCCTCAGTATTCTGCATAAGATGGATGGAGAAGAGGCATGTCCTCAACTTCTGCATTCTCCTGAAGCTCATGGTAAGGCTTGAGACGGTGCCCATTGACCTTGAATATCTTTCCAGATGCCTCATTCATGATCTCCACTACACCAGAAGGAAAATAAGTAGTTACTACACATAGTCCAATCCATTTAGAATATAGCTTACCTAGAAATAATTTGAGTCTAGATTGGTATAGCAACACTCTTTGGCCTTTGTTGAAGCTTTTCCTGGAGATCATGTGATCATGGAATGCTTTGGTTTTGGCCTTATAAATGAAGGCACTCTCAAAAGCCTAATTCCTTAGTTCTTCCAACTCCTGTAATTGGAGCTTTCTTCGCTTTCTAGCACCTTCCAAGTTCAAGTTAACTTGCTTGATAACCCAATAAGATCGATGTTCCAGCTCCACTGGCAGGTGACAGGGCTTCCCATACACCAATCAGAATAGGGACATACCAATCGGGGTCTTGTATACAGTCCTATAAGCCCATAAAGCATCAGCAAGTCTAGTACTCCAATCCTTACGTGTTGGATTCACAGTTTTTTCAAGGATAGACTTGATCTCTTGATTGGACACCTTAGTCTGGCCATTCGTCTAAGGATGGTAAGGAGTAGAAGTCTGGTGCACCACACACCATATTTCTTCAAAAGGGCTTTAAAGATTCTGTTGCAAAAATGTGTCCCTTGGTCACTAATGATAGCTCTGGGAGTACCAAACCTGGAAAAAGTATAAGACTTCACAAAATCTACAACAGTCTTAGAATCATCAGATTTAATGGCCTTAGCTTCCACCCATTTTGAAACATAATCCATAGCTAAAAGAATATAGGAGAAACCAAAAGAAGGAGGGAATGGTCCCATGAAGTCAATGCCCCAAACATCAAAGATTTCCACAAAGATTATTGGAGTTTGAGGCATTTGATTTCGCGGACCAATATTACCTGTTCTTTGACAGCGGTCACATGACTTACAAAAGTTATAAGTATCCTTCAAGATGGTGGGCTAGTAGAAACCATTGTCAAGTACTTTATTGGTTGTCCTCTTCATGCCGAAATGTCTTCCACAGGCATAGGTATGACAAAAAGAGAGAACGGAGTGAGTCTTTAAATCCAGAATGCATCTCCGAATCACTTGATCTGCACAATGCTTCCAAAGGTAAGGATCATCCCAAATGTAATACTTGCAATCACTCCTTAGCTTATCTCGCTGCGCCTTGTTCAAGCCCTCCGAAAAGTCCTTGGTGGCCAAGTAATTAGCAATATCAGCATACCACAGAATAATGGTTGTGATAGCCATTAAATGCTCATTTGGAAAGCTCTCTTAGATAGGTATGTCCTCCTCTTTAGTCACCAACCTACTCAAATGGTCTGCCACCAGGTTTTCGCTCCCTTTTTTATCTTTAATCTCTAAGTCAAACTCTTGGAGCAACAGAATCCATCAGAGCAATCTTGGCTTCGCCTCCTTCTTTGCCAGTAGGTACTTCAATGTTGTATGATCAGAAAAAACAATTACTTTAGAACCAATTAAATATGATCTATATTTCTCTAAAGCAAAAACTATAGCAAGAAGCTCTTTTTCAATTGTGGAATAGTTCAGTTGAGCATCATTTAGGGTCCTTGATGCATAGTAAATAGTATAAGGAATCCTATCAACTCGTTGTCCTAAGACAACCCCTATCGCAAAGTCACTTGCATCGCACATTAACTCGAATAGAAGCTCCCAATTTGGTGGCCTAATGATAGGTGCCTCAGTCAACAACTCCTTAAGTTTAGTGAAAGCCTTCATACACTTCTCATTAAAATGGAATGGCATATCTTTTTGGAGAAGTGTGTAGAGGGGCGCTGATATCTTGGAGAAGTCTTTGATGAATCGCTGATAGAAATCTGTATGACTAAGAAAAGAACGAATGTCCCGCACACTAGTGGGCGAGGGTAATGAATGCACAAGTTCTACTTTAGCTTTATCGACTTCAATGCCCCTAGCAGAGATTACATAACCTAACACAATACCTTCTTCTACCATGAAATGACATTTTTCCTAATTTAAAACAAGGTTAGTGTCAATGCATCTTTTTAAAACTAATGTTAAATGTTCCAAGCATTTCTCAAAGCTATTCCCAAATACACTAAAATCATCCATGAAGGCCTCAATGATGTTCTCTATATAATCAGAAAATAGACTCACCATACATCTCTGAAAAGTCTCTGGTGCATTGCAAAGTCCAAAAGGCATTTGCCTATAAGCAAATGTGCCAAAAGGACAAGTAAAAGTGGTCTTGTCCTGATCTTCCGAAGTGATAGCAATCTGGTTATAACCTGAAAATCCATCTAGAAAACAATAATGAGAATGACCAGCTAATCTCTCTAACATTTAATCAATAAAGGGTAAAGGGAAGTGGTCTTTCTGGTGGCGACATTCAATTTTCTATAATCTATACAAAAATGTCACCTTATCTATAATCTAGAGGGAATAAGCTCATTCTCAGCATTTCTTACCACAGAAATGCCAGATTTATTTGGTACTACCTAGACCGAGCTTACCCACTTACTTTCAGAAATGAGGTAGATGACCCTCATACTTAGGAGCTTCAGTATCTCCTTCTTTACAACCTCCATCATCGGAGGATTCAACCTCCTTTGTGGTTCTCTCACTGGCTTAGCCCCCTCCTCCATTAAGATTTTGTGCATACAAATGGAAGGGCTAATACCCTTGATGTCCACAATAGTCCATCCAATGGCTGTCTTGTGTTCCTTCAACACAAAAATTAATCTCTCCTCTTGCTCTTGGGTAAGGGATTTAGCAATTATCACCGGGAATGTCTCTTTTTTCTCACCCAGAAAAATATATTTCAAATGGGCAGAAAATTCCTTCAATTCCAATTTTGGTGCCTACATAACAGAAGGTTTAGGTATATCAGTGGTAATAGGTAGCTCACCATATGATACTTTATGTCCTTCTGAAATGGAAGAGAGCGTATGCAAGGCTGCTACTACTTCATCAACCTCCTCGCTCCATGGCTCTTTGTTATCATCCTTCTTTGATTCCTGGGAATCTAAACTGTGAGTCATAACTGTATCAAGGGCATTAGATTGATTAGACTCAAAAAAATAGCAGAAATTAAAGACTCAAAAACATCAAAGGAATCAATAACATAAGCGGAGTGCACATCACTCGGGTATCTCATGGCTTCGAAAATGTTGAATCAGATCAACTCTCCATCAAATTCCATTGTCAATGTTCCCGAATGCACATCAATTTTAGTTCGTGCAGTCTTTAGGAATGGTCTCACTAATAGAATGGGAACAGAGTTGGGGGATTTGTCCTCCTCCATGTCTAGCACATAGAAATCTACCGGAAACTCCAATTCATTTACCTGCACCAAAATGTCTTCAACAACCCCCTTAGGGTATGCGTTAGACCTGTCTGCTAGTTGAATGATAACTCCAGTTAGTTCTAAAGGTCCTAGATGTTAAGATGCATAAATAGAAAAGGGCATGACATTAATGGATGCACCTAAATCTAGCATTGCCCTCTCAAACCTGGCGTTACCGATAGTGCATAATATAGTGAATGCGCCAGGATCCTTACATTTAGTTGGGAGTTTTTTATTAAAAACAGCTGAAACATTTGCTCCTACCTGGACCCGTTCATTACCTTTTAACTTCCTTTTGTTAGTGCATAATTCTTTTAAGAACTTAGCATATCTAGGCACTTGCTTAATGGCATCTAAGAGAGGAATGTTAACTTCAACTTTCCTAAAAGTCCCTAAGATCTCTTTATCCGCCTCTTCTTTCTTATTTTTAACCAACCGACTCAGAAAAGGGGCCTTAGTGACATATTTAGGGAATAGTTCAGAGACACTTACCTTAGGGGTCTTAGAATTGAGCCCCTCCTCTTCTACCTCCTTAGGCTTTTGAGCTTTGTCTTTAGTGACTTAGGAAAATATAAGTTCGTCAAGTGTCTTCCCACTTCGCAAGGTGATAGCACTAGTATTTTCTCTTGGGTTCACCTATGGCTGTGAGGGAAGTTTCCTAGAAATCTGACTCTGAACCTTGTTGTTCTCAGTGGCTAACTGTCCCACTTGGTTTTGTAAGGTACTGATTGTGGCCCTTGTTTCTTATTGAAACTGAATATTATTAGTGGCCATTTATCTCATTAACTCTTCCAACGAAGGCTCAGGTTGCCTAGGAGCTTGAACTTGTTGCTACCTCTGAGGAAAAGGTGCTTGCCTTTGTTGAAACCCTGGAGGTCCATAAGCTTATGGTTGAGCTTGGGGCTATTTTGTATAGCTAAAGTTAGGATGATCTCTCCACCCCAGATTATATGTGTTGGAGTAAGGATTATAATTCTTGGATGGTGCAGAAAATTCCCCCACTGCCTTGGCCTCCTCATTTGTGTCCTCTTGCAGAGTGGGACACATATCAGTGGGATGTCTTGAAGAGCAACAAATCCCACATGCTTGTACTGGTGCTTTCCCATTGTCCATCAACTTCTGTACCATGGCATTCAACTGGATCATTTGTTGCTGCAAACTAGTTGTATCGGTCTCTTTAACTGCTCTCACTCTTGTGTCATTCTGAGTGAAAATTTGTTGAGTGTTTGCAGCCATTCTAGATATCAAGTTTCTAGCTTCTCGAGGAATTTTATCAACCAAAGCTCCTCCACTGGCAGCATTAATCATGTTGCGGTCCATCACTAGCAAACCTTTGTAGAAGTACTGTATCAGAAGTTGTTCACTAATTTGATGTTGAGGACAGCTAGCACACAATCTCTTAAATCTCTCCCAGTACTCATAAAGTGATTCCCTATGCCATTGTTGGATGCTGTAAATTTTTTTCTGATGGTGGCGGCCTTTGAAGCAGGGAAAATATCTATCTAGGAAAGCGCAAGCCATGTCCTGCCATGACTAGATGGATCTAGGTGACAAATAATATAGGCACTCCTTTGCAGAATCTTTCAGGGAAAACGGAAAAGCTCTCAACTTGACTTGCCCCATTAAAATTCTTGTGGGCTTCATGCTAGAACACACAACATGGATTTCCTTCAGATGCTCGTTAGGGTCTTCTCTGGCTAGTCCATTGAAAGATGGTAAAAGATGGATTAGACTAGATTTCAACTCAAATGTCTCCTCATTCTCAGGAATCTCTATGGACAGAGGTTGTTGGTCCAAGTTTGGAGCACCCAACATCCTTAACGTATTTTCTGCCATCACTACTTCTTCAGGTGGCTCAGATATCTTAGATGCCTCGGAACTTAAAAGGTCTATGTGACGGGCAGCTTCAACGTCAGCAGGTGTAAATTGGAGGCGGATTTGATGTTACGAGCTGATTTGTTCAAAGTATTGCCTTAAATATCTCAATTTCTCATTCACCTCTTCACCGGACATGAACACCTGCAAGACAGTTGAAAAGAATGACTAAAACTATTAACATTAAAACACAAACAGAGAGAAAAATAGGAAACAAGTTAATAGCACAATTGGACAATTCGTTCCCCGGCAACGGTGCCAACATTTGGTGTGGTGTGGATTTTGATTAAATATAATATAAAAAATAGTTGCCAAGTTCCACCAAAAATATAAAAACCTTGCAACTGGTTGTAGTTAACAAGGGTCGATCCACAGAGAACCAATCCTAGTTTTACCACTAAGATCTAATCACACATCGGGATTAAATTACTTAGATCATATGTTTCACTAGTTTTACCACCACAACCGCGTATAGCAATCCTAGTTTTACCACTCTCAAAATTTGGCAAGAATATAAAGACCTTTATATTGATTTAAGATCAGAAAATATGAATAAAAATATAACTGTATTGATATAAAGAAATATGCAAGATTCACATAATCAAAACTAGAGTTTTATCTTCGCTTAACTAATCAAGAAGTTTAACCACACATGACAAATTCAAAAACAGAAGAAGAATTAAACAAAAACATTATTCAGAATAAAAGAAGAAAAGAAAACTAAATATCAAACTAGTTTCTAAGGTTTGAGAATGACTGATCTTCGATCGCTCAAATCTGAGTCTCCAATCCTCAATCGAATCTCTTTCTTTCTTGGTCTTTGTGTTTCCCTCTAGTCCCTTGACGGCTCCCTCTGTCCAGATATCTTTTAGGGGCTCTAAGCAACCCTATTTATAAGCTTGGATACCTAATTCAGCATTAAAATTTGAATTTAAATTTCTGAGCCAATGACACGGGCCGTGTCATATAACACGGCCCTACCCATGTCTGAATCTGGTAACAATAATTTTCAAAGTCAGAGAAGAACATGGCCCAACCCATGTCATGTGACACGGGCCGTGTTATCAGTCAAGGCTGAAAATTGAATTCCCTTGTGAAGACAGAGACGTACACGGCCTACCCCATGTTATATGACACGGGCCGTGTTGACCACTTTCTTCAAATGCAACCTTGAATCTTCATAACTGCTCTTCTTCTTTTGCTTCTAGGGATAAAACTGATTTTCTTAAGCATTCATCTCTCTTCTTAAATGGTCATCAAGCTCAATTCGATTCTAATGGACTCAAATACTCAAAAATATCCTGAAAAGCATAATTCATTTATGAGTGTTTATAACCACATTTAAGCATAGTTTCACAATAAACATCCAATTAAGCTTTAAAGCATAAATTTAGCTAAATGTCAATAATTGAGCACATATGGAGTCCAATTAGATAAAACAAAAGGCATTTAAGATACTGAAATTATTAATAGATCACAAATGCTGCCAGACTCGCACTTGAGCCCTCAATCTTTGAGCGCTTGAGCGCGCACTTATTAATTTATTTTTTTTCCTCCTCATGCTTGAGCGCTCTATCTTTGAGTGCTTGAGCGTGCTCTCATTAATTTTTTTTTTCAAAAATTGTAAAAGTACCCAATACCTCCATACTTAAGAGAAACATTGTCCTCAATGTGAAAGAAAAAAAAATAAAAGGAGTGAAGAAAAGAACAACACAACTTGATGAACAATGACAAAATACCAAGCAAAGGAGAAACACAAGAGTCAGCGTAGCAATAGAATCTGAAAAATAAAATCCCAAAACACATGAGTAGCATCTAAAAGAAAAACAAAAATAACAAAAGTAACAAAAATAATCAAAATAAGATAAATAAAGAAGAAACATAGGTTGTCTCTTGTGAAACGCTTGTTTAACGTCATTAGCTCGATGTTGGGCTAGCGTCATGCCTAGGTGAGGCGGATAGAGTGATGCTCAGTCTCCACCCCTTTTTCATAGTGTTTTGCTCTTTGCCCATTTATCTTGAAAGGTTGTTGGCCATCTTTCATCACTTCAAGAACACCATACGATAAAACTTGAACAACCTCATATGGTCCATACCATTTCAACCTCAGCTTACCTAGAAAGAGTCGAAGACGTAAGTTATAAATAATAATTTGATCCCTAATCTTAAACTCACACTATTTAATACGTATGTCATGCCACTTCTTTGTTCTTTCCTTATAAAGCTTAGCATTCTCATATGCCTTAAGACGAAATTTATCCAGCTCAATGAGCTAGTTACGTTGCTGCGCACTTGTAGCATTCATATCAAAATTCAAAAATTTAAATGCCCAATAAGCTCTATGTTCCAATTCCATAGGTAAGTGACAAGCTTTACCAAACACAAGTCTATATGGGGACATGTCAATGGGGGTTTTGAATGCAGTCCTATAGCCCACAATACATCATCCAACTTTGAAGACCAATCTTTACGAGATGCATTAACAGTCCTTTCCAAAATCTTTTTCAATTCACAATTTGAAACCTCCACTTGGCCACTTGTTTGTGGATGGTAGGGAGTGGCGACTTTATGGGTGACACCATATTTGCTCAAACGATTATCAAATTATTTATTGCAAAAATGAGTGCCACCATCATTTATGATTACTCGAGGTGTACCAAATAGAGTAAAAATATTTTTTTTTCAAAAATCGTACCACCACTCGAGCATCATTAGTAGGCAATGCCACGACCTCAACCCATTTAGAAACATAATCCATAGCAACAAGTATGTATTGATTAGAAAAAGATTTTGGGAAGGGACCCATAAAATAAATGCCCCAAACATCAAAAATTTCATAAATCAAGATGCTATTCAAAGGCATATCTTGTCTCCTAGAGATGTTACCACTGCGCTGGCATTTATCACAAGATCTAACAAATTCAAACACATCCTTAAACAAAGTTGGCCAATAAAACCCACATTGTAAAACCTTTTGTGCAGTTCTGGTGGGACCAAAGTGGCCACCAGTTTCCCTAGCATGACAGTGTTCAAGAATGGAATGACTCTCATTACCATGAACATTATCAGCACAAACTCTAAACAAGTATGGATCCTCCCACAAATACTGCTTAACATTAGATAAGAATTTCTTCTTTTGTTGATAACTAAGATCCGGTGGAAGGATATTACCTGCAAGGAAATTTACAAAATCAACATACCATGGTAAAGAGGAGAGTGCAAAGAGGTGCTCATCAGGAAATAATTCATTTATGGCATGCTCAGTAGCGAGCTCAAACACCTCCTCATCCAATCGAGATAGGTGGTTAGCTACAAGATTCTCTATCCTCTTCTTATCAAGTATTTCAATATCAAACTCTTGTAACAGAAGAATCTAACAAATCAGCTTAGGCTTAGGATCCTGTTTAGCAAGCAAAAACTTAATAGCAAAGTGGTCAATATAACAAATAACCTTAGAGAGAATGAGGTAAGGGCAAAATTTATCAAAAGCAAATACTACCGCTAGCAACTCCTTTTCAGTAGTGGTGTAGTTCCTTTGTGCCTCATTCAAAGCACAACTAACGTAGTAAATCGTTTAGAAAATTTTACTTTTCCTCTAGCTTAACACGGCCCCAATTGCTGTATCGCTTGCATCACACATAAGTTCAAAAGGTAAGGACCAATCAGGAGTAACAATGATGGGTGCACTATGTAACTTTTCCTTCAAAGCCAAAATGCATTTAAACAAGAGTTAGAAAAGTCAAATAGTGCATCCTTCACTAGGAGGTCTGTTAAGGGTTTAGCAATTTTGGAAAACTCCTTAATGAACCTCCGATAAAAACCTGCATGCCCCAAAAAGCTTCGAACGACCTTAACAAATTTAGGTGGAGGCAATTTCGCAATTACTTCCACCTTTGCCGAATCAACCTCCATACCTTTGAGCAAAACCTTATGGCCCAAAACAATGCATTCTTGTACCATAAATTGACACTTTTCCCAATTCAAAACAAGATTGGTGTTCCTGCATCACTCCAAAACCAAACTGAGATTATGTAAACAATTCCAAACACAGAAAAATCATCCATGAAAATTTCAATATAATCCTCTATCAAGTTAGAAAAAATAGCCATCATACATCGCTGAAAAGTAGCCAGTGCATTACACAATCCAAAGGGCATCTGTCTATATGCAAATGTACCATACAGACATGTGAAAGTAGTTTTCTCTTGATCCTCAGGTGCCACAGGTATTTGCATATAGCCAGAATATTCATACAAGCAACAGAAAAATGCATGACTTGAAAGTTTCTCTAACATTTGATCAATGAAGGGTAAGAGAAAATAATTTTTTTGAGTGGCATCATTCAATTTCCCATAATCAATGCACATATGCCACCCAATCACATTTCTAACAGCTATAAGTTCTTTGTTTTCATTTTCCATGACTGTGGTGCCCCCCTTTTTAGGCACTACTTGCACCAGACTTACGCAAGGACTATCAAAAATGGGGCAGATAATACCTGCATCGAGTAGCTTTATTACCTCCTTTTTTATAACCTCTTTCATGTTGGGGTTGAGACGCCTCTGTGGTTGCACAAGAGGCTTATTCTGTGCCTCCATGTAAATTCTATGGGTGTATATGGTAGGGCTGATGCCCATAATGTCATGAATGGTCCACCCAAATGCCTTCTTGTTCTCCCCTAACACTCTCATGAGTTTCTCCTCCATTGGACCTGAAAGCAAAGCAGAAATAATTACAGGTAAAGATGATGGAGGATCCAGAAAAGCATACTTTAAATTAGAAGGAAGAGACTTGAGTTCAAGTTTGGGAGGCTCCTCAATTGAGGGTTTTGGGGTAGGAATGTTATTCCTATCCAAATCCTCGTAATGCCCCCAAGTTCTTCTTCTGTCCACAAACATGCCCACTTCTAACCGCATTATCATTCCCATGACCTCTTCATCATCCTCAAGGTCAGTGGCGACCATGGTCAAGACCCTCTCAAGAACATCATTAGTTATAGATTCCTGCAAATGTGAATTCACAACATTATCCAAAACATCAGTGGAATCAATGCAATTACATGAATCAAAGGAACTAGGATGTTTAACAAAATTAAAAACATTAAAAACTACTTCCTCATCATTTAATCGCAATGTCAATTTCCCTTGATGGACATCAATCATAGTCTTCCCAGTAGTAAGGAATGGATGCCCAAGAATGATTAGGACCTCAAAGTCTTCCTCCATGTCTAATATAATAAAATCAACTGGAAAAATAAACTTATCCACCTTTACCAAAACATCTTCTAATACTCCACGAGGGTAAGTGATGGATCTATTAGCCAATTGCAACGAAATATTGGTAGGCTTTGGCTCCTGCATTCCCAATTTCTTAAACATAGAGAAAGGCATTAAATTTATACTAGCACCTAAATCACATAATGCTTTCTTAAAATAAAAATTACCAATAGAGTAAGGAATAGTAAAACTCCCTGGATCTTTTAATTTCAGTGGTAACTTTTTCAAAAGAATGGCGGAACACTCCTCATTTAGTCTGACTGTCTCATATTCCTCAAGCTTACATTTGTTTGAAAATATCTCCTTCAAGAACTTTGCATATTTTGGCATTTGGGAGATAGCTTCTACAAACGGAATATTAATCTGTAATTTCTTGAACATCTCCAAGAATTTTGCGAATTGCTTGTCTTGCTGAGTGTTCTTGAGCCTCTGAGGGAATGAAATGGATGACTTCTATAGCTCACTTACCTGTACCACAGAAAGTGCTTCACTTGCCTTCTCTTTTTCTACAATGGCTAGCTCATCAAGAGTATCTTCATACTTCTGTAATTTCTCCTCCTTATTCTTGGGAAGATTCTCAAGCTCCTTACGACTTCTCAGGGTAATTGCCTTCACATGTTCCTTTGGATTAGGCTCAGTAATACCAGGCAAAGACCCTGGTGCTCTTTCTGACATCAAAGTGGCCAACTGACTGATCTGAGTCTCCATGCTGTTCATTTTGGCTTTTGAATTCTGCATGTACTTCATTACGAGACTTTCAAAATTTTACTTCTCTGTAACTACCTGAAAACCTAGAGGTGGCTGTGGTGCTCTCTGCTGGCTCTGCTGATTACTCTGTTGATTTCCACATTTGAAATTAGGGTGGTCCCTCCAACTAGGATTGTACGTATTGGCATAAGGATTGCATTGTTGCCGATTGGAATTACCAACAAAATTTACTCCTTCAGGCTTGGGGGCAAATGGACTACCAACTTGACAGTTTACACTTGTATGACCCTGTCTTCCACATGCCTCACAAATGATTAATGAGACTGCACTATTTGTCACCACCAGAGTCTCAACCTTCTTCATCAAAGCTTCCAATTGACTCAAAATGGCTGTAGAAGAATCAACAACATGCACACCTACTTGTTTCTTAAGAACCTGGCGCTCATTTTGCCATTGATAACTGTTCAATGCCATTTCTTCAATCAATGCTTGGCTCTCAGTTGGTGTTTTCCTCCCTATTGTACCTCCTACAACAGCATCAATGAGTGAATGGTTTACAGGCGACAAACCATTGTAAAAAGTCTGAACCTGCTGCCATATAGGAAATACATGATATGGACATCTCCTCAACAACTCTTGAAAGCGCTCCCAAGCTTTATAAAGAGTGTCCATTTCAAACTGCACAAAAGAAATTATATCATTCCTTAACTTAGCAGATTTAGAAAGAGGAAAATACTTAGCCATAAACTGTTGTGTCAATTGATCCCATGTAGTGATGGAACCCCTCGGTAGTGACGTTAACCATTAGCTTGTTCTATCCCTAAAAGAGAAAGGAAAGAGTCGCAATCGGATTGCATCATCTGTCACTCCATTGTACTTGATAATATCACATAATTGCAAGAACCTGGCTAAATGCTGATTAGGATCATCCGAAGGCAATCCACTAAACTGAACTGAATTCTGAATCATGGAGATCAATGCAGGTTTGATCTCAAAATTATTAGCTGTCACAGTTGGTCTTATACTACTCCCTCCATACCCTTCAGCAGTGGGCATAGAGTATTCAAACATGGTCCACTCTGCTGGGATAGCTCTTTCTTAACGGTTGGCCTCAACAACTAGTTGTCTCTCCATCCTGTTTATGTCTTCTGTCACAGCTACAATAAAAGATTAGTTTCTTAACCTGCGAGTTATTTTCTTAATTTTTGGATCAAAAGACAAATCAGGAAACTGAGATCGAGTAAGCATAAACAAAAAATATGAAGTGACAAATTAATTAAAAATAAAATAAAATAAAATAAAAATTAAAAATTAAAAAATAAAAATAAAAATAAAATAAGGAATTAAATAAAAGGGTGTCTAAATTAACTAGAGTTTTTCGCTTCTAATATTACCAAACTTATTCCTCGGTAATGGCATCAAAAACTTGATACACGTAAAATACACTAAAAGCAAGTGCACTCTATCGTCAAGTAATATAGGACTTGAGTCCCAGTTATCAATCCCACGAGGAATAATTAGTAATTACTAAATTCATAAAACTCTTTGTTATCCAGACAATCAAAAGTGTGTGAAGAAATTCAAATTAAAAGTAGAAAACAAATAAAGAAAAACAATGAACAATTAAACAAAAAATATGTGTTTGGATGCATACTTTTGAAGACTTGTTTTGATGATAACAAACGGGAAGAATAAATGAAGATGATAAATAGACTAAGTCCAAATTTATATTTGATTAGCATTAGGACTTAGGATCCATTGTACGGAGCCCACATTAATATCTCTTTGTTTTTTTGACAGAAAAGAGAAAACTTGGTTCTAAACTTAGTGTCTTTGAAAACATCTTTTTAAAACCTTTTTTGAACTGAGTTATTCGAAAAGAGCTTTGCCTATTCGAATAAACATCCTCGCGTGGTTTGTTTTCTAAAAGGTGTTATTCGAATAACTACCCTGTTATTCAAATAACTAAGGTTTTTCAGAACACTGTTTTGTAAGTGGCTATTCGAATAATCCTTCCCTTATTTGAATAAATGAAGTTTTTCGGAACTATGCTTTTAAGTGAGTTATTCAAATAACTCATACGTTATTCGAATAAAACCATTCTATCTGAACTTCTTTTAAATACGTTATTCGAATAGATAAGCCTTTATTCGAATAACCGTTCGTTTTCACAACTCTGGTTTTAACAGAGTTATTCGAATAACAGGTTAGTTATTCGAATAACCCATTTCAGATGAGTTTTCAGAAACAGTGTTATTCGAATAAACCTTTGCTCTATTCGAATAAACACGAAGCTTTTGTTTACGTAAATGGAAACAGACAAGTTTTTCAATCTGTGTTAATTGCTATTAATTATACCCAACGGCTAATTCATCTGGTTTCCCCTATAAATAGTAAGCCTGGGTCACGTTTTTTAGTGCCAATAATTCTGAACTATTTTTTTATTACTCTGATTTGTGAAAACTATTTTCTACGTTCTTCTTGTTTAAAAACTTTGAGATATTTCTGTGAGAGCTCCATTAGCACTTCAATTTGTATTACTTACTCTGAGTGAGAGTTTCTCTTCATCTCTATTTTCTAATATTCTGTATCGAGGGTGAGGTATCCCTCAAGGTTTGTATAAGGGTGAGGTATCCCTGCAGGCTGAGACTTTAGCACAAGGGTAGAGTGTCCCTGTGTGTGAAAAGTGCTCTATTTTGTAACGGTAGCAAGCACCTATTGAAACTTGTGTACTTAGTAAAAAATCTCGAATTTCGAGGACTGGACGTAGACCACAAGTGGGTTAGTGGTCGAACCAGGATAAATACTGTGCCTGCTTCTCTTTTTCCTAATCTCCTTTTTTTATGCAATTTAATTTACTGCACATTTATTTTTTCACTGTTCTTTATTGTTTCTTTTCTTCTTCTCATCCCTTCTATGCATTTATTTATTAAGCTTTTGATATTCGTATTAATTGAAAAGAGGTTTTGCGTAAAAGTTTTATACTTAATTCACCCCTCATCTTGAGTACTGGAAGCCACTTGGTAACAAAATAGATAATCAATGAGAGAGAGACTAGGGCATAAGGTTCACTTGAATCCAATTATTCAAATTTTTTTTCATTCATGATGTAAGGTAATTCTTTTGCTAATATTCTCTTACCTGCTATTAAATCCCAATAGTCATAGATGAAACAATATTCTATTCCTAAATTAAATCACCTATTTGGTCATTTAGTTGAATTAATTAGGAATGCATTAAACTTCAATTCGAGAGATGAACTAACATACTTGTCAATTCCATTAGTAGGAAAAATTAATGTTTGGTCAATCACCAATCTAATCATAGGCTTACCATATAAATCCACTCATTGAATGCGGATAGTCACTGGTCAAACAATGAACTAACACATATCAAAAGTGATCAAGTTATGACAAGAATGTAAGCAATATGATAAACCCTAAAAAAATTACCTTAATCAAATTAGAAATCAAACCTAAATAATTAGGAAAACAAGATCCCTCATAGCCCTAGCTATGGGTTTAGCTACTCATGTTCATTAAAAATAAACTCATATCAAAATACAAACCCATAGAAAGAAAACCCAAAGAAAAAGGGAAACAAAAAAAAAAAAAGAAATCAAAACCCCTTTAATGGAGATTATGATCTCTAAGCCTTCAAGAATCGATTCCTCCTTCAAGCCGTCCTCCAAGGTCTGCTACCGCAAAACAACTCTCTCAGGATAAGGGATTTTCTATGTAATGTGCTCAATGTGTTGAATTTGGTGTAACTTTTCCTATTTAATGAAAACCACGTTTGTTGTTACGTAACCAGCGCCTAGGGGCTCAGTTTTGAGCGCTTAGGCGCTCAACCACTTAAGTCCAAATGCGCACTGCCACCTCCTGCGCGCTCAAGCACTCCTCACCCAGCACTCAGGCACTAGGTCACTAGATCAACGCTGCTGTATATGCTTTGAGCGCCTGAGCGGTCACTAGATCAACGTTGCTGTATACGCTTTGAGCGCTCAGGCGCTCAACTCTCAACGCTTGAGCGCTGAACACTGCTACAAAATTCTTCCTTTCTTTCCTTCTTTGAACATATAGTTTTCTCCATGAGAAATTACCTAAAAAAACACACAAAAACTTATGAACAAAATTCAATAAAAATAAATGAAAAGAATATGAAAAACCAAGGAATTGAACCATAAAAATCTGACATGGTTGACGGTTCATCAACTGTGTTTTGATCCATCGAAATATAACTTCCATGGTTTCAAACCAACGTAGTCGATATATTTTTCTTCGATGTCAACACAAGGGTGGTCAGTCAAAAAGTCTACTAACACTTGGCCTTTCACGGCCTTTTGTGGTACCATGCAAGATAAGTTTGGATAGCATATACTTTATTATATCAGTTTTTGAAACAACAAGTATATCATGTGGCTTTACATAATACTTTAACTTAGTGCAAGAGAAGTACATGGCTAAGCATAATTTCTCGATTGCACTATATCTTGTTTCAACATCTATCAAAACTCTACTAGATAATAAATGGCTCTTTCAATTCCATTTTCATCTTCCTATGCTAACATACACCCAATTGTTTCATTCGATGCTGAAATATATAACTTCAAGGGGCGTCCAGGCACTAGAGGCGTCATTACTTTAGGATTAGCCAAACAATGCTTGATTTGATCGAATGCCACTTGATGTTCTTCTTCCCATTGAAACTCTTCTTCAGCTTTGAGTTTCAAGAGTGAAGAGAAAACTTTGGTTTTCCCAGATAAGTTCAAAATGAACCTTCTTAGGAAATTAATCTTTCCTAGTAGAAACTGGAGTTGCTTCTTATTCGAAGGAGGTGATACTTCCAGAATCACTTTCGCTTTGTTCTAATCTACCTTTACTCCTTTCTTCTGAACCAGGAATCCCAAGAAATTTCCTGCAGAAACACTAAAAGTATATTTAATAGGATTCATTTTTAATCTATATTTCCTCATCTTTTCGAATGATTATTTCAAATTCGAGATATATTCTTGCTTTGATTTTGATTTTATCACCACATCATCAATGTAAACTTCCAGGAATTTACCAATAACATCATGAAAAATAGTATTCATAGCTCTTTGATATGTGGCCCTAGTATTTTTTAATCCAAACGACATAACCACCCATTTGAAGGTGCCAACTGCTCCTGGACATCGAAAAGCTATTTTCGACACATCCTCTTCTATAATATAAATTTGATTATACACAGAATAACTGTCCATAAAACTTAAAATTTCATGACCTAAGGCTGAATCAATCAACATGTCAGCAATAGGCATAGGATATTCATCTTTAGGGGTAGCAGAATTTAAATCTCGAAAATCAATGCATACTCTTAACTTACTATTCTTTTTCATTATAGGAACAACATTAGAAATCTAGTTAACATACCTGGTAGTTCGAATGAACTTAGCCTTTAGTAACCTTTCGATTTCCTCATTAATTTTTAAGACCACTTCAGGGGCAAATCTCCTTGGAGCTTGTTTGATTGGTCTTTGTCCTGTTCAAATTGGTAATCTGTGTTCCACTAAATCTCGACTAAGCCTAGGCATTTCCTCATAATCCCATGCAAAATAGTCTTTATATTCTTCAAGCAAGTGAATCAACTCATACTTGAAATTAGAATTTATTAAACTACTTATGGAAGTAGGCTTTCTTATTACATCATTTCCTAAATTGATTTCCTCTAAAGGATCTTGTACCTGTATTCTTTTAATCTCAGATAGAGGGGTCTATTCAAATCCTAAAGAAGAATCATCATAAATATAGTCCAAGTTGGCACCTTCAATGATACCAAATTTCTCAACCATATAAGTTGAGATTCGAGTCACCTGACTCGAAATTGTACTTTTTGTGTAATTTTCAGCCATATAGGCTACAATTCGAGCCATGTGGCTTTCAAGTTCCATTATTACAACTTAAGGCTGAATATACTCGGCATGAAATGTTAAATAGGTGTCTGTACACCCTAGAATCATTACAATTTCGAAGTTGAAATGAATAAGCTTTTGGAATAACAGAAAAACTTGTTGAGGTAAGGGCCACCATCTCAACTCCCTTCCTATCGAGAGCTGCTGAATCCCAAATGTAGAATGGTCTAATACCAGGCATATATATTTGTAGATCTACATGGTTCTGACTAACATTATACAGGGTGTCATCAACTTCAATTATCTCGAGTTCCCCCACCTGATTCCACAGGAACATCTTTTGATGGACGGTCGAAAGGACAGCACCCACAGCATGAATCCATTTCTTACCCAATAGCATATTATAACTGGCCTTCGAAGGAACCATTATGAACAAGGTTGACCTTGTTACTGAAGCCACCATGACATCAAGAATAATAGCCCCTTCTGATATGGAGGACCTACCATTAAAATATGTTACCACCATATTGTGTGTCAACAAATCAGCCTCTATTTTGCCAAATTTTCTCAGTAAATTCTTTGGTAAAAGATTAATGGTAGCTCCCCCATCGACCAGCACCTTGCCCACTAATTTACTATTTACTGTTGCCTTGATAAAAAGTGGGTGGAGATTACTCTTCATTTCGAGGGAGAGAGTATTGAAGACTATCGAATTCTCCATTACTTTGACTTCTTTGACCATATACCAACTGGTCTTTTCCACATCATCTTCGAAATCTTCCTCTTGATCCACTTGTTGGTTACCTGAAATGGAAAAGTTATAAGGAAGAAGAGACACCACATTGACACAAAATATGGTGTCTAAATCATCCTTGAACCCAGATTCGAATGAATCTGTAATAACATCCTCGTCCAGTGGACTTGGTGGTTTTTGTTTTTCTGTTTTCAGGGGTGGTCCTTGGACCACCTAGGCAAATGACCTTTGTTGCTGTTGTAACTTGGCCAATACATGTTGTTGTAACTGTTGTTATCGCCTCTATGCCTTGCGCCACTGAGACTTGGATAAGTATAAGGTTAAACCCTGGTTCGGGTTCAAACCTTCTCCTCGAAACCAAGTTTTCGGTTTCCCAATGAAAGGACTCATCCCATATTTGAATTTTGGCTAGAATGGCATATTCTAAATCTTGTGAGGTTGTGGACTGTTTCTGACCCATTGATTAGGGGCCACATTTGCAGGGGGAACCCTCATCTTCCCCTTCTTGGGATTCTCTGATCCCTGCATTACCATAGCATTGTGGTTCATTGGCTGATTATTGATATTGATGGAGGCTCCTGCAGTGGTTTTTTCCTTCTGCTTCTGCTTCAAGGCTGCTAGGTAAGACTTGGCAGCCAGTCTGTCAAAGACAGCACTGCATCTGGGGCACAAAGAGACTTCTTTCTCCTTTTCCTTCTTCCTCAGAAAGAATTCGACTAAAGTTTCCCCAGCCTTAGGAAAACTTCCTCCTCTGTAGCCTCGAACACATCAAGGCTACAGTCATTGAGGCCAGGAGAGGATTCTCCTACCTCAACCATATTGACTTCTGTGAAGCCAATTGGCTTAATATAGTTAGCATTCACTTGGAATGGATCAGCATCCATCTTTATGCTTTTCTTGTTCTCAAACTTTAATCTTCCTTCCATGCTGCTTTTTTGGATTAGATCCCTGAAACGCATGCAGTTGTTAGTCAAATGACCATATCTATTATGATACTTGTAATATTTTTGACCATTTATTTCTTCCAACGAAGGGATTTTATGTCCATTAGGAAGTTTGATTTGTTTATCTTTTAATAAGACATCAAAAATTAAATCAGCTTTGGAAATGTCGAAAGCATAAGTTAGCCTAGTAAAGGACTTCATATTGTCCTTAGTTCGATTAGGCGTTAAAGATGAACAAGTATAAGAAGGACCAAACTTTAACTCTGCTATGTTAATCTCATTTTCCTCATCATCTTCACCTTTATCGATTTTGACATAGGCTACTTTATTGTCCTTCAATTACTTAAAATACTTATCCTTGCCATCAAGAGTTTCGATATAAGCAATTTTTTCTTTTCTTAGATTTCTCCTAAGCTTTTCCTTTTCGAGTTTCAATTACTCAATTTGTCTTACTTTATCAGTAAGTTGAGACATGTCAAGGATTTACTAGTTGATTAGTTTCTTTCGAATGCAATAGTCTAAGCCACCAGCAGCCATTTTAACTACCTCATATTCAGGAATAACAGTGAAGCACCTAGCCTTCATTTTCCTGAACCTGGCCAAGTAATCATCTATTGATGTCCTCTTCTAATGTTAAACAAATCTAGGAGACTTACTTTTGTCTCTTCTTTAAAGAACTAATCATGAAAATTCCTTTCCAACTAGTTCCAAGAGTGAATCGAATTTGGTGGAAGAGTTGTAAACCAAGTAAAGGCTTTTTTAGTTAGGGAGCTAGGGAAGTATTTCATCTTGAAATACTCATTTGTGGCTACGTCACCTGCTTCGATTGTATATTGAGCAATGTGTTCTACTTTGGATTCTCCATTTTCCCCAGCAAATTTGCTAGGTGCTTTCCATCTTCTAGGCAATTCTACTTGTTGGATAAATTCAGGGAAAGTAGACACAAAATAGGGTCTATTTCCATATCCCACATTAAACTCATATCTATTAAGCACTTGTTCAACTGCTTGATTAATATTCTATTGCCCCTCAAGATTATTAAGTCTAATCCTTTCTAGGAGGTCATCAGCATCTTGATTTCGATTGATAATTCGAATCCTATATTTGGGCCATGTGGAATTTCCCTTGGCTGGTTATCCTCAACTGCATTATTAACATTGGGATTATTTACCAACTAGGCATTCTCTTGATAAACGAGTTGATTGTTTACCCTTTGATTACCTACAGTGTCCACTAGGTTACCAAAAACATCTGCAATCCTACCCATTTGTCTAACCAATGTGGTATAGGTATTATTGGTTGACTCTATGAGTGGAATTATTACAGTAGTCATCTGCTGAGTCAGTATATGGACCATCTCATAGTTACTTTCATCAATTTGTTACCTGATATTATTTAAAGTTGTATTCATATTCCCTGTGGGAATCGAAGACATATCCCTGGATATGTTAGGGAATTGGTATTCCCATATTTTGCCTATTAGTTCGATTAGTACTTGTACCTGCAACTTGGCCACAACCATTTACCATTTGGTTTCTTGGCGAAATGTTAGGTATAGGACTTATATATGTGGCTTGGGAAGTACCTATATTTTGTGTGATATTTTGAGGGGTAAACCCAGGAGGCAGCCCATATAATGGTGCAGTTCTATTTACCCTAAGAGTTCTAGTTTCTAAATTCAAAACAGGGACTCCTGTGACTTCACTGATCACGAGCTCCAAGGCTTGTGGTAAATTTGCAGATACTATAGTGTCTCTATTACCATTAGCTCCATTATTCCCTGCTTGAGGGTTCTGAGCACTCAAAGATGTGTTCTCAGACATATTTATCAGTATTCTACCACTTCTTAAACGTATATACTTCACAAAAATCCCTTAAGATCTTTACTTACTTGACAGTCCTACCGGGAGTGCCAATTTGTTTACCAAAATATTTCAAAAATAACTAATTTGACTATGGTAAACCCTTTGTCCAATGGACAAAGTTTGATTTTTGATCTCAATTCCGGGAAGGGAATCGCTTTCTCTTGGGATTCGAGTCTAAGTTAGTATCTTAAATGAATGTAAATGATGATTTTGAATACAAGGCAGTTATTCAAATCCAAATTCAAATGTTTATGCGTAATATTTAACTTAGTGAAAAATAAGTTTGAAAATAAAAGACTTTGTTTTCGAGAAATAAGAGAAATAGATGCAAAATAAAAATAAGTTAAATGTAAAAGACAGGAATTAAAGTGCAATTGAAATAAATATGATAAGTAATATAAAATTCTTAAAATAAAAAGCATAAAGTAAAGTAATGAAAAGTAATGCAATGAAAAGTAAATGTGCAAAAATGTAAATTACAAGAAAGTAAAGAAAGCAATTAAAAGAAATCAAATGATCTCGAAAGAACACTCGATATCGGGAGTAGAAAAGAGTTTTGTAATAAAGTAAAATGGCTGAAGATAAACTTGCATTGAATTCTTAAATTGTACAGAAATGAAAGTGGATGGAAACATACTGAACTAGACTTGCGTCCTATTTGCTCGAAATGTCAATGGACATGAGAGCGTGAGTTTACAAGTGTTTGTAAGTAATGAATTTCCAACCCCTAAATATTTCCATCCTCTTGATATGTATAGACCTTCTAAGTAACTACCTTGTTTACAAGATTTTGACATGTGTCCAAAACAAATATAATTGTCTAAATGATTGGTAATCCTTGTAATCTTTGTCTGATAACCACCAAATCTTTGTCAGTAATCCTCGTGCCACCAATAACTGCTCGATCTTTGTCAGCAATCCTTGTGTTGTGTTAATCTTACATCTCCAACTGCTGTTAACTTCTATTTTAAATTCAAAATCTTCCTTTCAAATTCAAAATTTGAATCTTTGAACATTGATTAGCTCCTACTCGAGGTTTCTTTTAACTTTCAAAAAATTTTAAGTATAACTACCCTTAGAGTCTAGTATTTTGATAGTCAATCGAAACCACAGCTCATCATTTGTCACAATGACCCCAAACTGGTCTTTGCATTGAAACCAATACTACAACTTCGACCAACTGATATTTGAATCGAAATTAATATTACAACTTCGATTCTTATTCAAGAACAAGTCCATAGTTCACGCTGAGTCTTTATATTGAACCATCGAAATGGCAACAGATCGAAAAATGTTTATTTTATACTAACAACTTCCTATTTTCTTGCTTGTACCTTTTCCATTCTCTTAAAGCAGCTAGGAGGACATGCATTGAAATTGGCAGAAAAAATGGCTGCAATAATAGAAGGGAAACAGACATGACAATCAGTAAACTTCAACTTGCAGCTTAAAAATGTGTGTGCATCCCAATTCAATTCCCATGAACTGCTCGTTGAGCTCATTTTCAGCGCTGGGGGGACAATAACAACAAAAATTATGTGGTTGTAAAAGAAACAGATAAAACAACTTAGATTTACATAAAAGTGCGAACAAAAGTAAATTACAAATAAAAGGCTAGAGAAAACACTTCTTTCAAGCTTCCATCTATGACATCTTTTATAGCGACAATGGTTCTCCAATTCCTTAATATTTATTTCTCTTTTTTATGATAAAAATCTTGTCAAATTAAACAGGAATTATATTATCATTAAAGGTAGATGCATAATCTGCATTCCCTATTTATGAATGTCAAAAGGTAAAGATGAGCTAGTCAATACGGTGGAATCATGCAAAGGTCATCCATCCACATAAGCTAGATTGTAAATTGTTAGTATTTAGGACAGAGAGGTGACGAGTTAAAGGACAAACCGAATAGATGGCAAAACAATGCTCAAATGAATAATGGCTGAGAGACATAATTGAAGGATGAAAAAAGGTATCCTCTGCCAGAGATCTTGATTGCCTTGATGATACTGACAAGAAAAGAGATTGAACATATTTTAGAAACAGAAAACAGCCTGCAAATATTCATCAAAGTCCCTAACAAGCTTTTAAAATCAACATAAATTCTAGAAAAAGCATACCAGCTGAAGCATCATACATTCCAATAGACGCATTACTTTGAGCAAATTTTGCGGCCTCCAGAGAAAACTTCACCTGCTCAAAGACGACAATATATTGAGAGGAGAAAGGATTTAAAAGCATTTAAAAACTAAAAGATGAAGAAGGGAAATTTTTATATCAATTAATCAGGCAGATGTGATTGTATACAACCAACTGAATCATTATTAATACAACCGAAAATAGAAGCACAATGTTTCTGACCAAAATCTGAAATTAAATATCATAAACTTGAGTTCTTCACAACTAAATGCAAAAGGGGAAAAAATGCATTATTCTAGCTGCAATAAACTTTCACTATAATGGAATTTAAAATGAGAGCAAAGAGAGAGTAATTAACAGTGACATATGCACTAAACCCAGCACCCTATCAGCTAATGGAATATGATATTTTAAATAATGACATCCAATATACGTTCAACAACCAACGAGAAGAATTTAGTCCAACAAGTCACCTGTTTTCCAATTTCATCCATGATAATCATCCTTGGAAATGATTGTACCTGCACGGAATGGAAGTTTGTTAAGCTTTCAGCAAACAATAGCCAGCTGAAAGTGACTCAGTTGAAGCGACTTAATTGACAAACATACCAATCTAGAAAGAGATCCAAGTGTTGTAGCACATGAAAGGAGATTAAAGCAAATATGCTTCCGTGACAAAATAAATAATGTAAAGAAATTCTACTTATACCATCTCAAGAAGCTAATTAATTGAGTAACTTAAATATATAAATAAATAAATAATAACTTTAATGGCTTCAACCAACAACACGGGTCTAAGTTGTCCGTTTGTTTAATGGACAAATATTCTAAAAATATTATTGGTAGTTTTCAGTCATGTAGAAAATATTTTCTGGAAAATGTTTTTCTCATTTTGGTGTAACAGTCAAAGGAAAATAATTTCATAGTAAATTGTTACAACTAATTAACAGGGGAAATTCCCGAACAAATCAAAGAAGAAAAATTTCCCATTTGTTTTTGTTGAAATAGAGTGCCGCTATAGAGAAATAATTGAGTGAGAAAAATAAAGAACACCGAGATTTAACGTGGTTCGGCAATGTGCCTACATCCACGACTGGAGAGCAACAAGAAAATTATCACTATGTGACAAAAGAGTATTACAAGAACCACTAGCCAAAATATTCCTCACAACCCATAACTCAATTACATCCAAGATCACTCTTACTCAAGCCTCTTTTAAACTCACAAAACTTTCTCTCACTATTAGAACCCTCTCTTACTTTAGAACAAGAGAATAAAGAGAAAGATTAAGAAGAGAGAACTCCTAGAACTTGAAGTTTTTGGTGTGTCTTGGTAAGGCCTTAAGCATGGCTATTTATAGCTAAATTCCATGACCAAGATGTGGTCTAAAATCTTCTAAAATTTCAGCCACAATTAGTGGCTTCATAATGGCCATTCATTAAGCTTTCTCCATTATTAGTGTGGCATAATGATGAGTGCTTGGTGGCCCTTATGTCCACTAATTATTACAAATCTCCACCTTGGCTGAAAGACTCCCATAGGTTTTCTTCTGCTGCTCCCCACTCAAGGTATCACCTACTAGAAACACCAATCAAGTCCAGACAATGTCTGAACTTGGTTGTTGGCACCAGCTTGGTAACCATATCTGTTGGATTCTCTAATGTTGAAATCTTCAAGATTTTAACATTGCCTTGTGCTATCACATCTCTAATGAAGTGCATCCTGACATCAATGTGTTTAATCCTTTCATGGTACATCTGATTTTTTGACAGATGTATGGCACTTTGACTATCACAATAGACTGTTGTATCCTTTGATGGTATCCCCAATTCGCCAACCAATCCTCAAAGCCAAAGAGCTTCTTTCACTGCTTCTGTAGCTGCAATGTACTCTGCCTCAGTGGTTGACAAAGCGACAATTGATTACAATGATGCTTTCCAACTGACAGTACATCCATGAAGAGTGAAAACATATCCTGTCAAGGACCTTCTCTTGTCTAGATCTCCAGCATAATCGAAATCCACATATCCAACAACACACCTAGTAGTGCCATTATGTTTTTCATAAACCAAGCTGACATTAGTAGTACCATTCAAGTAGTGCAAAATCTATTTTACTGCTTGCCAATGGATTTTTCCTGGATTTTCTATGTACCTGCTTACGACACTAACAGCATGTGAAAAATCTGGTCTAGTACAAACCATGGCATACATGATACTGCTAACAGTACTAGCATATGGAACACTAGACATTTGCTCCTTTTCTGCCTCAGATTGTGGTGACAATGTCAACGAAAGTTTGAAATGAGCTGCCAGTGGAGTACTAACAGGCTTTGAGTTTTGCATACCAAAGTGTTTCAGTACCCTTTCCATGTACCCCTTTTGTGATAGAAATAGTGTACTTGCTTTTCTATCCTTGTGAATTTCCATCCCCAGTATTTTCTTTGCAGCTCCCAAATCTTTCATATCAAATTCTTCACTCAGCTGAGCTTTTAATATGTTGATCTCAGACATGCTCTTACAGGCGATCAACATGTCATCAACATATAGGAGCAAATAGATGAATGACCCATTCGTGAGCTTTTTATAGTACACACAGCTATCATACTTACTCCTACAGTAGTCATTTCCAAGCATAAAAGTGTCAAACCGCTTATACCACTATCTAGGAGACTGTTTCAGGCCATACAGAGATTTTCGTAAAAGACAGATGTGGTCTTCGTTACCTTGGACTTCAAATCCCTTTAGCTGACTCATATATATTTGTTCTTCTAATTCTCCATGCAAGAATGCTATCTTGACATCCAGCTGCTCTAGTTCAAGATCAAACTGAGCTACAATGGCAAGCAGGACTTGAATAGAGCTATGTTTCACCACAGGAGAAAAAACTTCATTGAAATCGATACCTTCTCTCTGTGTGAAGCCTTTGGCCACAAGTCGTGCTTTAAACCTTGCCTTTTCAGCTCTAGGATTTCCTTCCTTCTTCTTGAAGACCCATTTACTTCCGACGATCTTCTGATTCTCTAGCCTTTTGACTATTTCCCAAGTATGATTTTTATGAAGAGATTCAATCTCTTTAGTCATCGCAGCAATCCATTGAGCAGCATCTTTGCTATTGATAGCTTCTTAGTATGATTAAGGCTCACAGTTGTCAATGTTACTTGCAACATTTAGAGCATATGAGACTAAATCCTCATAGCCATACCTTTGAGGAGGTCTAACTTTTCTCCTTTGCCTATCTCTAGCTAGTTGATAATGCTACAATTGTTGTGTGTCTTGTTCCTTAGTAGGGTCTGACTCTTCTCCATCAACTAGATCTTGTGAGGTTTCTTTTGAAGGCACCACCTCAAGCTCCACCTTATTCTGGCACTAGTATTTTCTTTTTCTGCAGATGACCCCTCATAAGGTTTGAGCATCTCAACTTCATTAAAGGTCACATCTCTACTAATAATGCACTTTCTTGTGTTTGGACACCATAGCTTGTATCCCTTCACGCCTTCAGGATATCCAAGAAAAATGCATTTCTTTGCCTTTAGCTCAAGTTTACCATCATTGACATGAGCGTAAGCAAGACAACAAAAAATTCTCAATTTTTCATAGTTAGCAAGACTACCTGACCATATCTCTTCAGGAGTCTTGAAACTAATTGCCGAAGATGGACATCGATTGATTAAGTAACAAGCTGTGTTAACAGTTTCAGCCCAGAACTCTCTTGATAGCCCAGCATTTGAAAGCATACACCTTGTTCGCTCTATCAATGTTCTGGTCATCCGTTCTGCAAGCCCATTCTATTATGGAGTGTGTCTCACGGTACGATGTTTGACAATACCATGATCCTTGTCGAACTTGTTGAATTCTCCTCCATAAAATTATAAGTCATTATCCGTTCTCAGTTGGTTGATCTACTTCCCAGTCTACTTTTCAATCAAAGCTTTCCATTGTTTGAACTTGACAAAGACTTCATCTTTGTGTTTTAAAATAAACACCCATACCTTCCTTGAATAATCATCAATGAAGGTTAACATATATCTGCCACCACCATGAGAGGGAACTCAGGAAGGACCCCATAGATCTGAGTGAATATAATCCATTATACCTTTGGTCCTGTGAATAGCTGTACTAAACTTCACCCGAGACTGTTTTCCAAAGACACAATGCTCACAGAAATCTAACTTTCCAGTCTTCTGGCCACAGAGCAGTCCTTGCTTACTTAACTCTATTAGACCCCTCTCACTAATATACCCAAGATGCATATGCCATGACTTGGTGACATCATCATCAAAGGTTGATGATATAGCAACAGTTCCAGTAACTGTATTCCCATCTAGTAAGTAGATGTCATTGGCTTTCTTCCCTTTCATTACGACAAGAGCACCTTTTGAGACTCGTATGACTCCACCTTCACCTTTGTAGCTGTAGCCGTTAGAGTCTAGTATGCCCAAGGAAATTAAGTTCTTGTTCAATTCTGGAACATGTCTGACGTCCGTCAATGTTCGCACAATCCCATCAAATATCTTGATCTTTATCGTGCCTATACCAATGAACTTGCAGGTTTTGTTGTTGCCCAAAACCATTTTTCCTCCTTCTAAAGATTAGTAAGTAGTGAACCAATCCTTATGAGGGGACATATGGTATGAATAGCCTGAATCAAGGATCCACTCATTGCCTGAGTCAAGTTTAGAGACAGTAAGAACATCAGCACTATCATAACCTCCTACTACTGCAGCATCTCCAGAATCAGAAGAATTTTCTTTTCCCTTATGCTCCAGACAATCCTTCTTGAAGTGCCCTTCTTTGTGACAATGAAAGCATTTTAGTTTTCTAGATTTAGATTTTGATCTAAATTTACCTCTGTTGCTTTTGCTACTAGAGCCACCAAAACTTCTTTTTTCTGTTCTTCCTCTTGCCAATAAACTCTCCTCAGAGCCATCACTTCTATTTTCAGATACTTTTTTCTTTAACTCCTTAGAGTTCAATGCCGCCTTGACCTCCTCCATGGTAAGAGTATCGCGGCCATACATCATAATATTAATGAAGTTCTTATAAGAGTTTGGTAAAGAACACAATAGAATTATTGCTTGATCTTCATCATCAATCTTGACATCTATATTTTTTAAATCAAGAATAATTCTATTATAATCATCCGAGTGCTCTTTGATGGGTTTACCGCCTTGCATTTGAAGAGTGTATAGTTTCTTCTTCAAATAAAGCCGGTTTGTGAGTGACTTGGTCATGTACAAGCTTTCTAGCTTCAACCATAATTTGGTAGCAGTGTCTTCTTCATAAACTTCTTGCAAGACTTCATCTCCTAAGCACAACAGAATCGCACTATGTGCCTTTTCCAAAATCCCATCATTTTCTCTGTCTGATAGAGATTCCGGCTGAGCGTCCTTACCATTCAAGGCTTTTGCAAGACCTTGATGCACCAACAGAGCCCACATCTTTAGTCGCCACAGACTGAAATCATTATCACTATTAAATTTCTCTGCATCAAATTTAGCAGTAGCCATCTCTTTCATACAAATGAATTGTACTGTATATTAGAATAGTATAGTTATCTGTGAATAGTGCAACAGGTAAATTCCCAAGAAAGAGAGTTGAGTCACCAATGGACACACTTAAATACTAAATCTTTCCTAGCCAGAACCTCCTTGGACATGCACCACCACACTACCACAATTCTGACATACACAGTACAATTGAACGTACAAGAAAAGCTTTTAGCCAAAAAAACCCAAGAGCAATTCTTTTTTGATGTGGAAGATCAAACAACGTTGCAATCACTAAGCATACTAAGAATTTCTTAGAAAATCTGTCACCTTCGTAACCAAGATCTCAGATACCAATTTGTTGAAACAGAATGTCACTATGGAGAAATAATTGAGTGAGAAAAATAAAGGACATTGAAATTTAACGTGGTTCGGCAATGTGCCTACATCCACGGCTGGAGAGCAGCAAGAAATTTACCACTATGTGACAAAAGAGTATTACAAGAACCACTAGCCAAAATATTCCTCACAACTCATAACTCAATTACACCCAAGATCACTCTCACTCAAGCCTCTCTTAAACCCACAAAACTTTCTCTCACTATTAGAACCCTCTCTCACTTTAGAACAAGAGAATGAAGAGAAAGATTAAGAAGAGAGAACTCCTAAAACTTTGAGTTTTTGGTGTGTCTTGGTAAGGTCTTAAGCATAGCTATTTATAGTCAAATTCTATGACCAAGATGTGGTCTAAAATCATCTAAAATTTCAGCCACAATTAGTGGCTTAATAATGGCCATTCATTATCCTTTCTCCATTATTAGTGTGCCATAATGATGAGTGCTTGGTGGCCCTTAGTCCACTAATTATTACAGTTTTCACAGAAAATTACTTGACATTCACAAATGTTTCAGTAACAAATAGCTTCCAGAAAAACAATTTCATGCAAGGATATTTTCCTAAAAATTCTTTTTAGCTGAAAATATTTGTTTAGAAAGTGATACATTTTTAAAATTTTTCTTTTTCTATTGTTTGATTTGTTCAGGACAATGGGAAGTCATTTTCCCATTCTTTACAATTGCCAAAGATAACATTTTCCTTTGACTATTATACCAAATATAGGAAAATGAATTTCTGAAAATGCTCTTTTGAATCAAACAGAGGAAAATGATTTTCGAAAAATATTTTCCACATGAAACACCATAGAATACAGAAGATATTATCCAGAAAAATATTTTCTGTAAAACAAAGGCACCTTAATTTGCTTATGCCTAGGAGAGTAATAGTATCCCACTCAAGCTTTATATACCATTATTCTTCCCCAAGTTTTTCCGAAGTGCGACTTATTCTTATTTTTTATTTTTAGTTAGACCCATTCATAGACTCGGAGTGGGGCCTAAAGAATACACACAATCAATTACAAAAGTATTCAATTCAATAAAATTTCCCCTACAGGACGTATGTTCACTGCAGGAACTTGTGAAAATAAATTGAGTTGAAATACAATGCTCATTTAGCATTCCCGCTATTGTTTTTAACATGTGCAGTCAGTATCAAGCTTTCATAATTATCTTAACAGACAAAAACAAAGAAAATTACTTCGTAAAACATGTAGTTAATAATTTCTAAAGGGTGGAAAAAGGACTATTATTCTTACCATTCTGTGAAACCTCTTTCACTCCGTGGGAGAATGGATGTGCCTGATTGACCAACATAAAGGTTATCAGACTTCAGACCAAGGAGTTGCCGCAACTGCCCCATGAGAACTTTAAAAAGCTTCTGGAGATCTTGTTACAGAATATGCATGCTTCAATGTTCAGCAAAAGAATTAATGATAATCTCCAACAGTGGGACTATAAGTATATCTGCATACATAAGTAGAATTAAATTCTTTATTCAAACAAAAAAATGAAAAAATGCTTTCAAAAAATTGCTGAAATAAAATGCCTTATAACGAAAATCTATCAACTATTAGTTTAAAGTGAATCTAGGTTGAAAGTGTATCACCCATGCAATAGAAAGTTTCAAAGTACTGGTTTACTTTCGATGTAAACAATGAGAAGCAACTTTTTTTCTGTGACAGTCATCAAATTAACAAACAAATCCAATTAATGAGTAAAAGAAAAACCTGGGGAGAAATCATATGTCTGACTGGATATTTACTTTCCAAATCCTTTTACGCAGCTTTGGGGATTCCATACCACATCTGCAATATTCCACAATAGGCTCTTCATAATGTTGACCAATTTGGCAATTTTGTAAGACACAATATTACAGAAAGAATAAGTAAGGAAATTTTGAAGGTGAGACAAATAACTGGAGATATAAAGCCATTAGTCTTAGAGATCTCTCCATTCGGAAGCTCCAGTTTAAGAGGACACTCCTTTGCAGATGGTATATACCTGAGATAATAGACAAGGAAACTTGAAATGTAAGCTCTGTCTTACGGCAGAACTTAATTAACAAATTGAAATCAGACACTTGAGAATATGTATATCAGTAGCAAGAAAGAGACAGAAGAATTTTCAATTTTTTTTTAAAATTTTAATGCTAAGGCTATAAACAGTTAATTGACTTAAACAAATTCTTAGCTTAGATTTATGGCAGTAAAAAAGTAAATAAATGTAGGATTGAGTTGAAGAATATACACCACAAGAAGTTGCAATACTTTTGACCTTCCACTCGCTGCAACTGAAGTATCCAAGTGCCACTCATTTGAATTCAACTGTTTAACATAGAAACATTCACGTCATAAAATATTTGTTATTGTATCTCAGATACAATAAACATGCATGAAATATGACATGGAAAACAAAAAGGACGGCGCAGCTATTTTTTTTTTTTGGGCATAAACAATGATAAAGGACTCATATGAAGGAAATAAAGGGGATAGATAGAGAAGAGAGAATATTCAAGGATCTCTTAAGAAACTCACTTTATTTGATTTCTTGGCTTGCTTGCAAATTGGTACGCATAAAATACACAAAAAGTAAGTGCACTCTATCACCAAATAATATAGGATTTGAGTCTCAGTTATCGATCCCACGAGGAATAAGTAGTAATTACTAAATTCGTAAAACCCTTTGTTATCCAGATAATCGAAAGTGTATGAATAAATTCAAGATAAAATCAAAATAACAAATAAGAAAAGTAATGAGGAATCAAACAGAGAATAAATAATCAATGAGAAAGAGACTAGGGTGCAAGGTTTACTTGAATCTAATTATTCAGATTTTTTTTCTTTTATGATGTAAGGTAATTCTTTTGTCAATATTCTCTTACCTGTTATTGAATCCCAATAGTCATGGATGAAACAATATTTTATTCTTAAATTATATCACCTATTTGGTCATTTAGTTGAATTAATTAGGAATGCATTAAGCTTCAATTCGAGAGATGAATCAACAGATCTGTCGATTCCATTGGTAGGAAAATTTGATGTTTGGTCATTCATCAATCTAATCCTAGGCTTACCATATAGATCCGCTCATTGAATGGGGATGATCACTGGTCAAACAATGAATTAACACATGCCAAAAGTGATCAAGTTATGACAAGAATGCAAGCAATATGATAAATCCTAGAGAAATTACCTTAATCAAATTAGAAATCAAACTCAAATAATTAAGCAAACAAGATCCCCCATAACCCTAGCTATGAGTTTAGCTACTCATGTTCAATACAAACAAACTCATATTAAGATACAAACTCATGAAAAGAAAATCCAAAGAAATGGAAAAACTAGAAAGAAAAAGAAATCAAAACCACTTTAATGGAAATTATAATCTCTAAGCCTTCAAGAATCGAATCCTCCTTCAAAGCCATCCTCCAAGGTCTGCTGCCACAAAACAACTCTCTCAGGATTAGGGATTTTCTATGTAATGTACTCAATGTGTTGAATTTTGGCATAACTTTTCCCATTTAAAGAAAATCATGTGTTCTGTTATGCAACCAGCGCCTAGGCGCTCAGTTCTAAGCGCTCAAGCGGTCAACCACTTAAGTCCATATGCGCGCTGCTACCTCCTGTGCGCTCAGGCGCTCCTCACCCAGCTCTCAGGCACTAGGTCACTAGATCAACGTTGCTGCATATGCTTTGAGCACTCAAGCACTCCAATCTCAGCTCTTAAGCACTGAACACTACTGCAAAATTCTTTTTTTCTTTGCTTCTTTGTTCATCCAGTCATCTCCATGAGTAATTACCTGACAAAAACACACAAAGCACTTAATAAGAACACAATCAAACAATACTAAAAATATAAAAAAACTTACTAACAAAATTCCATAAAAATAAATAAAAAGAATATGAAAAATTAAGGAATTGAACCGTAAAAATATGACATGTTGATAGTTCATCAACTCCCCCACACTTGAGCTTTGCTTGTCCTCAAGCAAAGAATAGGAATCAACAACAAAATCAAACTCAACATCAAGAAACATGAATCAAAGAAAAATTTCATAATTTAAAAATAAAGTTCAGCAATCAAATCCAATCAAGCAAGATCATTTAACACTTAAACAATAAGAGGCTTGAGTCTAGCTTGCAACTGTTCCCTTCACCAAATATTTGAGATCACTCATCTTTCCATCGCTCAAGTGTTTAAAGGACAAAGAGATCACTCAAATTTTTCTTGAAAAATGCAATATCATAGGCTTGCTTATCAATCTCATCTCCACTTTCAAGTTCACATACAGCACAAGAATCAAAATTTCCTTTAGTTATAACGGGGCCAAGGGTATAATGAAAGGTAGAAAAAAGAGAAATAATGGTAGAGAATGCTCATGGATAAATCAATACAAAACAGAATCAGGTTGAGAAGATGACAGATAAAGCATAATGCACAAAAATATAACAAATTCTCACTTCCAACCCAATATTCTCATTATTCTTCACCAACAATTCTTTTCTTTCTTATTTTTCTTTTTCCATTTTTTCTTTTTTTTTTCTTTTTTTTTTCTTTTCACTTTCAAACTTTTCTCTTTTTTTTCTTTTTTTTTAACCTTTGAAAACAAAAACAACATTTAATGACTTCTCAATCAACACATCAATTGCTCCAAAGAATTCAACCTGATTATTCAATTGAGTATTCAAAGAAATTAATTTCAGGCTCAAATGGGGCAACTAAGGGGTTATTTAAACAATGCAACTCTAGAAATCAAGAAAGAATTAAGCCTAATTGCCTTAATCATGTTCAAGTCTGTATGTAAATCATTAAAGCCTCAACAAGATATCAAAGCAAGTTCTAGTGCATATCAATCAAGAAAAAACTCACTCCAGAAAAAAATTAGGATTTTGTTTATGAAAAATCCAATCATTAAGGCTCAAAACTCACTTTCTGGCTAAGTTGATAAAGAGAACAAAAGCAAGCAGACATGGCTAAATCCCAAATAAGATACTAAATTTTACTTTACTTCATTGAAAAAGATTGCTTCACAAATTATCAGCTCATAATCAATGGAATCCCCTTTAAAACATATCTCTATCAGCTCAGAATAAATCAAGAAATCAATACACAATTCCAACTTAATTACTAGTGATGATCACATATTTGATACATTAATAAGCCTTCATTTTTAGTCATTTACACTCTCCATGTACTTAATTGATTGATTTTGATTATGTTTTGTAAGTTTGGACTCAAATTGGACTTAATTAAATTTTTTAGCATAATTTATGTTTTACGTTGCTTCTGTATTTGGACTATATCTTGAGATATAGGTGGTCAAATGAAGTGAATCTGATGGAATTTTAAATATAAGAGAGAGCTCTATAACTTTTATGAAGACCTCAAAGGCCCAATCACACGAGTAGATAACTCAAATTGGGGTTGAAGCAAGAACCAGAGCGCTTTTCTTGACAGCTTAACCTATGTGTACTGTTCATCACAGTTTTTAGGCTAGAAGTTGTAAAATGGGCTGAAATTTGGATGCTGAATAGTTAAGACCCATATCTACAACTTTCATGTTGAACACTTTTCCAGAATCGGACTCCTTGAAGGTGATATTGGGCTTGGAAGTCAGACTAGAGGAGCTGTGACAGGGCCTGGGTAGTGTGCAGTAATTTGAACGTATCTAGAGTTATAGAAATGATATTAGACTCAAACTAAATCCATTTGAAAGCTAAGATCCAGGCCTACAACTTTCATGAAGACCACTTGGTTCAAAAATGACGAATGCAATAACTTCAGAGCTGCATGATTTCGGAGATAAGGAATCTCTATAATTTTCCACTCACCAAAAGTCATTTGGCATTTTCCACTCATCCACCCACTAATGACTCAGCCCCCTTGTCATTTTGTATCTCTAAACCTCTATAAAAGGAGGCCTTGGCAGATCATTAAGGGTATTAGGTGTTAATTACTAAAATGATGCCATTTTGTTACTAGGTTTTCTTGTAGTAATTTTCCTTTGTTCTAAATTAAAGTCATGTTCTTCTTCTTCTTCTTCTCTCTTTCTTTCTTCTTATCTATAAGTAATTAAGTTTCATTTTACTTGGGTGAAAGGGTGAAGCTCTTGGTAATAAAGTAAGGTTAGATTTATTCTTCTCTTGTGCTTAAATGATTTATATTTTCTAGTAACCATTATACGTATTATAATTTGTTTCTTATAATTTAGAAACCATCTTTGTAAAGAGGAGTTATTGATTTGTTGTAGACAAAATATTGGCACAATGAATGCTTTAACCCATTTATAAGTGGTGGTAATATTTTTAGGAAACATAATATAATTACGTATATTATTTTAAATGGACTTTTAATGTTGTATTTTCCGATTGGAACCTCCATGTTGCGAGGATTCTAATTGAGTTATAAAAGAAATTAATCTTACCTTTACTTTATTTACCAAGAGTGGATCTTTTAACCCAAGTAAATAATTTTTACTATAGTAACAAAATATTTACTTCACCTTAATTAATCTTCAACAATTCCCTGTGGATCGACCTCGGACTCCCGAGAAATTTATTACTTGAGACAACCTGCACTTGGGTTCGCAAAGCAACAATAAATCCGCATCAAGTTTGTAAACTTGTTTAAAACTAAAAATTGTGCATCAAGTTTTTGGCGCCGTTGCCAGGGAACTTAATTTGAAGACTGAATTTCTGGTGTAAAAATTTTGTATATATACTAACATACTAACTAGTGGGAGAACCTCTCCCTTTTTAATTTCTGTGCATACTAACTTGTGGGGGAAACTCTCCCTAATTTCTCTATAATCTTTAATCATTAATGAAATAATCTTTTTTCTTCTCTCCTCTCTCGCTGGAGCAAAAAAATCGGCTTACCGATTCTCTAGTTTTCATATTTTAAATTTACTTTCTGCATTTTATTTTTTGCATTTTAATTTTTGTACAGTGGGGGTAATTCTCTATTTTATTTTCTTGTACATATTAACTTAGTGGGGGTAACTCTTCCTTTTATTTTTTTTTTCTGTATTTTATTTTCTATATTTATTTTTCTGTCATTTTTTTTATTTACTAACTTACTAACTCTCTTACTAACTATTTAACATTTTACTTTATCATCCTATCTAACTTTTTACTTTTTCTCGCTTCTAACATTTTAATTTATCTGTATATAACTTTTTAATTTTTATGCTTTTTAACTTATTTGGTGGTTGGTTTATATCACACATTTGTTAATATTTAATGGAAGATTTATACTGTTAACTTGTACATTTTATTTTATACTGTAAGTTACTTGTTTATGCTTAATTGATATCGTGATTTAAATTCTGGTTGTTTGGTTAGAGTTAATCCAAGTACTTTACATATTGATTTATTTGAATCACAATCACACACATTAAGCACAATGGCTGAAAACGAAAGTGTGCATGATGAACATGAAAATCAACCGTTGCGAACCATGCGTGAGTATTTGCAACCATCTCAAAATTCTAGTCCATCATGTTTTATCTTTCCACTCAATGCCAACAATTTTATATTCAAGTCAGGTATGATTTCTTTACTTCCTAATTTCCATGGTTTAGAATCTGAAAGCCCATATTTACATCTAAAACAATTTGAGGAAGTATGTACTGCTTTTCATGATCAAACTTGCACTGAAGAGGTTGTTAAGCTTAAATTATTTCCTTTTTCTTTGAAAGATAAAGCAAAAACTTAGCTTAACACTTTGAAACCAAGATCAATTGGCACATGGCAAGAAATGCAAGGTGAGTTTTTGAAGAAATTTTTTCTAACACATAAAACCAATGTTTTGAAAAGACAAATCCAAAATTTTTCCCAAAATTCCAATGAAGCATATTTTCAAACTTGTGAACGTTTTAAAGATTTGTTAAATTCTTGCCCACATCATGGTTTTGAAAAATGGTGCACTATAAGCTTCTTTTATAAAGGGTTAACACCTGAAACTAAACAATTTGTGGAAACAATGTGCAATGGTGAATTTCTTGATAAAGAACCTGAAGAAGCTTTAAACTATTTAGACCATTTGGCTGAAAATTCTCAATCTTGGCATGGTACTAATCCTTCTGAAAATTCAATTAGATTTAATCTTGCAAATGCTAGTAAAGGAAAATATCATCTTAGTCAAGACAAAGATCTAAATGCAAGGTTTGCTAGTTTGGCTAGAAAGATTGAAGCTATGGAATCAGGGAAAGTAAAAGAAATCAAATCTGTGTAAAGTGAAGAAATTTGTGGCATTTGTGATGAATTAGGACACTCAACAAATGAATGTCCAAAAATTCCTGTTTTTAAAGAAGTTGTGCATGAGCAAGTATATGTAATGAATAATTTTAAAAAGCCATTCACTTCTTCTTTTTTAGATACATACAATCCGGGATAGAGAAATCACCCGAACTTTAATTGGAGGAACAACAACCAACCACAATTCATGCAACCATCACCTCCTCAGACACAGCAAGATTCTCAAAATCCTCAAGGATATGCATCCTATGTCCCACCATATAGGAAAAACATTGAAGGAACATCGCATGCATTCATGGAAAAACAAGAGGCCATCAATAACCAAAACACTCAAGCCATGATTGACATAAAAGACACTCTTACTAAACTTTCTTCTGCACTTGCCATTCATGAGAAAGGAAAGTTTCTCAACCTCAACCAAATCCCAAGGGTCAGTTTAGCCTAAATGAGGGTAGTTCAGAAAGTCAAAAAATAGATCAAGTTAACTCAGTGATAACTCTTAAGAGTGGAAAGGTTGTTGAAAAACAAATTCCTGAACTTTTTGAGAAAGATGATGAGTCAATTCCCAAAGATGAGGAAGGAGTTGATAAGCCACCTAACCAAAAGGAGATCAAACCTTCGTCTTCACCCCCATTTCCTCAAGCATTAAACAATTCAAGTAAAGTGAATCATAACAGTGACATTTTTGAAATCTTTAAATAAGTGAAGGTCAATATTCCTCTGTTAGATGCTATCAAGCAGATTCCTTGTTATGCCAAATTTTTGAAAGACTTGTGCACTGTTAAAAGGAAACATAATGTGAAAAAGAATGCATTTTTGACTGAACAGGTAAGCTCCATTATTCAAAACAATAATGAGTTGAAATATAAAGACCCTGGTTGTCCTACAGTTTCATGCATTATTGGTGAACATAAAATTGAACGAGCTTTACTTGATCTTGGTGCTAGTGTTAATTTGCTTCCATATTCAGTTTATCAGCAACTCAATCTTGGTGAGTTAAAACCAACTTTTGTAACTCTTCTACTTGCTGATAGATTAATTAAAATTCCAAAAGGAATAGTAGAATATGTGTTGGTACAAGTTGATAAATTCATATATCTTGTAGATTTTATTGTCTTGAAAACTGAACCTATGGTTGATAGTTCTAAGTCTGTTCCTGTTATTTTGGGTCGCCTATTTTTAGCAACATCTAATGCTTTGATAAATTACAAAAATAGAGTGGTGAAGCTAACTTTTGGAAATATGACACTGGAGCTTAATGTTTTCAACATGTGCAAGCAACCACATGAAGTTTATAATGAAAAGGAATAGATTGAAGGGATTGAGGCCATTATAGATGATCATCTTCAAATTAGGAGTTCTTCTGACCCATTAGAAATCTATTTAATTAATTCATTTGATTCAGCTACACAATTAGATGATGATGTTTCTAAAATATGCTCTTTACTTGATTGTACACAGGAAATGGAATACAAAGGAAGGAAGTCAAGATTCAAAGAGCTAAAATCCATGAATGATGATACCCATGAAGAAGTACTCACACTGGAACTGAAGCCATTACCTGATGGGTTAAAGTACACATTTTTGGGAGAAGAACAAAGCTCTCCAGTGGTAATTTCCTCATCCCTGACCAAAGAATAAGAAGGTAAGTTGATAGAAGTACTTAAAAGGCATAAAAGTGCAATTGGATGGACATTAAAGGATATAAAAGGCATTAATCCATTAATCTGTACACATAGAATACATTTAGAGGATAATGCTAAAATATCTCAATAACCTCAAAGAAGATTAAATCCACACATGAAAAAAGTAGTTAGAGCTGAAGTTCTTAAATTACTTGATGTTGGAATTATCTATCCTATCTCTGATAGCCAGTGGGTAAGCTCTACACAAGTTGTGCCTAAGAAATCTGGAATAACAGTGGTTGAAAATGAAAAAGGAGAATTAATACCTACTCGAGTCTCATCTAGTTAGCGTATGTGTATCGATTTCAGAAAATTGAATGCAGCCACTAGGAAAGACCATTTTCCATTGCCATTTCTTGATCAGATTCTGGAAAGAGTAGCAGGACATCCCTACTACTATTTTCTTGATGGTTATTCAGGGTATAATCAAATGGCAATTGCATTAGAGGATCAAGAAAATACCATTTTTACTTGTCCCTTTGGCACTTTTGCATATAGAAGAATGTCTTTTGGTCTTTGTAATGCTCCGGCAACTTTTCAAAGATGCATGCTAAGTATTTTCAGTGACATGATTGAGCATTATTTAGAGGTTTTCATGGATGATCTGACAGTTTTTGGAAATTCTTTTGAAAATTATCTTGAAAATTTGGAAAAAGTTCTTAAAAGATGCGAAGAAAAAGGATTTGTGTTAAATTGGAAAAAATGTCATTACATGGTTACCTCAGGAATAGTGTTATGTCATGTGATATCTTCTAAGGGAATTGAAGTTGATAAAGCTAAAATTGAATTAATTGCTCATTTGTCTTCCCCAAAAATAGTCAGAGAAGTTTGTTCCTTTTTAGGACATGCAGGATTTTACAAAAGACTTGTAAAGGACTTTAGTGCCATATCTAGACCTTTATGTAATCTTCTAACAAAAGATACACCATTTGATTGGACTCAAGATTGTCAGAAATCTTTTGAAAAATTAATCAATCTTTTGACTTCTACTCCTATCATGCAATCTCCTGACTGGTCTTTGCCTTTTGAGTTGATGTGTGATGCTAGTGATTTTGCTGTTGGCACTGTTTTAGGCCAAAGAAAGGAAGGTAAGTCTCATGTAATTTATTACGCAAGTCGAACTTTGAATAGCACACAAATGAATTACACCACTACTGAAAAAGAACTACTTGCTGTAATTTTTGCATTGGACAAATTTCGAGCTTATTTAATTGGTTCATCCACTGTTGTTTTCACTGATCATGCTGTTATTAGATATTTAATGTCTAAACAGGATGCCAAACCTAGGTTGATACGGTGGATCTTGTTGCTTCAAGAATTTAACATCACAATAAAAGACAAGAAAGGAGCCGAAAATGTTGTTGCAGATCATTTGTCAAGACTGACAACAGGCTCATCTTTTGATAGCACACCTATCAATGATTCTTTTCCTGATGAATTTTTATTTTCTGTCAATTTCATGCCTTGGTTTGCTAATATTGTCAATTTTCTTGTAACAGGTAAGATGCCGCCTCAGTGGACACACCAAGACAGAAAAAAGTTTTTGATTGAGGTGAAAATTTTCTTTTGGGATGACCCATATTTGTTCAAATATTGTCCTGATCAAATCTTTCAGAGATGTGTACTTGACAATGAGGGAAATAGTGTCATTAAATTTTATCATTCAGAAGCATGTGGAGGTCATTTTTCTTCAAAGAAAACAGCTGTGAAAATCTTGCAGTGTGGATTTTATTAGCCCATTTTATTCAAGGACAGTTATACTTTTTGCAAAAGTTGTGAAAGTTATCAAAAATTGGGGTCCATTTCTAAAAGAAATATGATGCCTTTGAACCCTATCCCCTTGTCATTGAAATTTTTGATTGTTGGGGAATTGATTTCATGGGTCCATTTCCATCATCTTTTGGATTTGTGTACATTTTGGTTGCAGTTGATTATGTCTCAAAATGAATTGAGGCGATTCCATGTCGGCACAATGATCATAAAACTGTTCTAAAATTTTTAAAAGAAAATGTTTTGAGTCGATTTGGAATTCCTCGAGCTATCATCAGTGATGAGGGAACACATTTTTGCAATAAACCATTTGAATCCTTAATGAAGAAATATTGCATTACCCACAAAATTGTAACCCCTTATCATCCTCAGACAAGTGGACAAGTTGAATTAGCAAATAGGGAGATTAAATAAATTTTGGAAAAAACGGTTAACCCAAATCGTAAAGATTGGTCTTTAAGACTAAACGATGCACTTTGGGCTTACCGTACTACTTTTAAAACATCTTTAGGCATGTCTCCCTATCGGTTAGTTTATGGAAAACCTTGTCATTTGCCTGTAGAATTGGAGCATAAAGCATTTTGGGCCATTAAAGCTTTCAACTTAAGTCTTGATGATGCTTCCAAGTTACGCAAATTGCAATTAAATGAACTTGAGGAATTAAGAAATGATGCATATGAAAACTCAAAGATTTATAAAGCTAGAACAAAAGCTTTTCATGATAAATCAATTTTGAGAAAAACTTTTGAAATTGGTCAAAAAGTTCTGTTTTATAATTCTCGTCTTCATCTATTCCCTGGAAAATTGAGATCTAGGTGGATTAGTCCTTATATTGTCAAACATGTGTATTCTTATGGGGCTATAGACATTGAGAATCCTAGGAATGGTATTGTATTTAAGGTCAATGGACAAAGACTCAAACCATTTCTGAAACATCAAGTTGTTGAGGTAGAATCCATTTCTCTTTCTAATCCTTGTTATGAGTAGAATTTATTTTAATGTTGTTTCTTTCTTTTTGCAGTTCTTTGTGTTCCCGGTTAAATGACGGATAACGGTACTCCGTGACTCTCAAGTCGATTTATTTTTCAGTTTCCCATAATAATTGATTTCTTCTCCTTTTAAAATGGATGTCATTCTCCCAAATCTAAGAAAACATTTTCCTTCTCTCCCTCTAAATGCTCTAACAAAAGTCTATGAAGTTAGGTGTGAAAGACTGAGATTGTTAATGTATAAGGGCATCCCAGAAGATATACGCTGGATAATCGAAGCAAAGGTTCGTTTAGCTGGTGAATCTTCAGATTCATTTGTCCCATACATGCCTGGTCTTGGTAAAAGTTCATTTTCAAAAAGGAGAAGAGCAAAAAGAATGAAAGTTTATTACAAGTGTGCACGATGGAATTGCAACACACGATGTCGCTCTTTGGGGATGGTTTCCGTAAACAGAGAAGATAAAATATTCTTCATCAAGAATGGACTGAGTAAGGAGTCATTAGATAATATCTTATTGACTCTTGAAATGCATTCTTGTGGAATTGTGCAGCGTGAACTTCTTAGTTTATGGAATCTCTTCAGGGATGAGCAAGAGCGTTACAGTCTTGGGGATCTGACTCAAAAAGACCCTGTTTGCCAATTTATAAGAAAATTGGATGGGAAGCTTATCCTCGACTCATAGAAGGCGTTTAAGCCGTTTCTGGACGTGAAACTAGAGGAAGATGTGAGCCACAATCACAACAACATGTATATACTATCTTGTATATCTTCAAAGTAAAAAAAAATAAAAAAAAAAAAAAAAAAAAAAAAAAAAATAAAAAAAAATGAAATAAATAAAAAGAATAAAAAGAGGGCGAAACTTTGGTTATACTTGGTCTTTAATTAGATTAGGAGCCCTTGCCAGTGGCAGACCCATCATTGACTCGGGTGGACCTTCGCACGCAGGTCGATAAATAAGGTTCGGGTGCCATGCTCAGTAGAGAGCCGCGCAAGCATTCCTGTGTTTTAACCAAAGGCTCTGCTGGCGATGGACGAAAGAAGCGTCCCGTGTTTGCATTCTCGCGTGACAATGCCTCTGAGCTGGATCCTGTGATTTAATGCCATGGGCTCTTCAGCGACCTCTCACTGGCTGTGGTCGTTGGTGGTAGCTGTCAGATTTATGCACTTTAATTAGTGGCATCATAACTCAATCCAAAATATCCCACAAGCGGGAAGGAGAAGAATGCCCAGATTGGCTGAACCGTCTTGGCATTACTGCACTCATGATGCGCAGTATAAAGATCTGCCATAAAACCTGTACACAAAGGTATGTAATCATTTGTTATTATTATTTTATCTTTGTATGATTTTGTTGAATTTTGGTTTTGGACAGACGATCCTTTGGATGGGATCCTTCGGGGGTTTCTAGACTTCTTTACCTTGATGGTTTTCTTGAAGTAAAAAAAAAACCAAAAAAACCCAAAAAAAAAATTTGTTTCTTAATTTCAAACTTTTCTGACAACAGCCAACCTACCCATATAGGTGTTATCATTACTTTTTCTATTCTCTTCCTTATTTAAACACTACGTTTCCTTCACTTTCCTTCAACTTAAAATCATTCAAAGGGAGTGCGAGTGTAAAATGGAGAGAGCTTCTTCTTCTTCTATTTGTAGACTTACCAATATCTGTGTATTTTGTGGGTCAACTTATGGGAAGGGTTTAGAGTATGTAGATGCAGCAATCACTCTTGGTCGAACACTTGCTGCGAGAAAAATTCATTTAGTATATGGGGGAGGTAGCATTGGGTTAATGAAGGCTGTATCACTTGCTGCACATTTAAAAGGCAGTCAGGTTTTAGGTATCATTCCTAGACCTTTACCTCAACAGAATATCACTGGAACAACAATTGGGGAGGAGCTTCAAGTATCATCTATAGATGAACGAATGAGGATAATGCTTACAAATTCTGATGCATTCATAGCCTTACTAGGTGGTTTTGGTACTATGGAAGAAGTTTTTCAAATTGTTTCTTAGGCCCAACTGAACATCCACCATAAACCCATAAGTTTGTTGAATGTTAATAATTTCTTTGATAATTTGTTATCTTTTGTTGACCATGCTGTGGAATAGAAATTTGTCACACCTTCAGCAAGACGACTCCTTATCTCTGCTTCCACTGTTGATGAGTTGATTAATAAATTAGAAACTTTTGTTTATGAACCTGATCCAGTAACAGTTCAGATAGATTGGTCTGAAGGCAGCAACAAGGGAGGTAGCAAGGAACAAGAGTGTGATCTGTCACTTCATCTTTAACTTTCCTTTATCTTTGGTTTTATTTATCGTCCTTTGTTTTTGTTTGTGTAAGGTTTCTCTTTTCAGTAATTGCAGCAACAGGTAATATATTCTATCATTTTTCCTATCTATGTTTTGACATTGAGGACAATGTTGTGATCTGGTTGGGGGGAAGGATGGTTGTAAAAAAAAATCTAAAAAATAAAAAATTAGGAAGTGTGTTTATTAATATGTTTATTGTGTTTATATTAAAAAAAACTAAAAAAAAAATAAGAGTGTGTTTGTTAATATATTTGTTGTGTTTGTCATCAATTTATGAACAACAAAAGTAATTAGGGATGGCAGAGTAAAGAGTAAATTATTTACTCTTGAGATTCAACAAAAATTGATGGCAGAGTAAGGAGTAATTTGTGTAGTAACTAGTTTGTGTGGAAGTAGCAATTCAAATTCAGGAAAATTTGCATGATTGAGTAAATTGTCTTCTTTCTTAAAATTCACATGTTTGTTTATGGATGTTGAATTGGTGGACTGAGAATGATAGAATTATGCCTTGTGAGATTTTGAGCCTATTGATGAATGGATTGAACATTTGTACCATTCTTTTCTTTATTGTGTGAATTTCACTTATGGAATTGTTACTCTAGAACTTATTTTGATTCTTTTTGAGACTACATTTTCATATGCATACATAAATATGATTGAGGCATTTTTCTTGAAATAGCTACTTTAATCAAATAGCCAGCCTTATTTAGCAGCATGTTGTCTCAATATTATATCAAGCACTCTTATGACTTCTTGGAAATTCTCTGATTCCTGCCAACATAAAGCATTAGAAATGACCTATTTCCCCTTGCTTAACCCCTTTGAGTTTATTTGACTATTCTTTGTTTCGAACTCATTATGTGCCTTAAATGAAAAACCATGTTCTTACTTGACCTTAGGGAATAAGAGAACATTAGTTTTGTCATTTGATGAGTTCTTGAACAAGTGTGGGGGTGTGTGTGCAGAATGGTTTAAAAATATATATATATGATGTTCTTTTTGTAAAAAATAATAATAATAAAAAAAATCAAAAAATCAAAAAACAAATCAAAAAAAAAATCAATCAAAAAAAATTTTTTGTAAAAAGAAGAGGGTCAACAAGGTAATAAAGGAAAGGAAAAGAATATGTAAAGGGAATTTGTATTAGGTAGAGTTGGGATAAACTTTCATGCTTGTTAATTGAACTCAGCTCTTATGCTCTTTTATTCTCTGATATTTAACTTGTCATATCTATATTACCTCCTCCTTTACCTTGACCCCATTACAACGTTGAATAAAGTCCTCATGATTTGTGTGTACATGTGTTCTGAGTAGTGGAGAAGTAAAAGATAAGCAAGCTTATGGTAGTACAATTTTCATGGGTTGAATTGAGTGAAATACTTACCTTTTAAACACTTGAGGGATTGAGAGTGAATCTTATGAAAATCTATCATTCTTGACTCATGCTTTTCAAGTGAAATATCCTTGCTTGTTGATTTGAGAAGTGAAGATATGTTATCTCATGAATGTTTTGATTACTTGAATGATTTATTGCTCCTCATTTTTAAATATTATTAGAAATTGAGTCTTTTAGAGTGTTTAGCTTTTGAGTCTGTTTCGTTTTGTTTTTAGTTTTGGTCTTGTATTTTGCCCAGGAGTGCAAAAAGCTAAGTATGAGAAAATTTGATGATCACATATTTGATACATTAATAAGCTTCATTTTTAGTCATTTACACTTTCCATGTACTTAATTGATTGATTTTGATTATGTTTTGTAAGTTTGGACTCAAATTGAACTTAATTGAATTTTTCAGCATAATTTATGTCTTACGTTGCTTCTGTATTTGGGCTATATCTTGGGATGTAGGTAGTCAAATGAAGTGAATCTGATGGCATTTTAAAGATAAGAGAGAGCTCTATAACTTTTATGAAGACCTCAAAGGCCCAATCACACGAGTTTGGGGTTGAAGCAAGAACCAGAGTGCTTTTCCTGACAGCTTAACCTACGTGTACTGTTCATCACAGTTTTTGGGCTAGAGGTTGTCAAATGGGCTAAAGTTTAGATTATGAATATTTAAGACTCATATCTACAACTTTTATGCTAAACACTTTTCCAGAATCGGACTCCTTGAAGATGATATTGGGCTTGGAAGTCAGAACAGAGGAGTTGTGACTGGGCCTGGGTAGTGTGTAGTAATTTGAACGTATCTAGAGTTATAGAAATGATATTGCACTCAAACTAAATCCATTTGAAAGCTAAGATCTAGACCTACAACCTTTATGAATGCCACTTGGTTCAAAAATGACAAATGCAATGACTTCAGAGCTGTATGATTTTGGAGACAAGGAATCTCTATAATTTTCCACTCACCAAAAGTCATTTGGCATTTTCCACTTATTTTCCACTCATCCACCCACTAATGACTCAGCCCCCTTGTCATTTTGTATCTCTAAACCTCTATAAAAGGAGGCCTTAGCAGATCATTGAGGGTATTAGGTGTTAGTTACCAAAATGATGCCATTTTGTTACTAGGTTTTCTTGTAGTAATTTTCCTTTGTTATAAATTAAAGTCATGTTCTTCTTCTTCTTTTTCTCTCTTTCTTTCTTCTTATCTATGAGTAACTAAGTTTCGTTTTACTTGGATGAAAGGGTGAAGCTCTTGGTAATAAAGTAAGGTTAGATTTATTCTTCTCTTATGCTTCAATGATTTATATTTTCTAGTAACCATTATATGTATTATAATTTGTTTCTTATAATTTAGAAACCATCTTTGTAAAGAGAAGTTCTTGATTTGTTGTAGACAAAATATTGGCACAATGAATGCTTTAACCCATTTATAAGTGGTGGTAATATTTTTAGGAAACATAATATAATTACGTATATTATTTTAAATAGACTTTTAATGTTGTATTTTCCGATTGGAACCTCCATGTTGCGAGGATTCTAATTGAGTTATAAAAGAAATTAATCTTACCTTTACTTTATTTACCAAAAGTGGATCTTTTAACTCAAGTAAATAATTTTTACTATAGTAAAAAATTATTTACTTCACCTTAATTAATCTTCAACAATTCCCTGTGGATCGACCTCGGACTCCCGAGAAATTTATTACTTGAGACAACCTGCACTTGGGTTCGCAAAGCAACAATTAATCCCGCATCAAGTTTGTAGACTTGTTTGAAACTAAAAATTGTGCATCAACTAGCAATACTCAAGTGCTCATCAAAAAAAAAATTTTGCACAAAAATTGTAAAAGTACCCCCCTACACTTAAGATAAACATTGTCCTCAATGTGGAAGAAAAAGAAATAAAAAGGTAAAGAAAAGAACAACACAACCTGATGGACAATGACACACTGTCAGGCATAGAAGAAACACAAGAGTCAGCACTACAACAAAATCTAAAAAATAAAATCTCAGAATACATGAGTAGTTTTTGTTATTTTTGTTTTTCTTTTAGATGCTACTTGGGCATTTGAGAGATGGGCTCAACAAACGGAATGTCAATTTGTAATTTCTTGAATATCTCCAAGAATTTGGCAAATTACTGATCTGACTGATTGTTCTTGAGCCTCTGAGAGAATAGGATCTTAGCATATAGTGATGGTTCATAAACTATGCTCTGCTCACGATCCTTCTTCGCTTTCTGCCACTTTGGTTCTTTCGTCTCAACCTCTCCTTTATTGACATCTTGAATTGAGACATTGGTAGCAAATTCTTGGTCCTTTCAAAAGATATAAAACTATTTTCTTAGCCAAAAACTTATTACGACCATTTGTACCTTAAGTGCATGGGTCATTCAAGTAATACAGATATAGAGTAGGAGATCGTTCCCACGAGGATATAGGCTTCCATAACTAAGTAATAACCAATAGTTTAATCAATTCAATTCAAGGACATAAAAATAAGAAAAGTCCAATAAAAATAATCTAAACTACAAAGCAACAAAGATAATGGTTTAAAGATCTAGGGAATCCTTTTTCACCTCCTGTTTCATACAAATGATATGCAATCCTTATAAGCAACATCAATGAGTTGTTAAGTTAGCTTGAGAATCTAATTTAGTTAAAAGCCTATGTCTAGGTCAATCAACCACAGTTTCATTTATCCAATTCACTATGTTTCCATAAGAACCAGTGCAAACTCTACTCATGAATGATCTATTCTTAATCACACACTATACATGGCTAAAAAGTATATTTCTATCCAGTTAGCGAATCAACTTATCCAAGCCAATTGAATTCATCGAACATGCATCAACCATACACTAGATCTAAAATCCAAATTCCTATGTCTAGGTTCATCAAATTTCAACAAATCACCCAAAAGCTAATCAAACCTTCAAGAGCATTAAGAACCACATGATTGAACAGAACCAAACATCAATATATACTCAAAAGATAACAAAATCATTAATATTCATAGAAGGATTCAAAGTATCCCGAAATACAGCTCAGCTAATCCATGAACACATGATTACAACCAAAAACCATACTCAAAAGATAAGAAAGACAAGAGAAAACATAGGGAGAAAGAAGGAATCTCATAGATATCATCTTCATAGCTCAAATCATCATCCATAAGGATGATAACCTCCATCCTTGGCTCCTCTAGGCTCCTCAGCCTCCAAAATACAATTTACAGCTGCAGCTTTCTCAAAACCTCAAAAACTCTCTAACCTAAATCTAATAAAAGCTATTTATAGGCGCAGAAAAATAGAGGACGCCGCGGCGTTAAATGCGCCACGTCGCGGCACGCATAAGTAATTAGGTCACCAACACCTGAGGCATTGAATCTTCATGTTGCGGTGCCTTAGCCTCGGGTATTTTCTACTGATGCAGGGGATGCACCATGTCGTGGCGCTAACATGCCCATGTCACGACGTTGCATGCTGAGATGCAGATTTGGCTTCCTCTTCCACTTTTAGCTCACATGCTCCACATTTAACCTTGTTTGGAGACTTTCCGAATATAGAGAAATTACCAAATTAGAAACAAATACAAATCCACTTAATCATATATCAAATACGCATAAATTGCTCTAAAACACACAAGAAAGCATCAAGATTAGAATATGTCAAAGATAAGCACAAAACCTTCCAAATATGCATTATAGACAAGGACTAAGCATTTTTCTAGCACAGAGATAAGGCATCAATAACTGTATTTTATGGAGTTATCACACACCGAAACCTAAATTTTTCTAGTCCTCGAGCAAAACCAAAATAGACTAAGTAAACCACTCAACAATTCAAACTTAATTTTCATTCAACATCAATATTTCAATCTTTCAATTAAACCATAACTAGTGAGTAATAATTGCATCAGCCCTTAAAAAATGCAAATGCCTCAAAACTAGCTTCACACATACACAACCCTTCACATGCTAACAATCCAACATCCTTTCATGCAACTCACATTATCCACAAACATGCAAGATAAACTTCTGCTAGTCTAGTCATACACATCTGGATAAGTTTATTAGCATACATGTATATGAATCACAGAATCCACAAAATTGTAATCCAACTATCTCTCCATTAATGTAAATCACACAAGATTGAAGATCAAAAGGGACTTAATTAGCCTGTAATGTTAGGCCAATGGTATGGGCGAAAGAAATGAACTGGATAAGATACAATACAAACATTGAGAAACATAAACATGTATTTCAAGACTTGAGTCACCACATGATTTTCGTGGGGTATTCAACAGTGAATGTTGAAAACTCGTCAGAACCATTTTCGATGCTTTTTACACTTTACTTTTCTATTCTTTTGCTTTGCTTTTTCTTTTTCTCTTTTTTTCTTTTCTTTTCTCTTTTTTTTTCAACAAAGCAAAAACTTCTTTTCTTTTACTGCATCTGGTTCATTCAAGCTCATTTTGTATTGAATATTCATTAACAACCCTAATCACAAGACTCATTTAAAGAAATAATATATTATGTACTCAACAAACAATAAGGGTAGGAAGAAAATGCAATGCTTTCACATGTATTAGAACAGTTAACAGGTTAACGAACACAATGGTTATGAAAAACAAGTAAGGCCAAACATATAAGTTTTAAAAGGGACCTATGGATATGATCATATCAAGGTAAGATCAAAAGGCTCAATTGGTCCAAATAATGTCCTAATCATCTCCTCAATCATGCATAACCTAGGATTTCGCCTCAAGAGAGTTGAAAAATAATTTCAAGGATAATTGAAAATCTACATGTACATCCATAAACATTCTCTAGACATGCACTCTTATCATTTTCAAAGTTACACTTGCATCTAAGTGGAATATAAATCATGCATCAAAAGTAACTAAAGTGTCTCACATGCTTCAAGATCATATAAAGTTTCACTCAAAATGGGGCAAATTGTAACTTTTCAAAAATAATGAACAATCAAAACAACACCAGCATCTTTGCAATATATCATGCATTCAAATAGATTCAACTTTTTCATCAAGCATGCATAACATCATTTGCATAATGTTAAAAATTGAAATATCTTCATCCAAACAATTAGTAATAGTCAAAACAACATAGAAACAAGAAAACATGGTGGCTATCACTACCGTATACAGTAAAGATCATTACATGCATTCAAATAGATCATTATAATCAAAGCATGCAATAATACTCCCCCAAACCTGAGTGAGACAAAGTCCTCACCTTTTTTGGTACTTTAGCAACCTAACTTATAAAAAATAAGCACACTGTTAATCTGCGCATACTAACATATTTAAAAACACTTAAAATAAACTAACAATGTACAATATATACACTACACGTAAAACACCGCAGCACACAACATCCATGCTGCGACATTTGATCAGAATGGGTGCTTTCAGCAGCCCCCAAATCAAGTCTCTTTTTTTTAACAAATTTTAGAGGGCAACGCCGCGACATTGAACTTGCCACGCCGCGGCGTTGAGATCTCTGGATTTTGACTTGATACACACAAATAACGATCACGTCGCAACGTATAACATACTCACGCCGCGACGTGAGAGGTCAGCCTGCAGAATTCTATAGCAAATTCAGTTTTGCTACAGAATTTGCTCAAAAGGGATCTTGAACACCTTTAAAACTTGTCCAAATAGCTAAACTACTAAAAACATAACACAAACATATTATAACACAAAATCAACATACTAACTTAATACTTAAAACATACTTAAAACAATAAAACAATCAAAAACATAAAACTAACATATTTAACATACTAACATATATAAAAATCAACATAAACAATACTTAAAACATACTCAAACAAAAACTAACATAATTAAGACATAAAAACTAACAAAAGCTATAAACTACTAAACTAACATACTAACTCATATAACTAGTAACATACTAACAAATATAACATACTAACACAATTAACCTAATATATTAACACATATACATACTAACATACAAAATTCAATATACTACCTATTTATGCATAAAGTAAAAACACTAAATAAACATAAACTTGGGATTTCCTCCTCAAGAAGGACCTAGTTTAAAGTCCTAGTAGGACTTTGTCACCAAAATGGAATTATGTGGATGAGTAGTCTTCTTGAACTAGATCCAAGGTTATTCTTTCCAAGAGTTGCGAATTCCCTCAAGGGCCTCGTGTGATTAGGATCATCCGACTTCTTATTGAACCTAAAACTTGACATAAAAGAAACTTAAATTAACACAGATTATATACAACTTGAATTAGAACTAATCAACCTCATTGTAGATATTGGTCATATAGAATTAAACCATATCCCCGGAAACGGCGCCAAAAATTTGATAGCAAATTCTTGGTCTTTTTAAAAGATATAAAATAATTTTCTTGACCAAAAACTTGTTACGACCATTTGTACCGCAAGCGCATGGGTCATTCAAGTAATATAGATACAGAGTAAGAGATCGTTCTCATAAGGATATAGGCTTCCATAACAAAGTAACAATCAATAGCTTAATCAATTCTATTCAAGGACTTAAAAATAACAAAAGTGCATTAAAACTAATCTAAACTACAAAGCAATAAAGATAATGGTTTAGAGATCTAGGGAATCCTTCTTCACCTCTTATTTCATACTAATGATATGCAATCCTTATAAGCAACATCGATGAGTTGTTAAGTTAGCTTGAGAATCTGATTTAGTTAAAAGTCTATGTCTAGATCAATTAACCATAGTTTCATTTGCCCAATTTACTATGTTTCCATGAGAACCAGTGCAAACTCTACTCATGAACGATCTATTCTCAATCACACACTATACATGGCTAAAAAGTATATTTCTATCCAGTTAGCGAATCAACTTATCCAAGCCAATTGAATTCATCGAACATGCATCAACCATACACTAGATCTAAAATCCAAATTCCTATGTCTAGGTTCATCAAATATCATCAAATCACTCAAAAGCTGATCAAACCTTCAAGAGCATTAAAAATCATATGATTGAACAGAACCAAACATCAATATATACTCAAAAGATAACAAAATCATTAATATTCATAGAAAGATTCAAAGTATCCCTAAATACAGCTCAGCTAATCCATGAACACATGATTACAACCAAAATCCATGCTCAAAAGATAAGAAAGAGAAGAGAAAACATAGGGAGAAAGAAGGAATCTCATAGATATCATCTTCATAGCTCAAATCATCATCCATAAGGATGATAACCTCCATCCTTGGCTCATCAGCCTCCTAATTACAATTTCCAGCCGCAGCTTTCTCAAAACCTCAAAAACTCTCTAAGCTAAAATCTAATAAAAGTTATTTAAAGGGGAAGAAAAACAGAGGATGTCGCGGCGCTAAACACGCCACGTCGCAATGCGTATACGTAATTAGGTCACCAACGCCCGAGGCATTGAATCTTCATATTGCGGCGCCTTAGCCTTGGGTATTTTCTACTGATGCAGGGGATGCACCACGTCGTGGGGTTAACATGCCCACGTCGCGGCGTTGCATGCTGAGATACAGATTTGGCTTCGTCTTCCACTTTTAGCTCACATGCTCCACATTTGACCTTGTTTAGAGCCTTCCTAATATAGAGAAATTACCAAATTAGAAACAAATACAAATCCACTTAATCATATATCAAATACGCACAAATTGCTCTAAAACACACAAGAAAGCATCAAGATTAGAATATGTCAAAGATAAGCACAAAACCTTCCAAATATGCATTATAGATAAGGACTAAGCATTCTTTCTAGTACAAAGATAAGTCATCAATAACTGCATTTTATGGAGTTATCACACCCCCAAACCTAAATTTTGCTAGTCCTCGAGCAAAACCAAAATAGACTAAGCAAACCACTTAACAATTCAAACTCAATTTTCATTCAGTATCAATAGTTCAATCTTTCATTTAAACCACGACTAGTGAGTAATGATTGCATCAGTCCTTAAAAAGTGCAAATGCCCCAAAATCAGCCTCACACATACACAACCCTTCACATGCTAACAATCCAGCTTCCTTTCATGCAACTCACATTATCCACAAACATGCAAGATAAACTTCTGTTAGTCTAGTTATACACATCCGGATAAGTTTATAAGCATACATGTATATGAATCACAGAATCCATAAAATTGTGATTCAAGTCTCTCTCCACTAATGTAAATCACACAAGAATGAGGATCAAAATGGACTTAATTAGCTTGTAATGTTAGGCCAATGGTATGGGCGAAAGAAATGAACTGGATAAGATACAATACAAACATTGAGAAACATAAACATGTATTTCAAGACTTGAGTCACCACATGATTTTTGTAGAGTATTCAACAGTGAATGTTGAAAACTCGCCAGAACCATTTTCAATGCTTTTTACACTTTACTTTTTTATTCTTTTGCTTTGCCTTTTCTTTTTCTCTTTTTGCCTTTTCTTTTCTTTTCTCCTTTTTTTTCAACAAAGCAAAAACTTCTTTTCTTTTACTGCATCTGGTTCCTTCAAGCTCATTTTGAATTGAATATTCATTAACACCCCTAATCACAAGACTCATTTCATGAAATAATATATTATGTACTCAACAAACAATAAGGGTAGGAAAAAATGCATTGCTTTCACATGCATTAGAACAGTTAACAGACTAACGAACACAATGGTTATAAAAAATAAGTAAGGCCAAACATATATAAGCTTCAAAAGGGGACCTATGGATATAATCATATCAAGGTAAGCTTGAAAGGCTCAATTGACCCAAATAATGCCCTAATCATCTTCTCAATCATGCATAACTTAAGATTTCACCTCAAGAGAGTTGAACAACAATTTCAAGGATAATTGAAACTCTACATGTACATCTATAAACATTCTCTAGACATACACTTTTATCATTTTCAAAGTTGCACTTGCATCTAAGTGGAATATAAATCATGCATCAAAAGCAACTAAAGTGTCTCACATGCTTCAAGATCATATAAGGTTTCACTCAAAATGGGGCAAATAGCAACCTTTCAAAAATAATGAACAATCAAAACAACACTAGCATCTTTACAACATATCATGCATTCAAATAGATTCAACTTTTTCATCAAGCATGCATAACATCATTTGCATAATGTTAAAAATTGAAATATCTTCATCCAAACAATTAGTAATAGTCAAAACAACATAGAAACAAGAAAACAAGGTGGCTATCACTACTGCATATAGTAAATATCATTACATGCATTCAAATATATCATTATAATTAAAGCATGCAATAATACTCCCCCAAACCTAAGTAAGACAAAGTCCTCACCTTCTTTGGTACTTTAGCAACCTAACTTATCAAAAATAAGCACACTGTTAATCTGTGCATACTAACGTATTTAAAAACACTTAAATTAATGACAGAAATTTATTCTTTGCAATTCTTTTATTAATTTTAGCAATAGAAATTATCTTTCACAATTTTAGCGAAGAAAATTATCTTTCATAATTCCCTCGCTATTCACTTATTATTTTTTTCTTGAATTTATTTTTGAAATTTAGCGAGTGATCAATTTTCTTTCGCTAATCCCTCGCAATTATATCGCTAATTAGCGACAGAATTGCGAGAAAAATTTTACTTCACAAAATTTCGTCGCTAAATCATAAATTTTTTGTAGTGAATATATAATTGAAACTTCTTATTTATATCTATATTTATATCTATCTATATCTATATATAATATAAAATTGAAGCCTCTTATCTAGAAAATTTGTGTCATGTGTCACATTCTTAAGCACTCAAATTTCCTCCATTTTTCAAGATTTTCTATTAATAGTAAGATTTTTTAAAGTTTTAAATTTGAAAACTATAAAAATTTGAAAATGTGATACATTTATGGTTTAGGTATTAATAGGTTACTCATTAATTGATTGGGTATTATTAATTATAACCTAAAGATTGCACACAATTTTATATATAATTGAGCTATTGATTAAGTATTATATAAGAAATTATGAAAGTTTCTAAAATATTAATTAATATATTTATTTGATGTTAATATCATTCAACATTAATATTCATTTAAATTTAAGATTATTATTATTATATAAGGAATCAATTCAACATTAATGAATTTAATTCTATCAATTATCGTTTTAATTGATCCATAAATCAAATCATAACTAAGATTGTCAGTTATCACTGTGAAAGTTGTTGTACTTTTTAATTTGTATTGTCGTTATTTTAATTAAATTTAATATAAAAATGTTTGGAGCAATTGAATAATGCTTCTTGGTGTTTGTTGGGGATATATGTGCAAAGACAATCTTTGAGTCTGATTAAAATCATTTTCCTAGACTCGAATAAGGCTTCTTGTGGGTATATGTCCTTGTAATTATGTCAATTAAAATCAACAATCTTTACACTTACCTAGATTATGTCTAAAACTTTATGTTTTAATTATTCTTAATTTATTTTATAATTAGAAAAATCATTGCTTTATTATTTTTAACTTTCTGTAAATTAAAGGTGCGTTGAATATTTGGTTAAATTTGAGAAAATTTAAAAAAAAAACCATGACCAAACAAGCTACACAATCAAATAGTCTTACATATTTCTATAATTATGTCAATTAAAATAATCAATCTTAATACCTATCGAGACTATGGCTAAATTAATTTTATGTCAAAATTTAGCTATTCTTGATTTATTTTATCATTATTATTTCAGTCAATTAATGTTTGATTGATAATGAAATTTGTGGTAGACATAAAAAGGAATATCCTCTTAACTTTATCTTTTGATGCTCTGGATTATATCAACTATTATAGTTCTATTTTGACACTTTTATTTATTTTAGAATGGTGATACATACTCAAACACTTCTAAAACAAAAACTTAACAGATTATATTATTTAACATTTTTTATTTTCTTTTTCTTTCCTCTCTCATTCTCTGTTAATGTAAAGAAAAGTAAGAAATTTAGTCTATGTAACTTCTGTAGTTACTTTTTTTTATGTATATATATTTTTCCTTTATTTTATATCTCTATGGATTTCTTTTGAGTTTTAAAAACTATCATATTTTATGTGCTATTTGCTTTTGTGTTTTTATTATCTGGTACATAATTCTTTTTACAAGGGGTTACTAAATCGCTTTGTTATTGAAGTGTACACCTACATATAAGTTGGTATAATTTAAAAAAAAAAAAATCTTTTCAAGCTGATGAATAAGGACTAACATTCTTCTATTCTTGTATAATTATTTTATCTTAAGGCATGAATGTTGGATTTAATATAACAATTGCAATTTTTTCCTTATTGTATGATGTGCTAAAGCTTGCAAGGACCTTATAATTAATGGCATCAGTCTACTTTTAAAGATGTAGCATTGGTACATATTTGATGTATGAGAACAAAGAAGCATATGCTAGATATTTGTGTGTTGAAGCTTTTTATAACCATAGTAATTTTGTGGCAAGAGTTGCTAAATTTTATCTTAAATTTAATGTGTCTAGGTAAGTAAACAATGTCTGGTAGATGAATTGTTAAACGTATGTCGAAGTTATTCATTTTTAAGACGGGTATTATTATGTTTATATATGTTAAAATTTGATCAAAGAAATCTATATTTATATCTAGTCTACTTAATAATATATATTTTAAGACTCATTTTAATAAAGTTTTAGATAAATGTCACCTTTATATATACTTTATTTTTTTCCATTCCAACATGTTGATCTTGAGATTGCCAGAAGCCTGATTCGATATTGGCAGCAAGAAGGATATACTGCTCTTCACTTTGGAGCAGTCTGGCTCATTCTTTCTCTTCATGGAAGAAAAGGACTACCTGTCACTGCCAGAGTCACTTTGCTAGATTCCAGCTATCTCCACTATGAAAATGATGTGTTAGGCACTATGCTTACTACACTCCATGCTAGAAGTATAGTTCTGACCATGTTTCCAAACTACAATATAAGTCTGAAGGACCCTACTCTGACACACAAATTCAAGGTTCAAGTCCAGATCATTGGAGTAGACCAAGTACCTGAGGCATTCTCTGCTACTCTCCATCCTCAGATCATTTACCAACTTCAAGACCATTCTATTGATCTTCCTCTACCAACAAGCAATACGAATGCTTTGTTCATCATTGTAAACAATCCTGAAGAAACCCCTTCTATTGTCCAGATTCCGAGAAGGATTCCCTAGGAACAACTGAAGGAACTCATTCCTTTGGAATGGGTGACCAACTATGAGAACATGCACTTAGAGAAAACAGAAGCCTATTTCAGAAGATCATCAACAGATGGAATTGTAAAAACTATTTTTAAAAAACCTGGAGATTCATCCAGTAGCAGCTCTCTGACAGTTTTTCAGACATTGTCTATCACCTTAGGAGAAGCAGAAGAAACAATCCCTGTCTACAGTTTCAGACAAGACAGGACTCCTATTTACACAGACAAATATAATGGTTCTCTTGGATGTTGATCCTGGCATGTGTGATCCTGATTGTGATTGTTGGATGCATTCTAGTGATACCTTTGATGAAGAAGAAGTAGAGGAGTACACACAGAAGAAAAAGAAGAAGTGTAAGCCTCCATTGGCTCCCAGAAGGAGGTCAGACCCAGACAATGGCCCCTGGCCTGGCATCCACTAGAAAAAAGATGAACCTCTATGGATCTACAAAAGAGGTTTAGAAATTCTCAGAGAGGAAGGACTCCTTCCTCCAAAAAATCCCTCTTTAATAACGTGGTCCCCAAAGGATACAAACTGTCACACTTCCAGCCTGCCTCCTGAACCCATTCCATGCATGATGTTTTCCAAATCTCCATACGAACAGGAATTTCCTCCGCTTGAAAGAAAAATAGACTCTGTGACCAAAGTGACCACAAAACCCTCAGTACTCCCACAAGAAGTTCAACCTGATGGAAGAGTCAAACCTTTGACTCAAGCAGAAGAAGTTCTAAATTGGCAATCAGAAAATGCCAAAGCTCAAAACACCATCCTCAAAAATCTTGATGCCAAAATAGACAAGATTTCTGTTTAGCTAGAAAATACTAATGGAAGACTTGAACATCTCTCTTCAAAGATGAGAAGGTATTACAAAAGACTTCAGGCAGAAATTTCTAGGCTAGAAGAAGAACACGGGAAGACTATTTTTGGAGAAGAATCCAATGCAAAGGATAGAGAGATCAGAAGTTTAAAAGCACAGATCAGAGATATAGATAATTTTATTAAGGCAAAAATCCAGGAGAAAGAAAAGACAATTCCATATATTCATTCCTTTTTTGCTCCTCCACCAGTTCCTGCCTATTACTCACCTTTTCCAAAGCCTCCGTCATACTTCTCTCCTCAGCCTTTACCATCCATATCTCTTCCTACAACATCAGCCTACTGGTCTAAACATAGAACAGAAAAAGCCATCTCTTCTAAACCCAAGAAAGCCATAAAGAGTATCTCATCTACTGAATCTGAACCATCAAACCATTCTCAAGAAACTCAGCCTCCTTCTAAAAAACCATTCTCTGAAGAAACTGAGAAAGCCCTATCCCAGTTAACCGTAGAACAGATTGACCATCAATCTAATTCTGGACTATCTGGATCAGAAGCCTTACAAAATGCCTTTATAGAAGATTTTACCTCTGGATCTGAGACATATGATTTAGAAGAAGAAAAAAAAATTATGGCAACATCTTCGACATGTTAATGACAAATACAACTGGATCAGGAGTTAGTAATGAACTAATCTATGAGTCTCCTGACAATGAAGTCATATCCTCTCCAAAAGGGTCAACCAATTAACCCAGCAATGGGCCATGGTTTACCTTAGATGACATTCCTCCAAGTAAGTGGAGAAGAAGACTTATTGAATTCAGAGCCTGGTTGGATACAAAAATGATGAAAGCAGATTCAGATTCTTACAAAGTCATTGAAGAGTTTTGCTGCAGAATGACTGGCACTTTGAAAGAGTGGTATCACAATCTTGGAGCTGTCAGGCAAGATAAATTTCATAGCCTGAGCATAAGTGCTGCAGTCTTAGGAACACTCCATCAAGAATTTATAGGAGATGGTGATATCATTGACAAAAAGATAAGGCAAGAATTCTTTGAAATGAGATGCTGTTCCATAAAAATCAGAGATCTTGAAAAGCATTTCCAAAGAATGAGTCAAAGATTTTATCTTCTTAATGGTCTCAATGATCATAGTCTGAAGAATACCTACGTGGCTTCTCTTCCACAAGAGATACAACTAGAATTAAACAGGATGACCATTGCCTCACAAAAGGATTTTACTACAATGACTCTTGAGGTCGTTGATAAGATTTGCAAGCAGAATCAGTATTTCTCAGACATCATGAATAACAGGTCCAAATTCAACAAGGCATATAAAAAGTCTTACTTGGAGATCAAATGTAAAGATAAGCAGTGCACCTATTCATCAAAGAAGAAAAAGGAAAAACTAAGGATCCCCAAAAAGAGGAAACAAAAAAACTTAAAGTTTTTCAGAAAAAAAAAAGAAAAGGGTCGAAGGAAAAGTCAAAGATGTTTCATATGTGGGAAAAAAGGACATTTTTCTCGTAATTGTCCTAACAAGTCCCAAAAGACGATCAAAATGATCAACTCCCTGGTTCTTAAAGATGAAGATGTAGAGTCCCTCTACTCTGAACAAAGTTCTGCTGATGAACAAACTACCTTTGCCCTGCAAGATTCCACTAGCGAGACTGAATCTGGATCAGAAACAGATTCTATCCCTGTATTATCTTTCCAGGGAATTCAGAATATCAATCTGTCTCCTCCACAACCTTGTGTGGAAATACAGCTGCTACCTACCAAGTTTGAAAATGCTATCAAAGCAATAGCATACATGGACACTAGAGCCCAGAGATCCATGATGAACCCAAATATCCTTCCTAAAGAAGCCTGGAGAAAGGAGATTGCTTATTTTATTGTAACTGATGACAAAGTTTTCAAAATAGAGTTGGTGACAAAATCTCTAATAGGAATTAAATTCTTCCCAGACTGTGTTATCTGGACAAAGATTATTAGAAGTAAATTGCCAAATAAGGATATTCTTATTGGAATGGATGTATATACGGCAGCCCAAAGTCTTCAAATTCTTCTCACAGGAATTAAATTCAAAAGAGAATTCAAGTCATACTCAGAACACTTAAGACTATTTTCTCTCTCTGATGCCCCAGAAGAATTCAAAGAAATCAAGGAGAAATTAGCTACTTTGTGTACAAAAAACCATGAAGAATTCTCCCATCCAAATCCTTTATGAAAGAATAAAAACTTCTTTATTCGACCTCCTTTCAAGTTAAATGAAGATATCAATCCTTCAAGGGCTACCAATCCTAGAATGACTCCTTCAGATCTCCTGCTTGCTCGACAAGAATGCAATGATTTACTTCGGCAAGGCGTTATTGAACCTACTAAATCTGATTGGGCATGTCAAGCTTTCTATGTGAAAAAAATATCTGAAAAGCTTAAAGGGAAAAAGAGATTGGTGATTGATTACAAACCCCTCAATTATTTTCTGAAGCATGATAAATTTCCTCTTCCTAAGGTTTCAGCCTTACCAATCTTGATAAAAGAAGCCCATGTCTTCTCAAAGTTTGATCTTAAATCTGGTTTCTGGAAGCTTGGCATAGAAGTTGAAGATAGACCCAATACTGCTTTTTGCATTCCAAATGCTCATTATCAATGGAAAGTTCTACCCTTTGGATTAAAGGTAGCTCCTTCTTTATTCCAGAAGGCCATGACTCGTATCTTTGAACCACTACTAAATAGTATTCTCATCTATATTGATGATATACTATTATTCTCCAAAGATATGGTGTCTCACAAGAAACTCCTAAATGAATTTTTTAACTTAGCTGAAAAGCATGGGATCATGTTACCTGAACAAAAGATCCATCTTGCTCAATTCGAGATTGACTTTTTAGGAATATATTTCTCATAAGGGATGTATTAACCTCAGCCCCATATAGCAAAAGAACTCCTCAACTTCCCAAATGAATTCCTTACAGTCAAACAAATTCAACAATTTCTTAGAATCCTTAACTACATCAGAGACTTCATTCCAAATATAGCCAAATTTACCAGCCAATTATCTAAGCTGCTCAAAAAGAATGCTCCACCATGGGAATCTGAACAAACACAGGCTATCTCTGAACTGAAGAAGATTGCTCAGAACCCTCCAGCCCTAAAAATTCTAGGAGAAGGAAGAAGGATCCTGCAAACATATGCCAGTGACCATTATTGGGGCGCTGTTCTCATAGAAGAAATTGGAGACAAAAGGTATTATTATGGACATGCCAATAGTCAATTCTAAGAATCAGAAAAACACTATCATACCACTTTCATGGAAGCTCTTGTAGTGAAATTTGGAATCTAGAAATTTGATTTCCATCTTAGAGGACACCAGTTTGAAGTTCAAATGGATAATTCCTCTTTTCCAAAGATCCTTGAATTCAAAAACAAAATGCCACCAGACCCTCAGATTTTGCGGCTGAAAGATTGGTTCGCTAGGTATGATTTTTCTGTTAAGCATATTAAAGGAAATCATAACCTCATTCCTGATTTTCTTTCTAGACCTACCAAACTAGTACATATAAGCACCACCACCAATACCTTTCCTCTCATCTTCATGGTAAAACCCTTACCAAATAAAGCCAAAGACAGAAAAGATTTTCCTCCTGGTCTAAACCAGTCATCATATCCTGCACAAATCGAAGAATATGCTCAATCTCACTATTTTTTCTATCTCCATGAGACAATGAAGTGGAAGCATGTTACACCAGTAGTTTTTGATCCTAGAATCCCTTTTGGAGGTATTTTTGAGTTCTTTTGTGAACCTGGTTTTGATATCTGTGAAGCAACCTTATGGTTAATTTAGTGTGTAACTGTTCAGTATTCCGTTCCATTAGCAGTAAAGACACTCGCAGCTTAGGATATTCTCACTCATCCTGATAAAGAAGATTATTACTTTTGGACAGCTCTTGAATGGTTTTCCCTTCTTGATTGGTGGAGAAAAGTATTACCAAAGATAATTAATTTCAAGAGGCATATCGGATACTCTGAAAAGCAAATTGAAGGACTAACTTCCATTATCATAATTCATTGACCTTATTTCTAGAATCCACAAAAATTATTGTGGTCCAGAAATGAAGCTTATTTTTGGGAAACGTTTGAAAAATATCCATTAGATGAAAGCCACAGACATCAGCTTGCCAGACATCTGTGTGAAATCAATGGTTATCATTACAGATCTCCTAATCCACATCATCATAAAAGCCAGAAGGATTCTATCTGGATGCACAGCTCACACCCACAATTACACAACCAGACAAAGAAAGTTCAGTAACAGGAGAACCTTTCCAAGATTCTCAGATCCATATTGAAGATCTGATGGAAGAATTATTATGGAAAAAGACAAAGTATTGGCATCCAGCATATGGAAGTATCACATCTGAAGAAGCAGCTGAATTAAATATTAGTGACTAGGCATGTCATTTCTGTCGGTTTATTTTATGCATAAGTCATAAGTCCGTGTGTTTTCTTATTAGTCAGTTTTATTAAAAGTTGCTTGTATTAATTGTGTTCTAGTTGTAAAGTAGTTTGCTGATGTAATCTATGACGAAACAAGAAGCTCTTCGCCTCTATAAAATATGGCATGCTCTCTTATTTTGGGCAAGAAAAGTTTGAATAAAATCCAGTATTCAAAACCTCATGTGTTCCTTCTAAATCTTCGTTTTCTCTCTGAAAGCCCAATATATAATGCTTATATCATAGCCCTCGTCAGAGATGCTAGTATGCTCTACACTTGTCCTAATAAAGGGATCTTGTGTAACAGAAAGCCTCTGACTATGGATACATGCTACGGTCCTCTCCTTCTAATAGATGGATACCTGGTTTTTGCCTTTATTAGACATAAGCAAAGCTATGAGAGCTTAATGTTGTCTGTAAATTTGCAAGGATATGGTATCTGTCTGTTACATCGAGAGGCTCTCGACCAGTATGATATCAGAGCCACACCTTTTCCGAGAGGGGGTGCATATAATATAAGTATTATATGGAAGGCAAGTAAGAGAGAACCCAGAATATGGAGAACCTAAACACTCATCCTAAAACAGATCAGCCCATCTTACTCACCTCTTCCCTTTCACTTCCAAAAAATATTTCCAAAACCCTTTCATCAAAAATTGAAAACCTTATCGAATATTCCTACGTTCCAGAAAATGCTCAGATTTCTGAAACTATCACACTGTTGCTTAGCCCTTACAATATATTTCATAGAAAAAAATCTACTCTCAGATCTATCACGAGTCTTATTTCCGCCAAGAGACCTCATGTCAAAGAATATATCCAATCTTCCTAGATGGATCAGTGCTCCTTAGCTACTTCAAGCAAGGAACAATATGTTGATCTTGAGATTAAAAGAAACCTGTTTCGATATTAGCAGCAAGAAAGATATACTGCTCTTCACTTTGGAGCAGTCTGGCTCATTCTTTCTCTTCATGGAAGAAAAGGACTACCTGTCACTGCCAGAGTCACTTTGCTAGATTCCTGCTATCTCCACTATGAAAATGCTGTGTTAGGCACTGTGCTTACTACACTCCATGCTGGAAGTGTAGTTCTAACCATGTTTCCAAACTACAATATAAGTCTGAAGGACCCTACTCTGACACACAGATTCAAGGTTTAAGTCTAGGTCACTGGACCAGACCAAGTACCTGAGGCACTACCTGCTACTCTCCATCATCAGATCATTTACCGACTTCAAGACCATTCTATTGATCTTCCTCTACCAACAAGCAATACGAATGCTTTGTTCGTCATTGCAAACAATCCAAAAAAAAACCCTTCTATTGTCCATATTTCGAGAAGGATTTCCCAGGAGCAATTGAAGGAACTCATTCCTTTAGAATGGATGACCAACTATGAGAACATGCACTTAGAGAAAAGACCCATCTAGTCTTCAGAAGCCAATTTCAGAAGATCATCAATAGATGGAACTGTAAAAACAATTTTAAAAAAACCTGGAGAGTCATCCAGTAGCAGTTCTTCGGCAGTTTTTCAGACACTGTCTATCACCTTAGGAGAAGCAGAAGAAAAATCCCTGTCTATAGTTTTAGATAAGATGAGACTCCTATTTACACAGACAAATATAATGGACAATTTCTCTGGGATGTTGATCCTGGCATGTGTGATCCTGATTGTGATTGTTGGATGCATTCTGGTGATACCTCTGATGAAGAAGAAGTAGAGGAGTACACACAGAAGAAAAAGAAGAAGTGTAAGCCTCCATTGGCTCCCAGAAGGAGGTCAGACCCAGACAATGGCCCCTGGCCTGGCATCCACTAGAAAAAAAGATGAACCTCTATGGATCTACAAAAGAGGTTTAGAAATTCTCAGAGAGAAAGGACTCTTTCCTCCAAAAAATCCCTCTTTAGTAACATGGTCCCCAAAGGATACAAGCTGTCACACTTCCAGCCTGCCTCCTGAACGCATTCCATGCATGATGTTTTCCAAATCTCCGTACAAACACGAATTTCCTCTACTTGAAAGAAAAACAGACTCTGTGACCAAAGTGACCACAAAACCATCAGTACTCCCACAAGAAGTTCAACTTGATGGAAGAGTCAAACCTTTGACTTAAGCAGAAGAAGTTCTGAATTGGCAATCAGAAAATGCCAAAGCTCAAAACACTATCCTCAAAAATCTTGATGCCAAAATAGACAAGATTTTTGTTCAGCTAGAAAATACTGATGGAAGACTTGAACATCTCTCTTCAAAGATGAGAAGGTATTACAAAAGACTTCACGCAAGAAATTTCCAGGCTAGAAGAAGAACACAGGAAGACTATTTTTGGAGAAGAATCCAATGCAAAGGATAGAGAGATTAGAAGTTTAAAAGCACAGATCAGAGATATGGATAATTTTATTGAGGCAAAAATCCAGGAGAAAGAAAAGACAAGTCCAGAGATTTATTCCTTTTTTGCTCCTCCACCAGTTCCTACCTATTACTCACCTTTTTCAAAGCCTTCGTCATACTTGTTTCCTCAGCCTTTACCATCCAGATCTCTTCCTAAAGCATCAGCCTACTGGTCTAAACATAGAACAGAAAAAGCCACCTCTTCTAAACCCAAGAAAGCTAAAAACAGTATCTCATCTTCTGAATCTGAACCATCAAACCATTCTCAAGAAATTCAGGCTCCTTCTAAAAAACCATTCTCTGAAGAAACTAAGAAAGCCTTATCCTAGTTAACCTTAGAACAGATTGACCATCAATCTGATTCTGTACTATCTGGATCAGAAGCTATACAAAATGCCTCTATAGAAGATTTTACCTCTGGATCTGAGACATATAATTCAGAAGAAGAAGAAAATTATGCCAACATCTCTGACATGTTAATGACAAATACAGTTGGATCAAGAGTTAGTAATGAACCAATTTATGAGTCTCCTGACGATGAAGTCATATCATCTCCAAAAAGGTCAACCAATTCTAAACCCAGCAATGGGCTATGGTTTACCTTAGAAGATATTCCTCCAAGTAAATGGAGAAGAAGACTTATTGAATTCAGAGCCTGGTTGGATACAAAAATGGTGAAAGTAGATTCAGATTCTTACAAAGTCATTGAGGAGTTTTGCTGCAGAATGACTAGCACATCAAAAGAGTGGTATCACAATCTTGGAGCTGTCAGGCAAGACCAATTTCACAGCCTGAGCACAAGTGCTACAGTCTTAAGAACACTCCATCAAGAATTCATAGGAGATGATGATATCATTGACTAAAAGATGAGGCAAGAATTCTTTGAAATGAGATGCTGTTCCATAAAAATTAGAGATCTTGAAAAGCATTTCCAAATAATGAGTCAAAGATTTTATCTCCTTAATGGTCTCAATGATCATAGTCTGAAGAATAGCTACGTACCTTCTCTTCCACAAGAGATATAGCCAGAATTAAACAGGATGGCCATTGCCTCACAAAAGGATTTTACTACAATGACTATAGAGGTCGTTGATAAGCTTTGCAAGCAGAATCAGTATTTCTCAGACATCATAAATCACAGGTCCAAATTCAACAAGGCCTGTAAAAAGTATTACTTGGAGATCAAATGTAAAGATAAACAATGCACCTGTTCATCAAAGAAGAAAAAGGAAAAATTGAGGATCCCCAAAAAGGGGAAATGAAAAAACTTCAGGTTTTTCAGAAAAAAGAAAGAAAAGGGTCGAAGGAAAAGTCAAAGATGTTTTATATGTGGGAAAAAATGACATTTTTCTTGTAATTGTCCTAACAAATCCGAAAAGGCGATCAAAATGATCAACTCCCTAGATCTTAAAGATGAAGATGTAGAGTCCCTCTACTCTGAACAAAGTTCTGCTGATGAACAAACTGCCTTTGCCCTACAAGATTCCACTAGCGAGACTGAATCTGGATCAGAAACAGATTCTATCCCTGTATTATCTTTCCATAGAATTCAGAATATCAATCTGTCTCCTCCACAACCTTGTGTGGAAATACAGCTACTACCTACCAAGTTTGAAAATGCTATCAAAGCAATAGCATACATGGACACTGGAGCCCAGAGATCCATGATGAACCCAGATATCCTTCCTAAAGAAGCCTGGAGAAAGGAGATTGCTTATTTTATTGCAGCTGATGGCAAAGTTTTCAAAACAGAATTGGTGACAAAATCTCCAATAGGAATTAAATTCTTCCCAGACTGTATTATCTGGACAAAGATTATTGGAAGTAAATTGCCAAATAAGGATATTCTTATTGGAATGGATGTATATACGGCAGCCCAACGACTTCAAATTCTTCCCACAAGAATTAAATTCAAAAGAGAATTCAAGCCATACTCAGAACACTTAAGACTATTTTCTCTCTCTGATGCCCCAGAAGAATTCAAAGAAATCAAGGAGAAATTAGCTACTCTGTGTGCAAAAAACCATGAAGAATTCTCCCATCCAAATCCTTTATGGAAGAATAAAAACTCCTTTATTCGACTTCCTTTCAAGTTAAATGAAGACATCAATCCTACAAGGGCTACCCATCCTGGAATGACTCTTTTAGATCTCCTGCTTGCTCAATAAGAATGCAATGAGTTACTTCGGCAAGGCCTTATTGAACCTACTAAGTCTGATTGGGCATGTCAAGCCTTCTATGTGGAAAAAAGATCTGAAAAGCTTAGAGGGAAAAAGAGATTGGTGATTGATTACAAACCCCTCAATCATTTTCTGAAGGATGATAAATTTCCTCTTCCTAAGGTTTTAGCCTTACCAATCTTGATAAAAGAAGCCCATGTCTTCTCAAAGTTTAATCTTAACTCCGGTTTCTGGCAGCTTGGCATAGAAGTTGAAGATAGACCCAAGACTGCTTTTTGCATTCCAAATGCTCATTATCAATGGAAAGTTCTACCCTTTGGATTAAAGGTAGCTCCTTCTTTATTCCAGAAGGCCATGACTCGTATCTTTGAACCACTGCTAAATAGTATTCTCATCTATATTGATGATATACTATTATTCTCCAAAGATATGGTGTCTCACAGGAAACTCCTGAATGAATTTTTTGACTTAGCTAAAAAGCATAGGATCATGTTATCTGAACAAAAGATCCATCTTGCTCAATTCGAGATTGACTTTTTAGGAATGCATTTCTCACAAGGGATGTATCAACCTCAACCCCATATAGTAGAAGAACTCCTCAACTTCCCAAATGAATTCCTTACAGTCAAACAGATTCAACAATTTCTTGGAATCCTTAACTGCATCAGAGACTTCATTCTAAATGCAGCCAAATTTACTAGCCAGTTGTCTAAGCTGCTAAAAAAGAATGCTCCACCATGGGGATCTGAACAAACATAGGCTAACTCTGAACTGAAGAAGATTGCTCAGAACCCTCCAGCCCTAAAAATTCTAGGAGAAAGAAGAAGGATCCTGCAAACAGATGCCAGTGATTATTATTAGGGCGCTGTTCTCATAGAAGAAATTGGAGACAAAAGGTATTATTGTGGACATGCCAGTGGTCAATTCCAAGAATCAGAAAAACATTATCATACCACTTTCAAGGAAGCTCTTGCAGTGAAATTTGGAATCAAGAAATTTGATTTCCATCTTAGAGGACACCAGTTTGAAGTTCAAATAGATAATTCCTCTTTTCCAAAGATCCTTGAATTCAAAAACAAAATGCCACCAGATCCTCAGATTTTGCGGCTGAAAGATTGGTTCGCTAGGTATGATTTTCCTGTCAAGCATATTAAAGGAAATCATAACCTCATTCCTGATTTCTTTCTAGACCTACCAAATCAGTCCATATAATCACCACCACCAATACCTTTCCTCTCATCTTCATGGTAAAACCCTTACCAAATAAAGCCAAAAATAGAAAATATTTTCCTCCTGGTCTAAACCAGTCATCATATCCTACACAAATCGAAGAATATGCTCAATCTCACCATTTTTTCTATCTCCATGAGATAATGAATTGGAAGCATGTTACACCAGCAGTTTTTGATCCTAGAATCCCTTTTGGAGGTATTTTTGAGTTCTTTTGTGAACCTGGTTTTGATATCTGTGAAGCAACCTTATGGTTAATTTGGTGTGTAATTGTTCAGTATTCCGTTCCATTAGCAATAAAGACACTTGCAGCTTATGATATTCTCATTCATCCTGATAAAGAAGATTATTACTTTTGGACAGCTCTTGAATGGTTTTCCTCTCTTGATTGGTGGAGAAAAGAATTACAAAAGATAATTAATTTCAAGAGGCACATCGGATACTCTGAAAAGCAAATTGAAGGATTAACTTCCATTATCATAATTCATCGACTTTATTTCCAGAATCCACAAAAATTATTGTGGTCCAGAAATGAAGCTTATTTTTTGGAAACCTTTGAAAAATATCCATTAGATGAAAGCCATAATCAAGGAAAAGAAATATAATGCATACATTATTTTTTTAATGACTCATATTGTTAATAAGAAGAAACTCTCAATTGAATAAATATGTTTTCATTTTATTTTTCATTATATATACGTGCCTAATATATAAAAAAATTTTGTTCTTCATTTTAAAGTTGCGTATTTTAAGTTGTATAAATATTTATTAAAATGTTATATACGATTAGGTTTTTATTCAATCATAATATTTCAAAAAAGATAAAATTTAGAAGAAAGTAAGTTGTCATTTGCCCTTTTCATTTTAATTTTATATTTACATCCTACAATGCTAAAAGATTGATATGGAATTATATTAATATATACAATTACGGAGGAAAAATTTATAAAAAGTCTTAAAAAAATTAATTGACATGTAATTTATTAATGAAAATCTAAATTAATTAATCATATATGGATGGGGCTATTAATACTTTAATGTGCTTATTTGTGGAAATAAGTTTGCCCCAAATGATTTAATATGTTAAGTTTTGATGATGACAAATACAAGACAAAAAGAACACTTTGCATATGTTCTTTGTTGCATTCTATATAAAGCATATCCATTAGTAATTGATAAATATCTTATTTGGATGTGTCTATGAAAATCTTATATGCATGTTAAAATAAGTAGAGTTATACATTTATGAATCATGCATATGAAGATATTAAATTATGAATTTGGACTAACTATGCTTGTTTAAGTGAGCAATATTTTGTAGGATAGTTCAAGAACCAAGAGTAAGCATTGCAACAAGAAAGCAAGAGATATCTATTAAGCTCAACACAAAGAAAATGTGATTAAAGATTTGTCTTTGAAGATTTGTCTTGATGATAACACACATGATGGGAAGACCAAGTCCAAGATCTTATACGAATAGCTTTAGGACTTTGAGTCTCTTTGTTCGAGGATCTCTTTGGATATCTCCTAGTGCATTAAGATAAAACAAAAATGCTTTCTTAAACTTATACCAAAACTGTTTTGATCTTGAAAATAACTATAAAATGTTTTGGTGTTTTTTATAAACTTTCTGGGATGGTTTTCAAGCTTTTATAACTGTTTTATACATTGAGTTATTCAAATAACTCATTGGTTATTCGAATAAAGCTTTAAATTTGGTTGCTGCGTGTCTCTCTGTTTTAAAGTGTTATTCGAATAACACTCCTGTTATTCAAATAAGTGTTTTTCATAATAGCTTGTTTTCATATTAGCTATTCGAATAACTCATCAGTTATTCGAATAGAACCTTTTCCCAAAAGTCTGTCTTAACAAATGTTATTCGAATAAACATAGAGTTATTCGAATAATCAGTTTTCTAAAGAAAGCCTTTGTGGCAGCGTTATTCGAATAACATGAAGGTTATTCGAATAACCACTTTCAGAAATGTTTTTAAAAGAACGTGTTATTCGAATAACAGAAGGCTTATTCGAATAAACACAGTAAACACAGTTCCGGATATAGAAACTAACAGACATATTTTCATGGAATTAATTTCTACAACGGCTATTTTCTATCTGACTCTATAAATAGAGACCGTGGGTCTCATCTGTAAGTAACCCAGCTATCTGTTTAATTTGCGCTTGCACTGAAAAATGTGATTTATATTTTATGCCTATTTTTTTCTGTGTTCTTTTTTCTAAAACTTTGAGATATTCTTTGAGAGCCTCTTAGCACTTCAATTTGTATTATTTACTCTGAGTGGGAGTTTCTCTTCATCTATATTTCTATTCTTCTATATTAAGGGTGAGGTATCCTTCAAGGTTTGTAAAGGGGGTGAGGTATCCCTCTAAGGTTTGTATACGGGTGAGGTATCCCTGCAGGTTGAGGCTTTAGCACAAGGGTAGAGTTTTCCTGTGTGTGAAAAGTGCTCTTTTATGTAATGGTTGCAAGCACCTATTGAAGCTTGTATACATAGTGAAAAATCTCAGATTGTTTTCGAGGACTGGACGTAGACCACAAGTGGGTTAGTGGTCGAACCAGGATAAATATCGTGCCTGTTTTTCTCTTCTCAATCTCTTTATTTTATACAATTTTATATCATTACACATTTATTTATTTACTATTCTTAAAACTTTTATTCTTCATATCGTAATTCTTTCTCTTTTATTTAATAGCTTAAATATTTGTGTTTATTTCAAGAGCATTTGTGAAAAGTTTTTTAATATCTAATTCACCCCCCCTCTTGGGTAATGGTTGCCATAACTAACGTTATTTACACTCTCACTTTTTAATTTTTAACAACAAATTTTACATTTTAAAAAATTTTAAGAGAGGGCAAAATTTTAAAGTGTAATAAAAAATTGAAATTGAAAAAACATGACTAGGCATATTATTCAAGTGTCAATAACCCCACCTATTATATATATTTAAAATATTTTTTATTAAAAATGTTTTATAATATATTTTATAAACTAAAATTAATTGTTTGATTATTATTATTTTTTTGTTATATGCTATATTCTTATTATTGATATTAATGCCTCAAACATGAACAAATAGTTTTTTAACCTTATTTTAAATAACTATATAAATAAAAAATTTATTAATTTCCCTGTACACATATATAATTCTTACCAATTATCCTGTTTATCGCACGGGTACAAAACGCTAATTATATATTATTTTCTAATTAAGAGTATTTTCAAGTTTTTTAAATCAAAATTAAACTATTTCTCAAATGTTGAATCAATCAAATTTCTTAGTGTTGAAAATCAATAAAAAATTAAACTATTTTTCAAATGTACCAAAAAATTATATCTTTAAAATTTAAAAAAATTAATTCTCTTAATGTTGAATCAATAACTTTAAATAAATTTGATTTAAGAGTTTTAACTTTTTCTTTTTTTTTTCTAAACTCAAATAATAATTAAAAAAAGAGAAAATGGACAATTTATTTTCTTATTTTATTTGTGCAAAATAAGAATTATTTATATATTTATTACCATTTCAATAATAATACTTTTAAAATTTTTTCACTTAATGATAATAATTAAATTTGTTCTAACTTTCATGCCAACAAACTTTATTAGGGTTGAGTAACCTAATCGACTTTTCGCTAATAACAATCGACATAAGTTAAGTTTGAATATAAGAATTCTCGCACTCTAAACTAAGGACTTGTTTGGCATGCTGTATTAGGTCTGATAGGATAAGTTAATACAATACATTATGACTTTATCAGTTGTTTAGTGTAAATACTGTATTGTATAAGTTTATCTATTAAATCTCTCTTATACATTAAAATGATGGATAATTTAATCAAGCCTTGTGAGGTGGGAGTAAGCCTGATTGGGTTTTGATGTATAAGGTATTATAAAGACTTTTCCATTATAATTTTAAACACTTCGATATTCCTAACCATTACGTATTAGATCTTATACTATCAGATCTTATACTATCAGACCTTATACTATCATACCTAATACTATCAGGTCTTATCCTATCCTTCATACCAAACGGACCCTAAAATACATTAATTGACATCCAGTCATCATCATCATAAAATAATGATAAAGATTTTCAGAAAATAAAAGAAAAATCAATACTCTTATTTAACATTTAGGTTAAATTGTATTTTTAATCATATAATTTTCACTATTTTTAATTTAGTTCCTATATTTTTTTATTTTCAAATCAATCCTCACATTTACAAATGTTTTCAAAATAATTTTTATCGTTAACTTCTGTTATAATGTCATTGTAATACCTTCAGTTGACTAACCCAGTTAATATTTTTTTGTACCGTGGATACTCTTTTATATGCTATTTTTATAAATAAAAAAATGGCCATTAGGTGTTCCTTCATTCTAGTACTTGCTTTTTATTTCTGCGTAGGTGCTCATTTATTTAATGGGTGCTCTTATAGATACTTTCTGTATTTTAGAAAATGTCTAAATTGACAGGATTATAATTGAAGTAAACAATGAGGATTATTTTAAAAATATTTATAATTTTGAGGATTGATTTAGCTTAAATTAAAGTTTTTGTACTTATATTTTTCACTCATTTTTAATTAAGTCCATATATTTTTTTCTTTTCAAATTAGTTCTCATACTTACAAAAGTCTTTAAAATAGTCTTTGACATTAATTTATGTTATAACACTATTATAATACTATCAGTTGATTAATAAAGTAAGTGTTACTTTATCCAATAAGACTCCTTTTAGATGTTCTTTTTCTTTGTAAAATGTCAAATAAGATATTTATTCATTATAATAAGTGTTTTTCTCTAAATAAACATATTTTTGTCAAATAAATGCTCTTCTAAATGTTCTTTTTTTCCTATAAAATGTGTAGTAAGGATTAAATTAATAATGTTAAAATAAAAATTAATGATAACAATATTTTAAAAATATTTATAAGTATAAGAACTGATTTAAAAAATAAAAACTATAAGAATTAAATTAAAAATAAAATATAAATTTTAACGACAACAACTTTAATTTAACCATTGATTTTTAAAAAAAAACCTATAAAAATTAACTTAAAAACAAGTAAAAACTATAATATTCAAAATTATAATTTAATCTATCATATATCATACATCATCAGTTTAATAAAAAAGGAAAACGTTTCTCGTCCAACGTTATACTCCAACTTATTTCTACCGTATACCACGTGGCCGTATACTACTTTCATTTTCCCTCCCTCCCTCCCTCCCTTCTCTGCGCGCCTCGTCAATTTTTTTGTTTCTGAAATTTTAAACAAACATTTCTGTGCTTGAGTCTTTCACTCTCGGTTTCTCCCATTACATCTCTTCTGCCTTTTCTCACTCTCGGTTTCTCCCATTTCTCTTGCTCCAGGTGCCAGCTTCTCCCCCACTACCGTTCACATCTGCCTCTGTGGCCACCAAAACATCACCTAGCCACCAAGACACCACCAGCCAGTTTCAACCTAGTTTGCCCTAACCACGAACCAGACAACCCACATCCTAGCACCAAACCCCGCACGCACCAGGCCTGCCAGTAACTTGAAGCAGCACCAAGAACCACCGCGCACCGCTTGCACCGCGCACCCATCGCTCCACCGTCTGAGGCGGTTGCCCATCCTAGCTTCTTCTTCCTCGCGTTCGTGGAAAAATTTCAAAACCCAGTAACGTGCAATGGTAGCCCTCTATTTCAGAACAAAATTTGGGTAAATTTTCATTTCTTATTAGCGGTATAATGACTGTAATTTGAGTTAAAATCATAGCTTGGTGTTAGTTTGTAATAACCACTGTTGTTCTTGAATTTGAGGCTTGTGAAATGCAAATAAATGTGTGTGCTTATAATCTATTTGAGAAAATACCTATTTGAATGGAGTGAATTGAAATAGAGATAACGATGTATGTGATTTTTTTCTTAGACTCAGTGTTGATATGGTATGACAGTAGTGTGTATTTTGTTGAATGAAAAAGAATTATTGTGGTATACAAGTGTTTGAAGCATGAATGGTGTGTTGCAAAGTATTTAGATGGAATGATTTGTGATGCTTGATGATCTGAAAATTTTTTTGGTTTGTAGTGTGTCAATGTGATGTGAAATGAATTTTTTTTGTGTCTATGTTTTGGGGAATAGGTTAATTATGGAAAATTAGCTCTTCCAGGGTCGTAGAAAACTAGTGAGTGAAAGTAGAAATGAATTTATCATATTACAGATGTCCATTTCCATCATTGATGACAACTGTAGAAATGTTTCATATTCAACTCCTGCAACTTGTTTCTTATGGCTTATACGAGCAAATGAGAAATGTCATACTTTCGATTCTCCTTTTGAGATTCTCCCCTGCAAAGCCTTACTCTGAAACCTTTTAAGATAGAACATTCACTCAATTTTTAGAATAGATTTATGCTTCAAATTTAAACACTGTATTAGGATATTGAATAATTAAAAAAAAGCTCATATAATGATAGTAAACAATGTTCAATATGAACCTAAATTATTTATTACTGCATCTAACAAGAGTCTAAAAGTTGTTACATGTGTATATAGATCCACATGAAGTTCTTTTTCTTTCATTCTTTCCTTCCTAATTCTATATCATGGGAAGATAGCAATCACATTTAGACGATTCAAAACATAAACCAACCACATAGTCAGTGGGCATGTAGCATATGTTATTCAGTGAAGTCATTATAGGAATATCAATTCGTGCTGATTAATAAGCCAGTCAACTGTCAAAGAACTGCTCAACAAGAACTCAACTGAGTCTGAAACACTAACCTTTTTCCTGTTGTTCTCCTGCGCTTAAGTGGCTTGATATGATCCATAATATAACTGATAATCTCTTTCAATGTAGGCTTCTTTTTTTCCTTGAAGTTCCATACCTTATTAACAGTATACCCACCGCTTGCATTGTATTCATTTAATTCTTTCAAGGCTGTAACAACAGCTACATGTATTTCATCTCCCCATTCTTGCTTGAGACTTTGTAACTTCTCATGTTCCTCATCTATAATTTCCTATATCGATGCAATATCATTTTTTATGTTCAGTATTATACATTTTGTAACTTCCACTGGTAAATATGTCAATACCTATTATTAAACAGAAGATAATTACAATGACAAAATAAGAAAATTAACTAGAATATGAAGAAGATTTCGGTAGCAACTAGTAAGGTCAGGTGAGTGGTTAAATGTCCTTTATGGCATGTTTCCTTTTATCTTATCTTAAGCCTGGCTAGGTTGTTTTACTTTTGGACTGTAAGGGGTTTCATGTTTTACTTTATCAACCTTCCCTGTTTTGGCAAAGTATTCACTTGTGCTTGTAAAGTTTTACAAATAGCCTCTTCAGTTTGATAGCGTGCGTAAGTAGTATATAGACAGAGCTGGTGTGAGTTGAAATGTCTTTTTTTAAAGAGAAAGAGAGAGATGAAAAGAGAGAGAGAGAGAGGGATATGTGTTAAGTTTATGAGATGAAGTGACAAAAGAGAAAAGATAAACATGGCATGAATGTGTTGTGAATGAAACAAGTTAGAGGGCATTCAGTTGGAGGTGGGTGAGTGCCTGCTGTGATTGACATTGACTAAATGCAAATGGTTTTGATGTCGACAAACAAGAAAGCAATGGAAACACAATGATCAAGTCACAAGGAATTCAAGATTAGCATGTAGGTCATAGATCTTGTGTAAAGGTATATTAAGGATTCACTCCAAGCTCAAATGGCTTTCTTAAAATGAGTTTGCAAAATAATTTTTTAAGTTAGGATCAAAAGGTTTTTGAAACACCTCTTTGAAATCTCATATCCTTTTTCAAGTCAATTTCCTTGTAAGAGCCAAAACTGAAATAAGTCATTTTGGGAACTAACCAGATTCTTAATGATCACAAACTACTATCTATCCTGTTAGAAGCCAAATTGTAAAGCCCCTAACCGATTAGGAGCAGCTCCTAATTAGTTAGTTTATTAAAACGAGGCATTGCCTCGTTATTTTTGCAAATGCCTAACCGATTAGGAAAAATGACTAATCAGTTATTTGAGTAAATAGAATCATTCCTGTTATTTTAAAATTGTCCTAACCGATTAGGTGAGAGACCTAACCGGTTATTTTCATTCTCAGAAGCCAAAGTATTTGTCCTAACCGATTAGGTGAGAGCCTTAATCGGTTATTTTCTATGTCAGAAACCAAACTTATCAAGTCCTAACCGATTAGCCTGAAGCTCTAATAGGTTAGCAGCTTTCCCAGAAACCATTTTAATATGTCCTAACCGATTAGGACACATCTCTAACCGGTTATTTAACAAAACAGAATCATTCCTTTATGGCTTAAAAGGGCCCCTAACCGATTAGGGTGATTGGTTAACTGGTTAGTCTATTTTTTGGAAAAATCAGAAGAAGCTCATAATGGCTATATTAATGAGCATTTAATGCTCTCATCTACCCCCAACGGCTCTCAATGGCCCTTAACTTTAAATTTGGATGTTGGGCTTTAATGAGGGGTTAGAAAAACTGAGACCAATAATCTGAGAATCACTGCTGAGCATTAAAACAAGTTTTTCTCATCATTTCACAAAATCCTCTGTTTTGAGCTTCAACTTGTGTGAATCCTAAATACCTGGTAACGAAGTAACCTCAAAAGATTTGGCCATGGTTTGAAATAGCACAGAATAAATTATCCTTAATTACACAAGCAAATCTCTGTAGAAATTAATAATTACACAAGGTATCCTGTCTGCAATTACATAAAATTGTAGTAGTCTATAGTGTGTTTCCTACCATAGGCTTATTACATGTCTTATCTTCAAGTACTTGCATATCTACAGCTATCATGTTTTATAACTATATATCTTCAATAATTTTATAACTTGTTTAACTAATAAATGTAGATTGCTAGGCACAAGTTCCATGCGTCGTTTTTAAAATTCTTGGTATTTCTTAACTTTGTTGTTTATTCAAGATTGTAGTCTGTTAAGGACTTGGCAATTTCAGTAATATAAGGGAACTTACATTACCAACATCATAAATAGTGAGAAATTCTTCAGCAAATAAGAGTCTCCTAAAAATTTAAATGACTTGGTTGAAATAGTTTGCTCCCCATTTAAATGATTTGTGTAAGTTTCTAATTTGTTGTTCCTTAGGCTTAGGGAATTTTAAATGACACACTTAGTTCAAAATGTTAAAGTTGGTGCATATCTATGAGTTATGACCAATACGATTGATTATTCATGTGTGCTTTAATCTTGTTGAACTGGTTAAAAATCATACTTGGTCTATGTATATGCAGAATACTTACATGGACAGGTCACGGGCAAGAAGCAGGTGTGATTTGTCCAACATGAATCAGGTAACCAACTTGGTTAATATATTAGAAAAAATGTTTTATACGTGTTTTGCTATGCGCATATGTTGACTAATTTGTTATCATAATGCAGAAGGTATGATTGAGGCATGTTTGCACACTGAGGTTGTTGACTGAGTTGAATAGCTCACTAACGGATGCCCAGAAGTCCCGCATCGAGTTTGCCTCATTCAAGTCATTGTTATATATGCCAAACAATTTAGAAATCAACTATGTCTTGTTGTGGGAGTTAGCATCTAGATGGGTTGAAAGAGATGGGGGTTTAGAGTTAGGGGTAGGGTTATCCCATTCAGTCCGTTAGACGTATGCTTGGCACTCAGATTGCGGATTGATGGGGAAAGAGTAACCTAACGTGACGATGGTGTGGGCTGAACTTTGTCCTTATTTAAGTGGGACGATGTAACCATCGGCATAGTTTATCTTCAGCTGTATCAGCACGTAGGGAACAATGAAATCAATAACTTTTGTCAACTTTATATCCTACTTGCTTTTGGGGAGTTCTATTTTTCCGTTACAGGTGTGAACGTGCATTCTGCCTTCACACACCTGTTGGATGAGTTGGACTCCCTAGATAATTATAGTTGTGGTTTGGCAGTGTATGATTTTTTGGTTAATGACTTGACCCGAGTTACACGTGCATTGAACGAGGGTAAGAATATCCACCAAATCCATTTAATGGGATCTGCTGCACTCCTGCAGGTACATGTTTTGTTATTTATTATGCTTCCTGGTTGTTATTATTGTTTCATACAAAATTGTAGCTATTTTTTGGTCTTTTCCTGCTGTATCATTTTGATACCATACATGTCATTTTCTACAAGATTTGGGCTTTTGATCACCTCTCATTGCACCCCACATCAACTGTGACAAGTGGTCAATCTTTCCCACGATACTTGAACTGGCACGTGTTTAGGGCGAGGGGGGAGAAAGTACACGCGGCATTTGAAAAAAATAAGGTAATGTACAACTTTAAAATGGTGTGTGTAGTGCTGCGACATATGTATCATAATGATTTTATATTAAAAAAAATTATGGCCTTTAGCCGTAGTAGTCCACCTCCACCATACTTAACTATATATCTGTTGGTTATTGACATGTAGGTAACTAAAGATCTGGTTGCATCGAGAGAAGAGAACTAGATTGACATAGTCAGCGATGCAATGGCACCTGAGTAGCAACTTGGTGTTGGACATCACCGGCCAAGGCCGTTTGAGGTGGAGGCTCTTGCCAGTGATATTTCTCAAGTGGTTGCGGAGAATGTAGAAATGAAGAAAATGATTGCTATTCTGGAAACGGAAGTGAGCACATTGAAAAAACTATTATTACACCGGACAGTGCCTTTATCTTCACGTTGTCCTGTAGGCAATCCAATATGTGACCAGGGTACTCAATCATTGAATCGCGTGAGTACTCCTTTCTACGGATTCGATGAAAGTGGTGAGCCAAGCGAGCAACAACCGCCAGTCACAGACACCCCCAACTCCAACATTTGCACTCGTGTTAAGGCTCAGCCCAAGAAGCATAAGGTTGGCAAGAGCACCCGGACTCCATACACCAAACTGCAAAAGAATAAGAAGAAAACAAATCTGTGTGCCCAACTTTTTACCTACTGCACCAGAGTGCTTAAGAAAGCGGACCACAATGCCATGTAAGCTTTTGAATTACCAGCATAGCATGCTAGATAAGTATAATACTGATTTTACTTGGGCTAACATTTATCATTGGCATGTTGTACAATTTCAGCATTAGACGTATTGTTTTGTGATTTGTCTTTAAACCATTTGTTTTGGGTTGTGGTGTAGGGCGGTGGTGAGAATGTATGATCAGTTCCTTATCATTATAGATGCCTCTTGCATGAAGCCAAGAGGGTGGGTCAACAATATGGTAAGAACAAAATACGTTCAACCCATAATTTAGATTATGTTTATCACACCTACTTATTGCGCCGGGTCACATATAAGGATCTTCTTTAATTCACTGTCTCAGGTTATTATGCTGGCTACAAGGGTCTTTGTGGGAGACGAAATGGAGCGAGCACAAAGAGTAACCTGTCACATGTTTTGTCCCATGTTTATGGTAAAAACAACATGCTCAATTATTTTAGAACTGTATGCCCATTGGCAATGAAACCTTAACTTATTGTTGATTGTTTATAAAATATAGGATTTTGTGAAAAGTGGACTGCAGCATTTCAAATCAGATGGCCACAGGCCCTGGCGAAGTATTAATGACTTTATGTGTCATGTTGCAGTGGGATATGACATCACCCAATGCAACTTGGTAACTTTTATGCATTATTTGTAAAAAAATGACGTGTTTGGCTGCATGCACTTTATTGGGCAACATCTAGGGTTTAACCCATCATGTACCTAGTTGGATTGTGTGTAGTGTTTTATTTTCTAAATACCGCATAAGAAAAAGCATTTGAGGATTGATAATATTATTTATGTATGGATATTACAAGGAACATATTCAATTTCACGTTGGATACATTTCTTCATGTAGATATTAGCTCTAGTCGTGTTTGACTACCATTGGTGGTGTTATGCATTGGACCCGGGAATTAAAAAGTTGTATGTGTTGGATTCGATGGGCAGACACAATGACACTGAAAAAGCTAGGCTGGACCTTTTGACAGTATCACACTCCTCTAATGTTATTGTAATGATAATGTATTAGTTGTGCTGTACATTTTGACTTTGAACTTTACTTTGAATTTGTAGAAGCGTCGGTTTGAAGAATTGTTGCATCTACTTTGTCCAACTTTGACAAATGACGGTCCTTTAGAGCTAGTGGAGGTTGACTTACCCCGACAACGCACCTCGTGAGTACAGTTGCACTTATTTAAAAATAATAATTGTTCTTTTGAGGCATAGGTGTTTAATCTTTCCCCTTGTGCTTGCTTGTATGTTATTGAATCAAGGATGATTGTGGAATATATATTATCAAGTACATGAAGTTGTGGGATGGACACAATATGTTCAGGGAGAAGACTATGCCTGAATGGAAAGAGGTGAGGGAGCATGGATGTTTTCTGATTTAACAATTACATTCTTTTCAGGTTATTTATTTATTCGTATTATACTGGTGCAGGTTGAAGTTACGCAAATGCGACATGACTTATTATGTAGCTGGGTCTTGCATCCGAAGAACGAGTGCAGAGAAGAAGTTTTGAGAGCTGCAAATGCTATGGAGTTGCTGACTTGATTTGCAAGTTTTATTTCACACACTTTAGCTTGGCCCTATGTATAGTTATTGCTATGGCCTATGTATAGTTACCCTTAACTTTAGGAACTCTTTAGTGGATTCATCAGGAAAATATACTAATTAACCACTTGTATGTAATGAATTAACCATTTACTAATGGATTCGGTGTTGCGTTTTATATTATGGACTTATTTGGAACTGTATTTTATATTATCCAGTAACTTGTCGATATTAACCATTTTTTCATAGTATATTCACCAGTTATATTGGACCTCACCAAGTAATGAGATTCACCAGAAACAAATATACATTGACCACTTATTTATAATGAATTAACCAGTTACTGATGAACTCACCAAACAATGAGATTCACCACTTTATCCATAGTATTCTAACAATAATAGCCAACATTTTTTGGATTAACCAGAAACCTATACTGATTCATCACTTGGACACAACTTATTAACCACTTATTTTAGAACTGACCAAGTAATGAGATTCACCATTTTTCTCATGCTTCTGTGTTCAAAACAATATTTCACATGAAAAGGACAGTTATTGCTTCATTTCTAATTAGTTTGCTACTTTAATGGGGACATTTTTGGGATTCACCAGAAACCTATACTGATTAACCACTTAGACACAACTGATTAACCACTTATTTTAGAATTGACCAAGTAATGAGATTTACTACTTTTCTCATGCTTTTGTGTTCAAAACAACATTTCATATGAAAAGGACAACTATTACTTCATTTCTAATTAGTTTACTGCTTTAATTGGGACTTTTTAAGGATTCACCAAAAACCTATACTGATGAACTGCTTAGACACAACTGATTAACCACTTATTTTAGAACTGACCAAGTAATGAGATTCACCACTTTTCTCATGCTTCTGTGTTCAAAACAACATTTCACATGAAAAGGATAGCTATTGCTTCATTTCTAATTAGTTTGCTGCTTTAATGGGGACTTTTTAAAGATTCACCAGAAACCTATACTAATTAACCACTTAGACACAACTGATTAACCACTTATTTTAGAACTGACCAAGTAATGAGATTCACCATTTTTCTTATGCTTCTGTGTTCAAAATAACATTTCACATGAAAAGAACAACTATTGCTTCATTTCTAATTAGTTTGCTACTTTAATGGGGACTTTTTAAGGATTCACCAGAAACCTATACTGATTAACCACTTAGACACAACTGATTAACCACTTATTTTAGAACTGGCCAAGTAATGAGATTCACCACTTTTCCTATGCTTTTGTGTTTGAAACAACATTACACATGTAAAGGACAGCTCGTGCTTCATTTCTAATTAGTTTGGCCCTTTCATGTGAACTCTTTTAAGGATTCACCAGAAACCTATACTGATTAACCACTTACACATAACTGATTAACCACTTAGAAATGGGATTCACCAGGCAATGACATGCACCACTTTTTGCATGCTTTTGTGTTCAAAACAACATTACACAAGTAAAGGACAGCCCGTGCTTCATTTCTAATTAGTTTGGCCCTTTCATAGGAACTCTTTTAAGGATTCACCAAAAACCTATACTGATTAACCACTTATACATAGCTGATTAACCACTTAGAAATAGGACTCACCAGGCAATGACATTCACCACTTTTTCCATGCTTTTGTATTCAAAACAACATTACACATGTAAAGGATAGCTAATGCTTCATGTCTAACTAGTTTGCCCCTTTAATGGGAACTCTGTTAAGTATTCACCAGAAATCTATACTGATTAACCACTTACACATAATTGATTAACCACTTAGAAATGGGACTCACCAGGCAATAACATTCACCACTTTTTACATGCTTTTGTGTTCAAAATAATATTACACATGTAAAGGATAGCTAGTGCTTCATGTCTAACTAGTTTGCCCCTTTAATGGGAACTCTGTTAAGGATTTACCAGAAACCTATACTGATTAACCACTTAGAAATTGAACTCACCAGACAATGACATTCACCACTTTTTGCATGCTTCTATGTTCAAAACAACATGATGCATGTAAAGGACAGCCCGTGCTTCATTTCTAATTAGTTTGGCCCTTTCATGGGAACTCTTTTAAGGATTCACCAGAAACCTATATTGATTAACCACTTACATATAACAGATTAACCACTTATAAATGGAACTCACCAGGAAATGACATTCACCACTTTTCCATGCCTCTGTGTTCAAGACAACATTACACATGTAAAGGACAACTAGTGCTTCGTTTCTAACTAGTTTGCCTCTTTATAACTTTTACTCTTGTAAGGATTCACTAGAAACCTATACTGATTACCCACTTAGATGTAACTGATTAACCACTTAGAAATTTGACTCACCAGGTAATGACATTCATCACTTTTTGTATGACTTTGTGTTCAAAACTACATTATAGGTGGCAAGGAAGGGCAAGTGTTAATGGTCCTGTAATGCACTAATCGGTTAGGCCCAACCTCCTAACCGGTTATTTGCTCAAACAAAGAGCTCCTCTCTCATTCATACAATGCACTAATCGGTTAGACCCAACAAGCTAACTAGTTATTTGCTCAACCAGAGAGCTCCTCTTTCATTCCTACAATGAAGTAATCGGTTAGACCCAACCTACTAACCGGTTATTTGCTCAACCAGAGAGCTCCTCTTTCATTCCTAGAATGCACTAATCGGTTAGACCCAACAAGCTAACCGATCATTTGCTCAAACAGAAAGCTCCTCTTTCATTCTTACAATGAACTAATTGGTTAGACCTAACCTGCTAACCAATTATTTGCTTAACCAGAGAGCTCCCCTTTTATTCCTACAATGCACTAATCGGTTAGACCCAACAAGCTAACTGGTTATTTTCTCAAACAGAGAGCAAATTTATCGTGCTAATCGGTTAGCCATTATGCTATAATTAGTTAGCCCAATCCTTCTAACCAATTATTAAGCCCCTCAAATCACCAAAACAGTTGTCTCCCTGTCATTTTTCATGACGGTCCCCATACCTCCATTGTCATCTTCTTCTACCTCCCTCAAACACCCACTACTCTCCATTCACACTCACTACTTTCCATCACTCTACTCCGACTAAAGTCCATTGCTCTTCAAAAATTGCCATCTCCCTTCACACTTTCTCCCTCTTCAAACGTGCCCTAACCACCATTTTCATCCACCATGGCTAGCAGCTCCTCCAACCTGAAAAGGTCACGCTCCAAAAACCCAAATGTCCCAAAGGAGACACCTCCGACAGAAAATGACCCAGATTTCTCCATAGCCTTGAACCTTGGAAGATTTTTCTCCCAACCTGCTCAAATGAAGAAATACCAGTTGGAATTTCATGCTCGACGCATCATTTCACCAAAATGGATGGACTTGGAATTTTTCGTAAATAAAGGATTCACTTCGTTTATAGAGCTCCTTGAATTCCATGGATTGAGAACACTTGTTACTACCAATCTCGGGTATTTCTATCTTGAACCTACGAAGGCTTTTTTCTGCAATTTAACTATTGAGCAAATTTGGTTTCTGAAATCAAAAGGCATAAAATTATTGTGAATCCAAGTCAGTGGGTTCCTCTCTTTGGTCTTCCTCACTCTAGAAAGAAGCTTAAATTGAAAAATCATAGCTCATGGGAAAATTATAGTAGAGATCAAGATATCATGGGCATGCTTCAGGATGGAATTCAAATGCCAAATGGGACTTTTACTACAGGTTATTTGAAGTTACATGATCGTCTTCTCCATTTTATTGTAACTCATATCCTAGCACCAAGGGCAAGTAACTATGCCCTGGTTGAAGAGGAAGACATCTTCATGGTGTGGCTACTCAAAGAACACAAAAAGATCAACTGGCCCCATTACATCATGCATTACATGATGAAAGCTAAAGGAAAGGCAGTTATGGATCTTCCTTATGGCCTATTAGTTCCTCGAATTCTAGACCACTACAATGTCCCCCTAATGGATGATGGAATCTTAAAAACTGCGGGTCCCCACAAGTTTGGACTTGCCTCTCTTAATCGAATGCAAGGAAAAACATAAATGGCGAATGGACTTATGGTTGTGGGCCTGTGGCAGCACAAGAAGAAATTCCTGCCGCTCCGGCTGATGTTCTTGTGGAAGAGGCACCAGCAACAAGTAGCATATCAGAAGCTACAAGTGAATCACGCATTCTTGCTGCCATTGCAGATCTCAGAACTTACCAAGAGCACAGCTGATGCAAAAATTTTCAACTAAGTCTACAAACTTAATGCGGGATTAATTGTTGCATTGCGAAGCCAAGTGCAGGTTGTCTCAAGTAATAAATTTCTCGAGAGTCCGAGGTCGATCCACAAAGAATTGTTGAAGATTAATTAAGGTGAAGTAAATATTTTGTTACTATGGTAAAAATTATTTACTTGGGTTAAAAGATTCACTCTTGGTAAATAAAGTAAAGGTAAGATTAATTCCTTTTATAACTCAATTAGAATCCTCGCAATATGGAGGTTCCAATTGGAAAATACAACATTAAAAGTTCATTTAAAATAATATATGTAATTATATTATGTTTCTAAAAAATATTACCACCACTTATAAATGGGTTAAAGCATTCATTGTGCCAATATTTTGTCTACAACAAATCAAGAACTCCTCTTTACAAAGATGGTTTCTAAATTATAAGAAACAAATTATAACACGTATAATGGTTACTAGAAAATATAAATCATTTAAGCACAAGAGAAGAATAAATCTAACCTTATTTTATTACCAAGAGCTTCACCCTTCCACCCAAGTAAAATAAAACTTAGTTACTCATAGATAAGAAGAAAGAAAGAAAGAAATAAGAAGAAGAAGAAGAACATGACTTTAATTTAGAACAAAAGAAAATTACTACAAGAAAACCTAGTAACAAAATGACATCATTTTAGTAACTAACACCTAACACCCTTAATGATCTGCTAAGGCCCCCTTTTATAGAGGATTAAAAATACAAAATGACAAGGGGGCTGAGTCATTAGTGAGTGGATGAGTGAAAAATGAGTGGAAAATGCCAAATGACTTTTGGTGAGTGGAAAATTACGGAGATTCCTTGTCTCTGAAATTATTTAGCTCTGAAGTCATTAAATACGTCAGAATGAGCAAATGTGATCTTCATCAAAGTTGTAGGGCTTGATCTTGGCTTCAAAATGGATACTATAATCACCTCATTTGGCTACCTATAGCCTAAGATATAGGCCAATTACTGCAGAGTATTCAAGCCCAGTTCCAGCACCTCTGTTATGATTTTCAAGCCCAATATCACCTACTAGACCTCCGATTATTGAAAAGTGTTCAACATGAAAGTTGTAGATATTGGTCTCAAGTATTCAGCATCAAAATTTCAGCCTATTTGACAATCTCTAGCCCGAAATAGGGAATGAATAGTATACATAGGTCAAGCTATCAGGAATAGCACTCTAGTTCTTGCTTCAACCCCAATTTGAGTTATCTACTCGTGTGATTGGGCCTTTGAGGTATCCTGAAAGTTGTAGAACTCTCTCTTATCTTTCAAATTCCACTAGAATTACCTCCAAAGACCACCTACAGCCCAAGATATAGCCTAAATACAGAAACAGTGTAAGACGTGAATCATGCTGAAAAATTCAATTAAGTCCAATTTGAGTCCAAACTTACAAAACATAATAAAACTCAATCAATTAAGTACATGAAGAGTGTAAATGACTAGGAATGAAAGCTTATTAATGTATCAAATATGTGATCATCAATAGTAACTCAGTGATCTTCGATCGCTTAAGTGCTATGGAGGATCGGCTGGATAAGCTCGAGCGTCGCTACCCAGCTCTCGAGGACCATGGGGCTTAGGCATCGAATATCATTATGTTATGGCTATCCAAGTAATTTTTGATATCATGTTTTTTTAGTTGTGCAATTTATCTAACCAACATGGCATAATTAACTGGCCACTTGGACATGTTGTAATATAGTTTGCATGCTTGTTTTGGATGAGGTCGTACAACATTGCATGTAGGTCTTACATGTTGGGTAAAGATATGTTAGGATTCACTCTAAGCTCATCAAATGACTTTCTTAGAATGCCTTTGTAAAATCACTATTTCTATCTATGAAAACATAGTGTAAACAAATGGTTTTTAGTAAGGATCAAAAGCTTTTCTGAAAAACCTATTGGAAATATTTCCTTTTCTAAGTCAATAACAAATTTAGAGCAATTTTAGTCCTAAAACAGATACATGTCATTTTGTGTTTTTAAATGAACCAACCAATTAGGCTAAAAGAATAACCTGTTATGTTGACTGTTAGAGGCCAATTTCGAAGGCCCCTAACCGATTAGGAGCAGTTCCTAATCAGTTAATCTGATGAAACAGAGGTATTGCCTGCTGATATCTAATATTCCTAACCGATTAGTCAAGTTGAGTAATCAGTTATTTGCTTTCTCAGAAGTAAAATATCCTCATTTCCTAACCGATTACCTTACAGACCTAACCGATTATTGAAATTTACAGAAGCCAAGTGATAGAGTTCCTAACCGATTAGGAACCTCATCTAATCGGTTAGAACGATACAACAGAGGCATTGCCTTTTCTGTTATTTTTCATGCCTAACCGGTTAAAGTGACTTGGTTAATCGATTAATTGAGATAACAGAAGCATTTCCTGTTGTTTCTAAAATGGACCTAACTGATTAGGATATAGCCATAATCGGTTATTCACTAAAACATAAGCTTATGGTTTTGACATTAAAAAGCTCCTAACCGATTAGTGGTTGAACCAAGATAAAGCTCTGTGTTTGTTCTGCTATATTCACTCTTCAATATTGTGCATTGCGTTATTGAATTTGCTTTCATACTATATTGCGTGATTGTTGTATTCATAAGTAAAAATGTTCATGTAATCCATCTATTCATCTCTATTAATCAAATATCTTCAACAAAAATAGTGCTTAAAGACTTATGCGAAAAATTTGCGAACTTATAAAAGAATCCATATTCACTTCTGCTATTCTTAAGGCTGTGGGTAAAAATACACAAAAATTACACCTAGATTACAAAAGAGCCATCTATCGCTTATGTATCACATTGTATATCCATGTACATCACCTGGGTTGTCGCATTGCAAAAATATAATCCTACGATTCACCCTAAAAAATTTGTACATCTTCCTCCTCTAAGTGTAATTAAATGTACTTTATACACATTAGACATGTTAAGTATAAATAACAACAGTACAGAAACAATCCACTTAAAAGGACAAAAAAACTACTTAAGTGGGTTCCTGATGATACACTAATATCTTTTTTCATAGTTGCAACAAAAAAATATCTGCCAAATCACAGTGTGATCACACATTCACTATCATTGTTCCTAAGTATCTGTCAGCACACTTGGCCCATGTAAATTATCTCATATACCAAAAAAAGGAAATCAACCTGCAATACAACAGTAGATTGGATTAGTGCTAAAATATACCTTTGAAGCATGTACATGAAGATACCCTATATAATTTAGATGATTTGGCAATATAGTACTATGTCACGGATGAGCAGCCTGTGTATCTTCGAATTGCATTGCATTACCAGTAAACACCAAATTGATGTATGACATTTCACTAGGACAACCCTGGACAAAGACATATAAGCATGTCAATTTCAATGACTAGAATGAAATAAATGAGCATATGTTGGACATGCCTGTGGCCTTTGACTGACATCATCATCAGTTCCTTCTAATAATGATAAAAAACTAGCTGATGACTCATGTGATAGTTGTGAAACCTAATAGCTACTGTCACACATTGGTACTGCAACATTTGCACTTAGCTCAACAGCTGTTGACTGTTAAGCAACAATATACCAAACATGAACATATAAACTATTCATTAAACTAAACAATTCAAGTGAGTAGCTTAAAACTTAAGCACCATTTCAACAATAATTACAAATGATACATAGTTTTGGTGTTTACACACACCATAGTATAATCATCATGACATTCTCCACAGCTGTTCATTTCTATAGACGACTCTATGCGTAACTTATTTCCGTCCATATGACTCAAGCTTCCATCAATGCACTCCTACATATTCACAGTAAAATAACTTAATACACTAGGGCTGCGTTTGGTGGACAGGATATGGAGGACCTAATAGTATTAGCTAATACTATCAGGTCTTATCAGGTGTTTGGTGTTTTAACGTGATAGTATAGTACAATCAAGTCAAGCATTTTTATCCTATTCTAACCTAATTACTCTATCCTCCTCCCACCCCCCTGATTAGACCTGATAGAAATTATTTTCCAAATTTATCCCCAACCTTTCATCTTTCTTCCAAACCTTTCATCTCTCATTCAGAAACCATGGCCATCCCTCTTAACTCCCCTAACCCCTCTCTTGTTCCCCCGGAGTTGTAGCTCCTCCTTCACTCTTCAACAAGACAGATCAAACACAACCGTCCTCCGCCGCAGCCACCACCGTCGTCAGCCCTTCTTCCTTAAACCTCCATGACGCTGAAAAGTAATTCTCCTCTGTGTGCACGGCCAAGCTCCTCTGCTCCACCGTCATCGCCAACGGACGTGGAAACAGATCAATTTTTGTGAAACAGAGATAGAGAAAGGCTCTGTTTTTGAGACAGATCTAGACGACGGGCTCGCAACAAAGGTGCAGCGCGGCAGCTGAAGATTGGGGCTGGTCATCATCGTTGGATGTTGAACGACGTTGGTCACCATCGCTGGATAAAGAATGGCACTGGTAGCAGGTGAAAGGCAGTGTGGCTGCTGGCGCACGAGTGACGGCACCAGAGGGCAAAGCTGCAAAGGCCACCACGAGTTCTGGCAAAGAACCAAAGGCCAAAGCCCAAATCCATCGTGATATTGGTTGTTGAAGATGATGGATGGTTGCTGCCAGAATCAGAGGCCAAAGCTTTGATTTTTTTGTTCTATTGTTGAATACCACCATTTTTTTCTTTTTTCGAAAGGTTGAAGACGATACTATCTGGTTTTTCTTTTTTTTTTATTTTTATTTATTTTTTTTAATTCCGAGATTGAGGTATCTGTGATCTGCAGTTGATTAGGATAACCAATGTGGAGGAGGTGGTGAGGAAGGTGAAGGGTAGTATAGTCATATTAAATAGTTATATATACTATCAAGTTCCTTATACTATTTGTATCAAATATTTGATAGTATAAGAGCTTATCAGCTTATTTATACTATTAGACTTTATCCTATTATCTTATACTATCATGTCTTATACTATCCGGTACACCAAACGCAGCCTAATAAAAAATGATGCTAATCAGTCTAAATGAAACATAGTTTAAACCAAAACATCCCATATAATAATAATAATAAATTCATATATACATACCTCAATTGTCAATGTTTGATGACGCTGGTCCTTTCTCTTTCTCAATTTGTGGACTACTTGATCAACATTAGATATTTTTCTATTGCTTGGGGATCGTCCTTTTCGCGGTACACGTAACGAACTACGAATGCCAGTATTAGCAGTTTCATTGCACGCATTCAACTTCCTTTGATAGTCATCACCCTTGTTTTGGGTTATTGTACCGGCTTGCTTATATGCAGCCATCGAGTGCATCTTGCTTTTATATTCACATAGTCCCTGGTGGAGAGCATCTGTAAGATCCTCAAACTCTGCAGCAACTTCAGCCACCTCATAGAAATGCTTGCATAATTTTTCAAACCTTTGCATTTGTGGCCTCAATATAGTCACATCATAACTACTCTTTATGTAAGCATGTCTCCGTCTAATGTTTTTGCTCCATCTTCGTAAAACATACTTTGACGGCACTTCTTGAACCATTTCATAACCAAGGACACAAAGTGAATGTCTACACATAATTTCTCTAAACTCAAACAACAAGCAATTGTAACTAACATCGCGGTTGTCACGATTAAATACCACCTCAAAAATAAGGTTCTTTCCTAGCCCTCCAACTACTATATCCACCCTCATATGGTAAGTACAAAGCATTCCCTCCACACACTGAAGGGATGCAAAACAGTCCATTCTTCCTCTGAATTCAGCTTGGACATCAACAAACTTTGCATAGGTGTACTCGAATTAAAACTATCTTTCAATGGGTGAGTTTGACCCACATTGAATTATGGAGTCCATTGATTTGAAATCTACCTGAAATTCCTTTTCTGCCTTGCTTCTCAGAGCATTATCATACTGCTTCACAAATTGCTGCAAGCTGGTCTTTGAGTTGATATATCCATCAAAGAAAGCAGGTATGCTCTCACTGCATTGTGTTGTTGACATCCCTGCCCAGAAATATTTCTTTAAGAAAATTGGCACCCATCTATGCCGCTCCATGTACAAACCACTCAACCAATTGTTATCTTCTAGTTCAAACTCTTTGATGAAGGCAGACCACTTTTCTTCAAAATCTTCCACTATAACTGTATCATAAACAGCTACTTTCATTGCATTCTTGGTATTGTTATATTCAATGCAACCTTTCAGCTTCTCAGGGATTTTTTTCATTATATGCCATAGACACCACCTATGTCGAGTTGTTGGAAAAACTATCTCAATAGCATTTTACATGGCCCTGCATTGGTCCGTGATAATACCAATAGGTGCCTTACCTGACATGCAACGAAGCCATGATTCAAATAGCCACACAAATGACTCTGTGTCTTCAGCTGAAATTAGACCACATCCAAGCAAAACTGATTGGCCATAATGATTCACACCGACAAAAGCAACAAACAACATGTCATATTTATTTGTCAAAAATGTTATGTCAAAAGTCACAACATCTCCAAATGACTCATAGGTGGCTCTACTTCTAGCATCAGCCCAAAATACATTTTGCACATGAAAATCATCATCGGCATCTATCTCGTAGAAAAAATTACTATTATCCTCTTGCATTCTCGCAAAATAATTCTTCAACGCCTTTCCATCACCTTCCTTGCCAATTCTACGTCTTTCCTTATGGACATAATTTCTAGCATCTTGCTCATTAAATGATAAGTTCTCGTACCCTCCTACCTCATAAGCAAGAGACCGGACTGTCTTATGTATTCTCACCCCTGCATCATCATTCACTTCAATTGTTATCTTCACGTGCATGCTAAGATTCCTATTATCTTTCAACATTCTCGCTTTCGCCGGGCTAAGTTCATGACAGTGTTCAAGTATAGTTGTATTGATACACCATCGTCCATCTACCATCTTCTTCACTGTAATTTTTGCTTCACAATTTGTCCTTCTAGTTGAAAGTGTCTTCATTGTGTTTGGTATTGTTGACACATGTTTTCCCTGTCTTGAACAAGCTAGCATAACATAATTTACCTTACCATCATCTCCTTTTTTCGAAGTTCTATTTACAATACCAAACCCTTTTTTGTACGCATATTTCCTATAAAATTCCTTCACGTCCTCCTCCGATGGGAACAACATCCCTTGTTTTGGCTCATAACTTTCAAACTCGCCATCCAAGGCATCACTCATAATGACATCACATTCACATGCTTCTTCCACATTATCAACAGCCTCAGATGTATTCAGATTATTTGAACTCTCCATAAAATTCGATTTTGGGGTACTACGCATACCTGCAAATTATCAAGTAATCACGGGTGCATGTTACAAACAAATGGTAGTAGATAATGAGGATAGAGACTCATTCAAATGGGTAAACCCTATAAAAGCCACACTTTACCACTTTTGACATGAAATGAAGCATAAAAGGGGAACCTAGAACCATGTAGCCCAACAAAACAACTTATAACTGTAATCATGTAAATATTCTTTCACTTCACTGTAATTCAATTGACATCCATGTTAACCAATTACACATAATGTATTAACCGGTTATTTTGGAACTCACCAAGCAATGAGATTCACCACTTTTTTTCCATTATTTTGTATTCAAGACAACATCACACATGTAAACTCCAGCTAGTGCTTTGTTTCAAACTCGTTTGCCCCATTATTGGGAACACTTTATGGGATTCACTAGAAACCTACACTGATTAACCACTTAAACGTAACTGATTAACCAGTTAATTTTGGGACTCACCAAGCAATGAGATTCACCACTTTTTCCATGATTTTGTGTTCAAAACAACATTACACATGTAAACTCTAGCCATTGCTTCATTTCTAACTAGTTTGCCCCTTTATTAGGAACACTTTTTGGGATTCACCAGAAACCTCTCCAAGCAATGAGATTCACCACTATTTTCAATAGTTTTCTGCCCATATACTTCCAACGTGTTCAAAACAACATTACACATGTAAACTCCAGCTAGTACTTCATTTCTATCTAGTTTACCCCCATTATTGGGAACACTTTTTAGCATTCACCAAAAACCTATACTGATTAATCACTTGGACGTAACTGATTAACCACTTATTTTGGAACTCACCAAGTAATGAGATTCAACACTTTTTCCATGATTTTGTACCCATCCATTCCCAACGTGTTCAAATTAACATTACACATGTAAATTTCAGCTAGTACCTCATTTCTAACTAGATTGCTAGAAACCTATACTGATTAACCAAAATATGCAACATTTCACCCCTCATATAGCCAAACTAGAAAAAGGATGAAACTTCAAGTACCCATTGTAGGAAAAACGAAATATTCTGAACAAAGAGTAGACAAAACTCACCTGAAATGCAAAAAACCCTGGAAGTGTTCAAACCCACTTGTGCATCTGAGAGTGAGCGTGAGGCAACGATAGTGAAAATCCAAAGAGGGGAGTATCGAAGTGAGTGTCAAACTGAAAGTAAGGAGACGAGACCAATGTTTGAGGGTGGGAGACGAAAGCTTTGAGAGGAGCAAATGCAAGGTGAAAGGAAGATGGAGGAACAGGAGGAAGAGAAAAGGGAGGGAACAAAGGAAATGTTGAAAATGAAAGAGATATTGAAACTGATAGAAAAAGACAGAGAGAAAGAAAGGGAATCAAAAAATAAAATACAATAACGTGATATACGGTGAACATATATTGAAGTATAAACGTTGGCCATATAGCGCGGTTGATAAAAGAGCGTACGTGATTGAATGCCTATTTTCGTGGTAGTTAATTAACCGTGCCTACGTATTTTCGTGGAAACCGTAAAAACCGTATATTATCTTAACGTAACCGTACCTTCTGACTCTGTCTCTGCCTGTGTGACCCATTCACTCACTCACTCGCCATTTACAGAGTGAGAGAGCGACCTCACCTGGAATTGGATTTGAAAACCGCTCCTATATATGAAACTTCTCTCTCTCTCTCTCTCTCTCTACCTTTCACTCTTCTTTATTTTTTATTTTTTATATTATTTAATATAAAAAAGGATAAATCATTAGCAACGTCTACAGTTTTAATCTTACGGATCTTGTTGCTGGAGTGTGTTTGGATCCTCCGACCGTGATCCTTTTTTTTTTTTTTCTGGGGGCAGATCTATCTGTTCTGTTCTGTGCACTGCCCACTCTTCAAGTCACTGCTTCAATCCAAGCCAAGAATCAATGGTATTCAGTACCCACCTTTGATGCCATTTTGACTAGCCTTCCCTTTTAACCAGGTAACCCACGACAGCGTGGAATTTCACTTATCTACTATTGGGAACTGAAAAATATGGACCAAAATTTCTTTTTTATTTATCTGGGTTCTGGCTTTTTTTCCCCCCTCTTCTGAAATCCTCAACTTAAGTAAGATTATAGTTATTTATTATTGATTTGCTTGTTTGTTATGAATATATCCTTTTACAAAAACGGAATTTGGGTTCTCATTGGGATATTTCGTGGCATTATGTTGGATCAAAGTTTGATACTTGGAAGTGGGGGTGTTGGAATCGGAGCATTATTCATCATGCTGATTTGCTCAGTTCTCTAGTTGCCCTTGAGTCATCAATCATATCCTGACCATATTAGTTTCGTACCAAGTGCTTTTCTACTTGGTTGCTAAGCAAATGCCACAGAAGCAAGTCAATTTTGAGCTTTCAATTAGGTCTCACACTCTCAATTCCCCCCCCCCCCCCCCCTTATTTTTTTTGGTCTCATAAAAATAAAAATTCCTTCGTCCAATTTTTCTTCATGCACTAGGCAACCAAGAGGAGATTAGATTATACAACAAAATTGCTCTACATTATTATTGATTAATGTCCATAACATTGAAACGGGCTGTTTATATTTTTATCATATTTAAGTGAAACTTTCTCACCAATAATAATAATAACTTAATAACTGAAACTTCTGATTTATGATGATTGTGTTATGTTGTTTTCTCCCGTTTGACTGGTAAATAACTTATGACACAACCTGACAGGTCTACTATTTTGTCATCTCACTCCTATCTTTCTTCTTCAAGTGGGTAAGGTGCTATTTACACCCAAAGGCTTGCTGATGAACTCTGTTTTCTGAAAGATTGTATTCTCTATTTGTTCTTTGGATACTGGAAAAGAAAATTTGTTTGAGAATTTGTCTATATACTTTTCAAAACTGTCTTGGCTAACAGGGCAGAAAATTAAATTTTTATTTTAACACCAGAGGAATGGTTAAACTTGTTCAGGTTAAGGATAATAAATTTGTTTCTTGTTGTCATCTTGTGTTTAACCATCTCTAAGCTGCAGTTCGTTGTTTCTATGTAACTTGTAGCTTAGTGTGAATGATGGATCCAAGTAACCTTTCACCTGCTGATGGGCTTGAAGTGGTCCACCAAAATGGTGGTCATGAGGAACCTTCTAATTCTGGAGAGGATGGTGTTGTTTCAAATGATTTAGACCCCAGTGTTACTGAAATTACAGAAACTGTAGCTCCAAATGGAAATTTTGAAAATTTCAACCAGTCAGATAGCACTGCAAATGAGAACTCATCTGTGGCAGATATCAAAGGATCAAACGACGACATGGATGGAAACAATGTGACTGTTTCTAAGGTGAGAGGATTTTGTTTTCCTTGAGTTGGTTTCATTAAGTTAGTTATATTTTTTGGATCTCATGTGTTTGCTCAATTCTAGGAAGAGGAAGTGATAATCACAGATCAAACAGACCAATTAAGAGCACGAAAGGATCCTGTCAAGAATAAGAATGCAAAGGGCACAAGTTCCAGTGGTGTTCATGCAAGTTTGGTGAAAAGGAGCAAAAATGGAAAAGATAAAGAGGCATCATCTTCTGTTTCAAATGGTACTTTGGCTTTAGACTCTCGCCCAAGACAGCCTATTAAAAGCAGATCATTCAATGACCGGCAGACTCAATTGTCCAAGGTAAACTCTTTTGTTACATTTGCTTGCTTTCCTAAATGTTTACCTAGGAACTCAGATAGTTGTGCTTCCTTCGTTTCTTATATCTTTTTCTGCTTTTGGTAATAGAAATTATAGTTTTGGCATTCCCTGATAGTTTTTGCACTTTGTTTCTCTCAGCACCCTTCAAAGTCTGATGCAGCATCTTCTGAAGTACCGATGTATGTAATGCTTGCATTTATTTGTAAATGTTTCATCATAAGAAAGGTACGAAGAATTGATGATTGTAATTATCTGACTGGTGGACTCTGATTAATTTGGTACAGGGAGAAGACAAAACCCAAATCATTGAAAAAAGGATCCCTTGATAATGTTCAAGGAGAAGTAGAATCTTCTTCGTATCCTTTCTTTTTCAGTTGAGTGTTGTTTCTTCCTCCTAGTGAGTGAAAATGGGGAACCACTGCAGATTTCTTTATATTTATATTTATTATTGAGTGTGATGCTGTGTGTTCTTGTGGTTTATCCTTAATCCACTTAGAAGTACCAATGCAGAAGATGCCAAACCTCGCAGGGTGGGGACACTTCCAAATTATGGATTCAGTTTCAGGTGCGGTGAAAGAGCTGAGAGAAGAAAAGAGGTAAATAGTTAATACTTGTTTCCAGCTACTATGTCATTGTTCAGGTTTCTTTTGGAAAAGCTTGTAGTTAAAAAAAAAAATTGATATTTTGGTGAGCAGTTCTACAATAAGCTTGAGGAAAAGATCCATGCAAAGGAGGTGGAAAAGAGTAACTTGCAAGCAAAAACCAAGGTGAGAATATTTGATATCTGGGCGGAAATGTAAATTGTAGAGTTTGGCTTTTAATCACGTCAAACTTTCACTCCTTTTATAGGAGACCCAAGAAGCCGAGATTAAGATGCTTAGGAAGAGTCTGACATTTAAAGCAACTCCTATGCCAAGTTTCTACCAGGAGCCTCCTCCTCCTAAGGTGGAGCTAAAGAAGGTAAATTTCTCTCTCTCTCTGTGTGAGCGTGTGCGCCTCTCCACTTGATTGCATGCATGCCTTGCATGTTTCTGCAGTCTGCACCAATTATTTTCAGAAGATTTTTGTTTGCTTTGAAGCCATATGTAATGGATGTGTTTGCTGCTATGTGAATGCACAAGCACACAGATGGGAACACACTCACATATTACATGTAGCTTGAAAGAGACAAAAGCATACAACAATCTTCTGAAAACAATTGGTAAAGAGCACTCTTTGCTGATGGAAGCTTTCTTCTCACTGTTTCCACTTCCCTTCACCAATTATTGTCTGTCTTATTAAGTTTTTCCCTTGTTCTTATATACCCTATGATTACAAAATGTTTGATCTGAACTCGTTATATATAAATTCACGTATTAGCTACTCCATAGGTGTGGTCTTTTTGTCTATTGCATAAACTGTAGGTGTGCTGGATATAAAAACAGAAGAAAACTTTCATTACGAAAGTGACATTGCTAGCTCATTATGGAGATTTATACATATGGCCTTGCTAATGAATGTTGTATTTTCTTTGTTGGACCAACATTTGTAGGGAGGTGAAATAAAGGGTTAGCTTGTTATATCACATATATATGATAAGCTCAAAATACTACATATATATTGTTCATAAATTATGATGTCAAATTCAAATGCTAAATCTGAAAGTTTATTCTCAAAAATTAGAGACTATCATTTAGAATATTGCATCTTCATATGCAATTGCCTGCTTTCATCAATCTTCGTGAGGAATCCTTAGATTTGGATTGTGATTTGGTGATTTGAACATATCGGTAGTTTTAAACTGTGGGGGTTCTGTTAAATGTTAATTTTCCAAACCAAGTCCACAAGATTTCAAATTATTTTATTTGATTGTAAATATTTTATTATTCTTAATTTGTTGTCCTAGATGATTTGTTTACTAATCTATCCTTAGGTGAATAAGCTGATTGAGTGCATCTAAACTGATGTCACTTAGAATTGGACAATTTTTTAAAACTAACCCTCTTATCAGTAGATGGTTAAGTGGGGGTGCTCAATTTGTTGACTATCTTGTAGTGGTGTGCAAGTTCTTTTTGTATGTTCCTTCTATCGATGAATATCTGAATGTTGCATAATTATATGAAAAGCTTTTCTAATGCCTTTTTAACTATAAAGTGATGTCAAAACCCCAGTTTCCTGTCACTCATGAATTGAAGTTGTCTTCCTCGCTTTGCTCATTTAACATGTCATTGTGAACAAGTATAGTTTCAATCCTTTTTTGAATTTCTTTTCTGGTATCTGGACCATTGATCCTTTACTTGATTTTGTTGAGTTAGCAAGTTTGGTCTTGTCATTTGGAAAATTAAACTTTTTTAGCCTTTGGACATTACTAATGTAGATACCAACTACAAGAGCAAAATCTCCCAAGCTTGGTCGTAAAAAGAGTTCAACAAATTCAGAGTCAGATGGAAACACTAGCAGCAGTTCTCGACAAGGTCGTTTAAGTTTGGATGAGAAAGCATCTGAGAGTAACCCTACTAAAGGAATTACTCCTGTCCATCAAAAGAAGCCACAACGAACATCTCTACCTCCTCGACTTGCTTCTGAAAGGACCAGTTCATCCAATTCAACAACTGCACCCGCATCATCTAAGGCAATGAAGGATGAAAAGACCTTATCTGGTGCCACAAAAAAAGATACCAGCTTATCCAATGCTACAGGGGAAGAGAAAATTGAGATGGCTGCAGCCAATGAAGAGAACAATACCTTGTTGAGTGAGGTAAATGAATCTCTGCCTCTGAATGTGGTTCATTCAGACAAGCCAAGTGAAGCAGAGTCTCGTGAATGGTGATATTGTGGTTGAACAGAATCCTCAGCTCGCCTTGGTACAAGAACCCATCGCGGCAGAACATTAAGCGAACAGCAGGTTACTTTCACAGCAATTGATTCATCTGGTGAATATTATAGCATATGACTGAGATTATTTGACAATGAAGGCTTGCAGATTTACATTATGGTTTGTGTTGTCATCTTGTCCAAGCAGCATTGTTTCTTTTTATGTGTTTAGTCCCAAGCTTGCTGGTTTGGTCCGTATGATTCTCTTTCCTGCTTGCAGCAATGTATGTAACTATTTTCCAGGTTATTCTAGTTGATGTTATTTTAGTATGCAGCACTTGTCTGTTTAGGGGATCTGTTAAGGAAAATCTTGCAGTTTGCCATCTGATGGTTCAAGTGCATTTTGATCAGGCCTTGCTTTGTTAAACAATTGGCATTGTCACATGAATCAAGCTGTTTGTGTTGTGGAAACCCCTTCTGCTGAGTCATATGGATCAAATTCTGCTGTTTGTCGTATAGCCTTGATTTGTTGTGGATCAAATTTTATTGTCACCAAGACTCAATCCATCTCCAGCCCCCACTGTACCCTATATAACCACACATGGACATGCACCACGCGGGCAAGCAAATAAATACATTTTCTTTAAGAAGGTAATGAAAACCATATTTTGTCTCCCTCCAACCCCCTCCACAAAATTCACTTTCAATCTTTCAGTTGGAGACTCCTCCAATTTTTAGGCTAGCGGCCGCCCATGGCCAATGTATTAGGCCTGACAACACATGTTAAAATGTGTCTAGATGAGTTATTAGTTTGTTATTTTCATACAATGATGTGACATCGTTTGATTCATATAATCAACTTTACTTAGTGAGAAAAGATTTTGTTGTTGTTGTTTTATCTAAATTTGTTGAAAATTATGTAAATAGTGTCTAGATTTGTTGTATAGGTTAATTAAATCAAAATTAAATTATGTAATTATGGTAATTAGGATCTTTTGTAATATTTATATTTATTACAATAATTTTATATAATTCAGTCTCCGTTGTATAATTCAGACACATGTTTTTCTTCATATGTCTTAGTTTTCTCTCTTTCAACATGGTATCTAGAGCCTATAAGAGGCAAGCCTAGAACCGTACACTTCTAGTGAGCCTATTGCTCTGGTGAATTTTTTTTCGGTCAACCGTGTTTTCACTCCGATTTACTCATAAACACCATCTTACCGTCGTCATCCACCATTGTTTTTTCGGTCGGTGACCTCACCAGTTGCACCACTAGCCTGAGTTCGGCCAACCCCTGAAGGCACAGCTCCAGTGGTCGTCCGACGAGCTCATACACATAACTTCTTCTTTATGTGTGGAGCCCATGAGCCACCCTTTCCTCCAGCCCGTGATAGCACATTCGGCCACCTCTCTGGCAGTCGCCGGTCTCATTCAACTCGCCTCGGCCTCCTCTACACAGATCTAAGCTCACCTCCATCAACCGACCTCTGTGTTGCCTTGTACACTTGCATAAAGCCATTCAGGTACTCGTGGTTTCGATTTTTACAGTCTTGTGTTCTGACTCATGGCTAGTTCTACCTCCTCAGCTAGCTCTAAAGGCCTCTCGAAGGCTGAGCAAATTGGATGACAGTAACTATGATACTTGGGTTTTAGACATCAAATTGTGACTGAACAGCCAAGGCTATGAAGAGCACCTCACCATGAAGCTTGAGTCTCCCCGAGGTTGAAAAATCAAGGTGGAAAAAGATTGATGCCCAGTTATGTAGTGTCATTAAATCCACTATTCATCCCTCCTCAAACAGGTCTTCCATGCTCATATTATTTGTGAGTCTGTTTGGGAGAAGACTAAGGTTCTTTACACCATTGACACTCAATGACTATATGGGATGTGTCATAGCCTTATGAGGGTTGTTGCTTCTCGAAAGTTTGATAGTCCTATGTTGGCCTATTTGGAGAAGGTCCATGGTGCTCTCTATGATTTCAATGAGCTACTGCCCCCTACTGATACCCCGGCGAAGGAACTCAAGCAACACAATACCTTTTTCATGCTCATGGCCTTATATGGCTTGCCTCCGAAATATTCTGCCAACCATGATCAAATTTTGAGTTCTCCCACTGTCCCTACTATGAGCACAACTTGGTCCACTTTGCTCTGGGTCTCAGCTAAGCAGTCCTTTGATTTTATCGTTGCTTCAGCTTCGGTTGATACCTCTATCATGGTCTCCTATAGCAACAATCATGGTTGTTCTCGTTCTAGCATCTCGGGTAATCATCGTCCAAAATATGATCATTGCAACAAGTTGGGTCATACCATTGATAGGTGTTGGATTTTACATGGCCGTCCTCTATGAGCTGTCAATGTTGCACAGATTGCTGCTCGAAATCCACCTAAACTCTCTACCCAACCAATCGCATCTCCTATTGCCTATGTAGATTTTTTGAAGATGGTTGAACAATACCAGGCCTCTAGTTCCACTACATCTGTTGAGCACATTGGTAATGCATTTGCTTGTCTTTCTCAGTCACCATCCTTTGGTCCTTGGGTCCTTGATTCTGATGCCTCTGATCACATCTCTAGTAATAAGCACATTTTCTCTAAAATTTCTATTTCTGGTTATTTACCTATAATCACTCTAGCAAATGGTTCCCAAACACAGATGCAAGGGATTGACACTATCCATCCCCTGCCTTCCCTGTCTGTTGATTCTATGCTTTATGTTCCTGAGAGTCCTTTTAATTTACCGTCCATTAGTCGTTTGACCTATTTTTTAGATTGTAACATTACATTCACTAAAGACTTTGTCATTTTGCAGGACCAGAGTTCGGGACAGATGATTGGTGCCAGATGTTAGTCCAATGGCCTCTACCAGCTCTCTGCCACCTCTCGTGTTTGCTATGTCACGGATTCCCTTCTCACCATCCATGCTTAGTTGGGTCATCCGAGCCTTGCCAAACTATAGTGAACGGTGTCGAGCTTATCTAAGTTATCTAGTTTACCTTGTGAGTCGTATCAACTTGGGAAACACACCCGTAGTTCATTTCTCAACAGATTTTGTCATCAAGCCGCGTCTCCCTTTACTTTAGTTCATTACGATGTTTGGGGTCCTAGTCGTATCGAGTTTACTTTAGGTTTCAAATATTTTGTTACTTTCATTGATGATTACTCCCAATGTACTTAGGGTTCCAAATATTTTGTTAGTTTCATTGATGACTACTCTCGGTGTACTTGGTTATTTTTAAAGCAAAATAGGTCTGAGTTGTTTTCTATTTTTCAAAAATTTTACAATGAAATAAAAACTCAATTTGGTGTTTTAATTTGTACTTTACGTAGTAATAATACCCGTGAATTTTTATCTTAGCATTTTAAACATTTTATGGCATCTAATGACATTCTTCACTAAACATCTTGTGCCTATATCCCTCAACAAAATGGGATTGTTAAGTGCAAAAATAGACACCTAATTGAAACAACTCGAACAATCTTACTTTATGGTTGTGTCCCTTTTCATTTTTGGGGTGATGCAGTTCTTATTGCCTGCTACTTGATTAATCACATGCTCTCTTCTGTGCTTGATAACTAAGTACCCCACTCTATGTTGCTTCCTCATCAACCCTTCCATTCTCTTCCACCTCGTGTCTTCGGGTTGACATGTTTTGTCCATAATATCACTCTCGGTCATGACAAACTTTTTTTCCTGCTCTATCAAATCTGTTTTTCTCAGTTACAGTTGGTCTCAAAAGGGTTATCGTTATTTTTCACCTACTCTCCATCGTTACTTGGTCTCTGCCGATGTCACTTTTTTCGAGTTCGTTTCCTTCTTTGACTCTTCTAGTTTGACTCGTGAACACATTACTGAGGTCTTTCATGTTCCTCCTCTTTTTGTCTCAACTAAATGTGATACCCCTCACCCATCTCCTGTTGGAGGACCCCCACCGATCATACACCCCTTTCAAGTCTATCATCGTTGGCCCCAGCTACTTCCACCACCACAACCTTTACCAGAAGTTGCAGAGGTCACTGCAAACTCTCCTTCGGAACCAACGCCGACACTTCCTCCTAAGCCTAACCTTCCCATTGTTCTCCGAAAGGTATACGGTCTACTCGCATTTTACATGTCTTTATTCCTTGTCTTCTGTGTCTATTCCTAAATCTTCAGGTGACACCTTATCCCATCCTAGGTGGAGATAAACTATGATTGATGGAATGCATGCCCTTCAGAATAGTGGTACTTGGGAACTTATTCCTCTTCCTCTAGGGAAGTCTGTTGTAGGTTGTCAAATGATCTATATGGTCAAGGTTGGCCCAGATGGCAAGCTTGATCGCCTCAAGGCGCATCTAATGGGAAAAGGGTATACACAAAATTTTGGCCTAGATTGTGGAGACACTTTCTCGCTGGTGGCGAAGATAGCTTCTATTCGGCTCTTTCTATCTACAGCCATTATTTGCCATTGCCCCTTTCATCAGCTAGACATCAAGAATACTTTTCTCCATGGTGATCTAGAAGAAGAGGTTTATATAGAGCAACCACCAGGGTTTGTTGCTCAGGGGGGAGTCTTCTGGCCTCGTTTATCATCTTTACAAGTCATTGTAAACAATATCCTCGGGCTTGGTTTAGTCAATTCAGTATTGTAGTTCAGCAATTTAGTATGATTCGGAGTGAGGCTAACCACTTTGTCTTCTATCGCCATATAGCCCAAGGTTGCATCTATTTGATTATTTATGTAGACTACATTGTTATCACTAGCAACGATCACTAGGGCAAAACTCAAATAAAACAACACCTCTGTCATTACTTTCATATCAAAGATCTTGGCAAACTTCGTTATTTCTTGGGAATCAAAGTGGCACAATCAAGGATAATATAGTTATCTCACAAAGGAAGTACACTATGGCCATCCTTGAGGAAATAGGTTTGTTGAATGCAAAACATATTGACACTCCTGTAGATCTTAATGGTAGGTTTCTACCAAATCAGGGAGAGCCACTTTCAGATCCAAGATGATATAGAAGATTAGTTGAAAAATTAAACTACTTCACTATTACCCGTCTAGATATCTCTGTTGTAGTGAGTGTGGTAAGTCAGTTTCTAAACTCACCTTATGAAGGACATTGAGATGCAGTCATCTGTATCTTGAAGTATATTAAAAGAGCTCATGGAAAAGGCCTCATCTATGAAGAAAAAGGTCATACTCAGATTATTGGATATTTAGATACTGACTAGACAAGCTCTCCTATTGATAGAAGATCCACTTTTTAGGTATTGTGTATTCATCAGGGGTAATCTGATATCTTAGAAAAGTAAGAAACAAAATGTGGTCTCAAGATCAAGTGTCGAAGCAGAATATCGAGCAATGACTTCAGCCACTTGTGAACTCATTTTATTAAAATAACTGCTTAAGGAATTTGGGGATATTATGCAAATGATGCTCATTTGTGATAACTATGCTGCATTGCATACCTCTTCCAATCCAATGTTTCATGAGAAGAACAAACACAGATAGATTGTCATTTTATTAGAGAGAATATCCTATTTGGAGACATCACTACTAACTTCGTCAATTCAAGTGAACACTATGTAAATAGATTGTCTTTGAGAGGTCCTCGGATAAGTTATATTTGCAACAAGCTTGGTGCATATGACCTATATACTTTAGCTTAAAGGAAAGTGTTGAAAACTATATAAATAGTGTCTAGATTCGTTATATAAGCTAAACGATAATTAAGATCTTTTGTAATCTTTGTATTTATTACAATAATTCTATATAATTTAGTCTCAATTGTGTAATTCAGACACATAATTTTTTTATATGTCTATTTTTTTCTCTCTTTCAACAGGACTTATCTATTGTAATAAACCCTTAGATATACACAAAGTTAAAAGCTTTTAATGAAGTTACACTCGGGAAGAAATGGTATGTTATTTGTTGGATCAAACATCTTGTTTTGAGGTAGGGCAGTTAAGTATGATATGAGCGTTTATGGAGACTTAAGAAAAAATGAATTTAAGAAGGGGGCGTTCTTTCGTCAAACAACTTGGTTATGAAATGGGCGATAACATCCTATTAAAAAGAAAAAAAAAATGTCCTTTTCTTTTGGTGGATGAAAAAGAAGACTGTTTAACTAAATCTTGAATAAGTTTGATTTTTGTAAGTTATTTATTAGAGTGATACAAAGTAATGCACACTTATTGAGTGGTTTGGCATAATCATCTGCAAAACATATCCTAATACTATCCATGATTTGACCACTTCGGGTTTGAAAGCTTGACAGGGAGAACATATTGTTTGATGTTTGTGTTGCGTGGTCGGGGGAGCTCCGTGATGACGACATTTAGCGGGCCACGGAGACACCTATCCTTCATTTCCTGCACCACATCAGTGCTCCCTAAGAACAGAGCCTCCACTGACTTGTCCTTCCGGTTACGCACCCAACCCTTTAGCCCTAGCTGCTTGGCATTATCCACAGTCCAGTTCCTATAAAACACCCCTTGCACCCTCCCCTTTATCACCACCCTCTCCTGCACACACATTCATCTAAAGCGCCATCAAAATTCAAAACCCCAAAATAATAATAATAATAATAATAATAATAATAATAATAATAATAATAATAATAATAATAATAATAACAACAACAACAACAACAACAATAATAATAATAATAATAATAGAAATAATAATAACAACAATAGTAATAATAACAAGTAATAATAATAATAATAATAACAACAACAATAATAATAATAACAATAATAATAATAATAACAATAACAACAACAACAACAACAACAACAACAACAACAATAATAATAATAATAATAATAATAATAATAATAAAATTTTAACAAAAAGATATGCAAAAGCATCATTGTAATGCAAGAAATCCCAACAAGGTTGGCACCTCAGGCATTACCAATCATCTGCAGCATACCAAAATAAAATTAAGAAATTAAAAATAACGAATACAAAATCATAGGGGGACATAGACCAAACCCATGAGCAAAGATCAAGAGAATCTGTAATAAGGAAGACCTATTCTATTATGGAAAAAGTCTTCCTTAATAAATCTAGGAATTAAGTCCCACCAAACTAAGCCCTGAATATTAATGCCATAGTTGGCAAGCTTATCTACACAATAATTCCCCTCCCTAAATATATGAGAACAAATAAATGTCATCTGCTTTGTAAAAGCCATACAATTTAACCATCTATTTCTAAGCTTCCAAGGGACAATCTTTGAAGATGTAAAGGCATCAATAACTAATTTAGAATCACATTCTAACCATAATCTATACCATCCTTTGCTATAAGCAATCTCAATTGCAAGGATTGCACCAAGAATTTCATTATGAAGAGCATGAGTGACTCCAATATTGTAAGCAAAACAACCTAATGAGGCCGCACTTTTGTCTCTAAAGATACCACCACAGGCTGCCATACCAGGGACTCCCTTTGCTGCTCCATCGGTGTTTGCCTTAATCTAGTAGCTAATTGGAGGATTCCAATTGACTTCTTTAATTTGAGGAGTTGCATTGTACTTCCCATTGACCCCAAACTTCTTAATGATGATGAAATCATTTATATCAGTGGAGATCGTCCCCACAGATAAGTTTCCTGTTAAAGAGGCATTAGCTTTGATAAAATTTATAGCAGCTTCCAAAGGAATCCTCTTGTCTTCAAACCGCAACTGATTCCTTGTATACCATATTGCCTATATTGAATTCACAATGGCTGCTAAGACCACATCCTTTGTCTGAAAGCACCAACTTCTGTTACATATTGACAAGATTGAGAGAATAGAGTCGGTAGCAATTGGGAAATTTAGACAGGTGCTGAGCCATTGCCAAATTTTTGATGCAAAAGTGCAGTGAAAAAATAAATGATTTGTGGTTTCATAACTGGATTCACATAAGCAACACATTGAAACCATATTATAGCCCCTAGATCAAAGCTGCTCATCAGTAAGAACTCTGTTGTTGATAAGTCTCCAAACCAGAAAAGATTTAGAAGGAGGAATGACTTTGCTCCAAATTAATTTGTCCCAAGAAACCGGTTGACCACCTTGATATTGAAGTTGATAAGCTTCTTTTAGAGATAGAAAACCAGAAACTGTAGAATTCCAGACTAAGCAATCTATTGCTTCAAACTGAGGAATGCTAATTCTTTGCAATTCTTCTGAAATGATAGGGAACCACAATAACAGCTCTTGAGGGATGCACCATTCTCCATCCTTTATAAAATCCTTAACATTAGCTTTAAGAGAAGAATGCCATTCTGTAGGAATTCCAAGCATATCCACTATAGGTTGAGATAACCATTTATCACACCAGAAGTTTATATTCCTACCATCCCCAAGTTGCCAACTAGAAATGATAAAAACAACATTGACATGATTTTTCAAGCCTGCCCAGATGGAAGAATTTAAATGATGTTGAATAAGGTTCTTATTTATAAGAGTTCTAGCTCTAAGCAAAACAGCCCATTGATTATTAGAAGCTATCAACTCCCAACACATTTTGAGTATGGAAGCATTATTGATTGATCTAAGGGATCTAAGACCTAAACCCCCTTCATGATAGGGTGTGCAAAGTTTGTGCCAAGCCACAGTGCAGATTTTCCTAATCTGAGTGTTACCAGACCAAATGAAATTTCTTATCCAATTATCAACAACAACAACAATAATAATAATAACAACAACAACGACAACAATAAGAACAATAATAATAATAATAATAATAATAATAATAATAATAATAATAATAATAATAATAATAATAATAATAATAATAATAATAATAATAATAATAACAATAATAATAATACAAACAACAACAACAACAATAATAATAATAATAACAACAACAAAAACAACAACAACAACAACAACAACAACAACAACAACAACAATAATAATAATAATAATAATAATAATAACAACAACAATAATAACAACAATAATAATAACAACAACAACAATAACAACAACGAATTTGTTGTCGCCAACACTAGAATCCCCACCAAACGGAGCGACAAACCCTGATCAAAATCGAAACACTAAAAGAGAAGGCACTGACAAAGACCGGCAACAACGGGGACACAATATATAGAGAACCTTTTGGAAATAATTGAGAAGAAGAAAGGAAAGGTACCTTGGAGGACCTTTTGGAGGTGAAATCATCAAAGGAGTGGGGTGAGGAAGCAAAAACTAAATTGAAAATGGTCAATAACATTCAAAGCAGCAAAACTACGCATAACCATTCATTCATGAGCAATGATATATGGATAGAAATAAAGAAGTTGGGATTGAGAAGAGAAAAGTACCGAAATCAGTGAACCTTTTCCTCGGGAGGTGTAGAAACTCTGCTTACTCTCTGCTTCCCTCTTCAATCTTGTGAAACTGCAAAAAGTAATCCCTACGTAACAATCCCTACAAAACATTTCACACGCATCAATTCCCAACACTTATAATCACAATCACTAATTTCAAATAAAATAAATTAACAAAAAAAATAAAAAAAATAGTGGCATAATAAAAATGAGGTGACTTGAAAGAAAACACAAGTGACATTATGAACTAAGAATGAGGTGACCTAGCCACCGATGACGGCGATGGCGCAGCAAACCCTAACGGAGAGAAGGTCGTACGGTGGAGACGAAGAACAGAGGCCGACGAAGAACAGAGGGAATGGGTCACGGTGGAGACGTACGGGAGCGGCTTTGAGGTTTTGAAGGTAAGGGAGAGTGGTTGCTTTGAGGTTCTGAATGTAAGGGAGAGTGAGTCACAACAAAGTTGTTTTGAAAGATTAAAAAAAAATTAGTGGGAAAACAATTCTGGCGCGTTATAGAAATAGTTTAGAGCATGTTTAAGAAACGTTGCCTCTGATAGTTAAATAAGCAACGCTTAACTAGCATCGTATTTTATTAAAAAAAAGTGTGTCTGAATATGGTATAATATGACAACGTTTAAAAAGTGTAGCCTGTACACTTAAAGGTACGCTTTTTAAGTGTTGCCAAAAAAACGTGGCCAAAACTTCTCAGAAAAGGTTACTCTTATAAAAATATTGCCTATTAAAACTTAAGACTACACTTTTTAAGTGTAGCTTAAAAAAATGTGGCCATAGGTTTCAGAAAAGGCTACTCTTATAAAAGTGTTCCCTAATAAGACTTAAGGCCACACTTTTAAAATGTAACTAAAAAAAATGTGGTCATAAGCCAATTTTGTTGTAGTGTAGCTAGTGACAAAACTTGAAAGGTGGTTGCTAGAATAATGTCATGAAGTAAGAGTGAGATGACCAAATTTTTACTATTAAATTATATATATATAGGATCCTTCAGTGCCACTGCATAGGTGGACAAGTCAAGGCAATAGATAAAAATTATGTTGATGCAACGGTCCAAAATATAGATTGGTTACCCATATAATAGATTATGTTTATGGTTTTATAGTTTTACTTTTAGGCCTCGGGCCTTGAACTCTTGAAATTGCAATTAACTTTGTAAGGAATGAATTTTTAGAATTTTGACCATACAATCGTGAATCTAGAATCCCTCAACCTTCTCGGCGATGACCAAGGAATAAGCAAGAACAAGTATCCATTTACGCCTACAACTAGTGACGATGAGACTGAAGTGAGGCAGACAAGGATCCATTTGTAACCCTATTTTCTTGAATTTTCTTTTCTAGGCTTTTGTCGAGTTGTTTATAGTTTAATTTTCTTGTTGATTAAGTCTGAGATGAAGGAATTACAATGACTGTGAACACCAATTGTGTCGGGATGTAAAGACATTCAATTGATTTTGGTTAATTACATACATCTGAATTTGATTTGGCTCTTTAATGACTTTTATACGATAGCTGCTTATAAATTGTTTGATAAAATGTAAAGCTGACTTAGAGTTTGGTTACATACAATTTCATAAAGTTGCTTATATACATTTTGATGAAATGCCAAGTGAATTACCTTTATGTCATTCTTAGCAGAGGATTTTGGAATTGTTCACATATGAGTTTACTAGATGGATAGTCATATTTAATTTTGATCAAGCCTAGTTTGCGCAAACTAATTGGAAGGTATCAAGCCAAGTAGAAAAGGGAAGAAAGTGATAGAAAATGAGAGAAAGGAAGAGACAGTTCTAAATTGAATCAGAATGATTGGATTCACTGAATGAATGAAATTACAGTAGATGTGTTAATCATAACAAAATAACTAATCATTGTCTAAATATAACAATAATAATAACAGTACCTAAACACCATGTAATTGATGAAGTATATGTTAATTTGTAAGTTTTCTAAGAATCTTAATATAGAAAAGTATCATTCAAACATAAGGATCTTAGAATTCATGATTTCAACAAACAAGAATGTAAAAAAACACTAACATTTATCCATGAATAATTGGTATACTGTGTTCCAAGAGCGTTAAAGAGAACTCAAAACTCATTTTCTATTCGTTTGTCTTTTCTTTATACTTCTTCTACTTTAGTGATGGTGAGAGAAAAAGAAACCATGACTACTAGGAAAAGACCTTGAGTTTTGCTCATAAATTATTTTTTAAATATTGCTAACTTTCATCAAGTTGACAGTTACTATAATTACAAAATTATCCTTTTCCTTTTACCCAATAAGAGTTTAGCTCATTAACTTAATTTAATTACTTACTAACTAATAAAATAAATCACAAGCTCATCATATGAGACATTTAATCTAACATTCTCTCACTTGACTCATGTGATATTACTTTTTTTATAGTTTAATAAGTCTATCAAAATATGAATTCATATATATAGTCAAACTTTTCGTTACATTGGATACATCATTCATCATGACCAAGAATAATCTAACATGAGTCATGATGGTTGTATATCATTTAATCGACATAGTCCATTTCATATACTACAGAATTAGTCATCTCCTTAACATGACTTATAAATAGGAAATACATAATTGATTTAACAATAATGTCTTTATTAAAGACAGGACCTGTTATCATTATTCCTATTCAATCATGTATACAAACTCGAAAAAGAGGTAAGACAGAAACATATTCATTCATGAACTTAGAGTGTCAAAGTACATAAAACATAATCATTAACATAATATACAATAATGCTCATACTTTCAACATGTCCATTAAATGTTTTGCACGGTAACCCTTTCGTCAACGGGTCAACAATCATAAAGTCGGTGCTAATGTGCTCTATATTGACACTCTATGTTTCTAAACTTCTTCTTTAACGACAAAGTATTTCAATTCCATATGCTTAGCACCTTTAGAATACTTGTCATTTTTAGAAAAGATTGCTGCAGACAATAAACTTTAGTGACTTGGCAATACTGTCGATAATTTCAAGTTCTAAATAAAATTCTGCAACCATAATTCATTAATAATAGCCTCAAAGCATGTCATAACATTAAATTTGTCTCATTTCTGAATTGGAACCATACCTGCTGGCCATTTATCCATTTTCTATATCTTTATTGATATAGACTTTCTGAGACAAACCCAACAATCTTTGTAATATTTCACATAATATTTCTATTTCAATCACATAGCTTATCACTCCCATATCTTTCATTTCAAAGTTATTAGAGAGAAACTTCTTAGTCTTACTTAATAAACCAAGATCATTAGTTGCAAGTAAGGTGTCATCAACATATAGAATCAGAAAGATAAATTTACTCCCACTGACATTCAGATATATACACCGATCAATAGTATTTTCCTTAAATCCGAAAGATACAATAGTATCATTGAACTTGAGATACCATTATCGGGAAGTTTGCTTAAGTCCGTATATTGATTTCTTAAATTTACACACCATGTGCTCTTTCCCCTCAATTGAAAAATCTATTAGTTGATCCATATAAACATCTTCCTCTAAATTTTCATTTAGAAAGACAGTTTTCACATCAATTCGATGCAACTCTAGATCATAATGAGCTACTAATGTCATGATAATTCTAAAAGAATCTTTCTTGAAAACTGGTGAGAATGTTTCCTTATAGTTGATGTCATCTTTTTGAGTACCTTGTAGCGTTCAAGGTTACCATGAGAGTCACGCTTAGTCTTAAAGACCTATTTACACCCAACTCTCTTGCATCCTTTAAGTAATTTCACAAGGTCTCATACACCATTATGCTCCATTGATTTAAGCTCATCTTTCATGGCATCTAACCATTTATCAGCATTATCACTATTAATGGCTTGTGAAAATGAAACTAAATCATTGTCATTAATTCCCAAGTCATTTTCTAACTCTTGTAGATATACCACATAGTCATTCATAATAGTAGATCTCATTTCTCTTTGAGATCTTCTTAATGCTATTTCTTATGGTTGTTCTACTATAGGTTCATTGTTAACCTCAAGATCATTAATTTTTCGTTCTCCTTGATTGTTATGCGATTCAACAACATGAGAAACAACAATTTCATAAGTAGGAGTACAAGTCAAAGGAACTTGTACTCTAACTTCCTTAATCTCCACATTTTATGAAGCTTCACTCTCACTGGTTTCACCATTCTCAATGAACCAGACATTTCTAATTTCATCAAATCTTTCATAATACTCATCACCTTTATCTGACCTTACGATCTTCACATTTTTGTTCAATCGCGTTTCAACTTTATTTACATAAATTTTCAAGACATTTATTGCTTGAGATTTCTCATGCAGTAAATAGACATATCCGTAACATGAATAATCATAATAAAAATGATAAAGTACTTTTCTTTACCGAAAGAATTGACATCAAATGGTCCATATATATTGGTGTGTATAATTTGAAGAAGATGAGTGCTTCTCATGGCACCTTTCTTTGTGTATTTTGTTTATTTTTCCTTAACACAATCCACACAAATATTAAAGTCAGTGAAATCTAAATATGAAAATATGTCATTCTTAATGAACCTTTCCATTCATTCTTTAGAAATGTGACCCAAACGTTTATGCCACAAGTAAGCAGAACATTCATTCAATAAACTACGTTTAGTGCCAACATTATGATGCAAGGTCATAACAGTTTCGACATATAAATTATCAAGATTTTATTTATATAAATCATCATAAAGTATACCAAAATCAATCATATATGTATGCTTATACAAACTAAAATATCAATTACCAAACCTAAAAGAATATCCAGCAACATCAAGTTTATACAGAGAAATTAAATTTATAGAAATACTAGATACATAAAAAGTTTTAAATAAATCTAAATAATATCAAGTGTCTAGGATTAAATGGTAAGTCCCGACACCTTCCACTAAAACCTTTACTTTATTTCCCATGAAGACGAACTTCTCGTTCGTGCTTATGCTTTGGATTGTAAGGAATCCTTGCATCATATTAGAAACATTAGTTACACATTCAGAATCAATCCACCAAGTATTATGGGGAACTTCAGTTAAATTTAATTCGAAACATACATAAGCTTTCTTTCTAGCTCCTTAATGGTTCATATAATGGATAAAGTGATTTCTTTGATTCTTAAGTCTGGTTTCCTCCTGAACTAACATATTGTGCAATTCATGCACATTTCATTTATCTTTCATAGTGTTATAGTTCATTTGGAATGGACCATACTCAAGCAGTAATGAGTTCAGAATGAACTGCATAAGGAAATTCTCATCCACTTCCATTCCCAATGACTTAAGTCTTGCTACAATTTTTGTCATTTCAATGATGTGCTCATGCATAGTACGAGAATAATCATAGCGATAGGTACTATAATGATTACATGTCTAACATTAATACTTTGAGTAATAAATTAACATACTATATAAGTTCAGACAACAAATCACTTAAGCATTTACTAGAAATATTTATTATCTTTTGATATATAAATAAACTTAATTAATAGTGTACTTACACTACTAACAATCATGTCCATTTATTATAAGGATAGCTAATAAACTTTTGGGCGATCCATAAATGTCTTATAACAATGAACTCTAATTTACTAATATACAAATAGTCATCATGTCATTCACACATCCATTCTATGGGTAATTAAAAAAATAACTTTCATACAATTTACAATTAAATCAACTTAAATATTCAACCACTTTGATGATTAACAAATCTCACATAATATCATTCCAAATTAATAGTATTATGCATAAAAATCAAATACTACATATTCTTTAAAACAACTTTCACACAATTTGAGATTAAATCAATTTAAAGATTTGACTATTTTGATTATTAACAAATCTCACATAATATCATCCCAAATTAAAACATATTATGCATAAAAATCAATATATCATTAAAACAATATTCATCAATTTATCGAAAATATAACATTCATCGATAGCATATACTAAAACAATGAATATTCTTTAAAACAAATACTACATATTTGTTGATAGCATCCTTAAGGTCACGTGTCCAGTTTTTTTTTTATAATCAAAACTGAATTTGGAAACATAATATCATATCAATTTTATCTAATATACTCAAAAAATTATTCTATATCTCACAAAAATACTACAATCATATATATAATAATTTAACATATTTTTTATATTAATATATAATATAAATACAATATATATATTTTAGTATACGTAAAATATTTTTCATATCATAATATTATGAAAATATAATATCATCCAAGTACATTTTTCATATCATAATATTATGAAAATATAATATCATCCAAGTTGGAAACGTGATGTATCACGTCTCCCGTGATATCACGTTGCAAACATAGTATCACGTTTCCCGTGATATTTCAAATCCATACTTTTGTGCTGTGACGTCACGGCAGACGTGCTTTATCCATGATTCACAATTAGTGTGAATATTAAACCATAAAATTAATCCATATAATGTAGCAGAATAATATAATAAAAATTTTAAATTTTCATAATTAGGGTTTATATAAATTGAGAAAAATAATTATTATTAATGGATAATTATAAATTTTATAACTATATTATGATAATATATGTTAATTTGTAAATTTTTTAAGAATTTTAATATAAAAATTATTATTCAAATATAATAATATTAGAATTCATGATTCTTATAAATAAAAGTGTAAAAAGACACTAACTTTTATTTATAAATAACTGGTAGACTGTTTTCTAATAGCGTTAGAGAAAATCAAAAATTCATTTTTTATTCGTTTGCATTTTCTTTATATTTTTTTTACTTTAATGATAGTGAGAAAAAAAGAAACATTGACAGACTTTGAGTTTTACGTAAAAATTGTCTCTTAAATATTGTTAACTTCTATCAAATTGACAGTTATTATAATTACAAAATTGTCTTTTCTTTTTTACCTAATATGAGTTTAGTCCATTAACTTAATTTAATTACTTATTAATTAATAAAATAAGTTACAAGTTCATCACAGAAGACATTTAATCTAACACTATACTAATTGTACTAACTCCGTTACACTAATCTAATACTTTGAAGTATTTTATGGAGACAACAGGAAACATTACAATGGATTGCACGGGCAATAAATTGGCATTGGAGATGATAATTGGTTATCATATCTTGATTAAGAGTTCAGAGTGGGTTGCATTATGCATCGTGACACTAATGTGGTAGTTATTACCTCCTTTTTACAATGTAGTGTTGTAGTTTGCAAATGAAGAGCATCATTTCTTAGTAGATAATCAATTTGATGTTGGTTTTTTCACTGTTTCGTACAAATAATAAGTAGCTTGTTTTTAGGTGTTTCAAATTGCATGCCTCTATTTGATTACTACATTTTCCTGTTTGCTTTGTTGCGACGTAAACCTCTTAGGCTGCCCAGACCATGGCATTATTTATAAACATGATAGCTTAAAGATTTTCTTTTAAATTTGAAAACATACAAAAAACCATGACTATAAAATTGTCTTGATTGGATGGAGACTTGTACTTGATATAGGGCACAATATAGAACTCAAAACTTCAAATTCTCGAGTTTAGATTTTTTTTTATAAGCAAAGATATATTAAAAAGAGTACAAGGGGTACTCTAATCCATATACAAAAGTCCAACTAGTAGTAGAACTAATAGAAAGTCTTAATACAGTCAATAAGAGACATACACCAATCTGAGAAAGTACATCAAAAACTCCTCACCCTTACCATAAACCAAGACCAAGATCTAACTTTAACAAGGTCCAAGGCACCAATCAAATCAAAAGAACCTCCTTTAAACAAAATCTTATTACGCATCAACCAGATAGTGCACGTAACAACATGCCAAAAAATATGACAAAAATTTCTAAATCGCTTACCTCTTAAACTGCTAACATGTTGAAAATAATAAGCTTGACCACCATACGGTAAGACAACAGAGAAACCCAACCAAGCATAAATATTAGACCAAGTCTGATAAGATGCCAGGTAAGAAAAGAACAAATGATCAGAGTCTTCAACTTGCAGGAAATAGAAGACATAAGAAACCCCCTGTTGCTCATTTATGACCCCTCTCCGATGTAAGTTTAGGCGGGTAGGCAGTTTATCAATCAGTACACGCCATGAAAAAGCTAACACCTTCAAGGGAACATAACACTTCCAGAAACGCTTAAAACACGACAACATCCAAACTATTAGAAGCCCCAAGATTCAACTGGATTTGTAGAAAAGAATAAGCGAATTTGACGGAAAAGATCCTAGAGCTGTCGTCCTTCCAAATCCACTCATCTTGCTCCTCCTTGCATAAACTTACTGAATTTAACAAAAAATATAATTCAGATAGAAGGTCTTCTTCCCACAAAAACAAATTCCGCCTCCACCTCCATTTCCAACACCACACCTCATTAAACCACTCACCCATATGAGCAACGCATGCATTCTTGTCAGAGGAGATTTGATATAATCTTGGAAAAGTATCCTTAAGACTAGAGTTGCCAATCCAAGAGTCATGCCAGAATCGTATGTGTTCCCCATTCTTAACCTTTCTAGCCACCGCAGAGGAAACTCAAAGAGGAGGAGCACAAGAAACTCTTTCAATAGAGCAAAGATCCTTCCACCAAATAGAAGTAGTATTTCAGTGCCCCCTAGAGCATACAGTTACCTACTCCAGAGAACCATATTTATGAGACAAAAGTTTATACCAAACAGCATCAGAATCCACCAAAAATTGTCACTTCCACTTAGCCAAAAGGCTAAGGTTAAATAATTCCATATTTTTAATCTCTAACCCCCCACAATTCTTTAGTTGACACACTTTATCCCAATTCACCCAAGTTATATTTCGAGAGTCATCAGTACCAGACCACAAGAAGGCTCTTTGAATCCCGATCAATGTATTTAAGACTTTCTTTGGAGCTTTAAAAAAATACAGAAAATACAAAGGCAAGCTTGATAAAACAGAATTTACTAGAATGATTCGACCACCCATAGATAACTGCTTACCCTTCCACAAAGCCAATCTCCTCTTCATGGAGTCAATAACTGGGAGCCAAGTAACAGCTTTTCTCGGATTAGCACCAATTGGCAAACCAAGAAACTTAAAAGGAAAGCTTCCAGTAAGACAGTGGAGAAAATTTGAGGCTGCTGACAAGAAGTTATCCTCCACATTAATGCCAAATAAGTTACTCTTATGAAAATTGACCTTTAAGTCTGATACTAATTCAAAGCTTCTAAGAACAGTTTTTAGCATCCACAAATTCATTGTCTTTCCCACCAAAACTGTATCATCAGCATACTGCAATAAAGAAATATTAGCCTCTTCTCCAGCCTGAAAACCCGAGAATTTTCCTAGCTCAACTGCCCCTCCCATTAAACCACATAACCCTTCAGATGCTATAAGAAAGAGAAAAGGTGCAAGCAGATCTCCTTGTCGTAGACCTTTATTCAAAGGAACTTCATGGGACGTACTACCATTTACTAACACAGACACTGAACCTGAAAAAATACACACTTTATTCCACTCCCTCCATTTAACACAGAAACCTATTCTACCCATCATATAGTCTAGAAAACACCAACTCGCTGAATCATAGGCCTTTTCAAAATCGACCTTTAATATAATGCACTCTTGCTTAGATCTCTTTGCCAAATCAACCAACTCATTTAAAACTAGCACACCATCTAAAATTTGTCTTTTTGGGAGAAAAGCAGTCTGACATGTAGAAATAACAGCCCCTAACACCTTTTTTAGTCTTAAAGCCAGTAATTTCGAGATAATTTTATAGATACTACCAATGAGAGAGATGGGTCTAAATTCAAATAAGCAATGAGGATTTTCAATCTTAGGCACCAAAGCAATAAACGAAGAAGTAACACCCTTAGGGAGCTTAGCATTAAAATAGAATTCCTCAACCATTTCACATACCTCCACCTTTATGATGTCCCAATAATTTTTGAAAAAGTTGAAATTAAAACCATCTGGCCCAGGACTCTTGTTGCCATCACAGCTCCATACAGCCTCTTTGATCTCATCAATAGAAAAGGGAGAAGAAAGAACAATATTATCTGCATAAGATACCTTCTTAAAATTAATCCCATCTAGCACAGGGCGATTAATATCATGATTTGAGTATACCCTCTGAAAGTGATCTGCAACCTCTACTTTTATCTCTTCAACCCCCTCAATCCACCGATCCCTAGTCTTAAGAGCCACAATCCAATTAACATTCCATCAAGAGCGAAGACACGAGTGAAATAAAGTTGTGTTTGCATCCCTTCCTTTAGCCATCTAACTCTCGCTTTCTAAAAAACAAGGCTTTCTTTAAGACTAAGTTGGTGCCACAAATCTATTAAGAGTTGCCTTCTTTGCACAACATCTAAAGGAAGCAAATCATCAGAAGCTGCCTTATCATATAGTAGGTTCATTTCATCAACCAACTGATCTACTTTTAAGTCTAGAAAACCAAACACCTCCTTGTTCCACCTTTTAAGCCTCTCCTTCAAGAGCTTCAATTTTTCCTTGAAAGAGTATATTTTCCAGCCACCCACCTCAAACTCTCTCCAACAGCCAGTAACAAACTGAACAAAATCACGATGCCTCATCCAGCAATTATTAAAACAAAAAGGCTTAGGACCCCAGTTAGAACAACCACTCTTCAAAACTATTGGGCAATGATCATAAATGTCCCTCTTTTCAACCCACTGAGATGTTATTTTCCAAAGATCAATCAAACCTTCTGATATTAAAAAACGATCAAGTCTACTCATAGCAGACCCATCAGCTCTGAACCAAGTGAACTGCTTCCCAAGCATCGGAACATCAACCAAGGCCATGTCCTCCATAAACTGCTGGAATTCTTCCTGCTCCCTGATATTTTCCTGTTGACTCAAACCTCTTCTTTCATCTCTAGACTTCATAGCATTAAAGTCCCCAGCCACACACCATAGATCACCGCCAAAACCCCTTTTAAACATCAGTAATTCCCTCCATAATTTCTTTTTACCAGACAATGAACATAGAGAATACACATTGACGAAGAAACATCTCTTACCACTTTGACCCCATTCCCCACACACTCCTAAGAACCCTTAACTAGAGAAAGAAAATAATAATTTCATAATGTCAGGCTTCCAGATAGAGAGGAGCCCACCTGAAAGTCCAGAAACTGGACTATACACCCACTAGCAAGAAGATCGACCCCGCAAACCTTTAACCACCCTATCATCAACTAGAGTCAACTTTGTTTCTTGAAACAAACATATATCGAACTAGCTCACAATAATAAGCCTCCGGATATTACTCTTCTTAATCCGGTTGCCAAGCCCCCTAACATTATAGATAATAGCTCTCATATTGGAGCCTTCTGCGAACCTCTCCGGACCTTCTCCAAACCATCCCTAACCTCCATTTGCTATAAAAGCTTGACATATTCACCATCTTCTCTTGAACCAGACACCCCCAATTCCTTGGCCAAAACTCAAATCTTCTCTGCTACCAAACCCTCATTCTTTGACAAGATCTTCAAATTACACCGCTGTATATCAGAATCGATGATGGAGAAACCCATAGAGACATCTTTTTCATTCTGATCTGGCTGCGTATGGGTTGATTGATCAATAAGAGGCCGTCGTAGGACCATTGGCAAGCTGGTAGCGCAGTTAGAGGAGTTACCAGATAGTTCCTCTTGGGCATTTAAATCATTTTGAATAGCTTTTCCCATCAATACTCCATTAACCCCTTCCTCCTTCGAATCTGAAAGCAAGGAATCCTTATTAATGCCTTAGTCCAAATTCAGAGAACCTTCATGATTGAGGAAATCCTCCACCAACCGCCCAAACTGGGAATTTGAGTCTGTTGAGATGCTTTCTTCATCGGAGCTTACTTCCATTCTATGACCCACTACATTCATGCCAGAAGTTTTATAGACATTATCACCGAAAACCTCCTCAACAAGTTTAATAGGAAAGATGTTTCCATTGATAACCACTCTATTAATAATATCTGGAGTTATTGTTCTCATTAGGATTTTGGCCACGTCTATGCAAGTTCGTTTTCTTGTGCTTTCATCAATGTTAACATAGTGACCTAAGCAAGACACAATGAAGTTGAAGAACTTTTCAGACCACGCATGAACTGGAGTTCCATAGCACTTCACCCACACCAATCTCTCTGAATCCACCTCCTTCGAACTCCATTGTCTAATTTCATCAAACCAATTAGAGAGCCAATCCCTGGTGTTATTGATAAGTGCTAGAATCTCATCTTTATTCTCTGCCTCCAAAAGAATGAGATTAGCACCCAACGGAGTAACCTTAATTGAAAAATACCCCTCAGAATGAAATTTTTCCTGAATATTAAAATTATCGCTTGGAGTTCTGACTTTGCCAACAAACGCATAATTCAGTTTATCCTCCTCAGAAGAATCCATGTCGAAGCTAAGATGGTAGAATCTGTCAGATGTGGATTTGCCGTGATTCTTCCTTGTTGTTTTGTCTTGGTTCACCACCTGAGCATAGAAGAGTCCTTCTTGTCTTCACGCATAACCCTTAGCAGTGTTACTTTCTGGACAAAATTTTTTTTGTTGTTTGATCCTATCACCCCAAACACCCCGCTTGAACCTTGGAAAGTTAACGTAAACCTTTTGATCACCAATTAGTATCTTGTCTAAGGTGCTTCCAAAAAGAATTGGGTTAGAAATCTCGATAAATCTCACAAAGCTAAACTGTTTGCCCCTTCTGTCTAACTTTTTCGGAATGAAGACCTCCACCACTTTACCCCATTACTTGAACACCATCCACATATCCTTGGGACCAAAATTATCAGGAAAATTTGAGAAAAAATACATGACAAGACCTTCATTGAACGAAACTTTTTTCTTTGCTTCTTGTATCTGGTTTTGGTCCCTTACTATCCACTTACAGTTATCCCCACAAGATGACTCCCTCACCTTCTATCATTTTTTTTTAAAAACCAGACTTTTGCAAAAATTAACATGCCAAAATTACTAAGAAATGAGCAGAAAAGGAGGTTCCGTTTGGGTAGAGACCAAGGTAGAGGAGCGGTCAGTGACTGGTCAAGTGTAGCCAGTTAGGGTTCCAGTCTGGGTACTACAGCGTTGCATGGGTCACGGTACGATGTTGGTCGGATCTGCGGTGGAGTTCGAGCTTACAGAGGATGACGATCAGAACGTGGTCGCACGGCGGTCGGTGGCAAATCTATTGCATTGAGGCGCGATCTGGCAATGCGTATTGGTTGGGAGAATCAGCTGTTGATGTCGCGATATGGGTCACCGGCCTTCTGTGTTGAGGATGGCAGCAACGTGGTTCCTGAAAGGAGCTGCTGGTGACTCTGCTGGAGGCGCAATGGTTGGTGGGTGGAGAGCACTGTTGGTCCGACGACTAGCGGTGGTGGCCAGGCTTGCAAAAGGCGACGCTCAGAGCGTAGTTGTGCCTAGGTCGGTGACTCTCGAGTTTGGATTAAATTTGGTGTACAGTAGAATATAGTATTCAAATTGGCGTTGAAGACTTGTAGTAGTACGAAGCACCATTACAATCTGAGAAAAACAAAATGGAATTTGTGTAAGCCTCATTGCCATTCTCTTGGTCCCTTGTGTGTGCATTACAGTAACGGATTATAGCCTTCTCGATTACCATGTTCTTAATTTTTTTGTAACCGCCATAAACCAAGTCCGACGCTAATCTTATCGACCAGTAGTTGTCAATTGGCTTTCAAAAATTGAATATAGAGTAAGTTAACTAAGTACATATATAGCTAGTTTTAGTGAAATTATTCATAAAGTTATATACCTAAATATCAGATATCAGTCCCCCCATGTATGTGTCGTTGCCATCCATCCATGCACAAAACCAAACTCCACAGTCAAGACTAACCCAGAGAATAAAATTTAGACGAGTCATTAAAATTGATAAGATTGCATCTAGCATTAGTTAAAGTGCATAGGAACAATGTAACCTGTTGTCATCTTGTCTTGGCACCCCTGCTAGCACCTCAAACTTGAATGATAATAAGTTTAGGTTTTTAGGTACTCCGTCAATCCAAAAGCTGGGGTCAGCTAGCATGGCATCAAGTATTTCAACCTATAGACAATACACAAACCATGGTTAAGTCTAGTATTATTGATCACAAATTCTTTGCATTTCCACAATTTGAAGAGGAAGATTAATGTTGAATATTAATCTGTATAATGGATACTCTCCACATGTGTGATTTGACTACGTCGACGTTTGTTATTCTCCTCGGTGGGGTAGGAATCAACACAAAACAATTTCTTTTCTAGGATAGATATGATCCTCGGTGGGGTAGGAATCAACACAAAACAATTTCTTTTCTAGGATAGATATGATCAGCAAGTCCAATGTACACTAGAGTCATTGATGAGGATGTTGATGTAAGGGCAGAAATTTATTTTACTTAATAAATGCTGAAGTTAAGGAGTGTGAAGATTGCATAATAAGCAGTGAGGGAATTAGAATGTTACCTGGGTAAGATCATCTGCAAATGATAAATAGGACTTCCGGTAGGACCTAGCTACATTTTGGATATTAACATGTTCTTGAAGGAGCTTTTGTTGTATAACATGGCCATTGGAAGCCCATTAGTATGTTGGCTAGTAGAGGGGAAAAAGCTTGAAATGTAGTTGGGAAAAAAGTGGATGCATTTGACGTACTTACTGAGAAATAACTTGGTAGGAACCAAAATCTGGGATCCAATATTGGCCTTCGTAAGACACGATGCCAGCATTGTTATGACCTAAACATCATGTATCTCACGAATGAGAACTAATTCAGCATACACTAGCATGGGATAAAGCATATACATACATCACTAGAAATTGCCTACATAGGACATAGAGTAGTTACAGTAGTAAACATATTCCTAGTACCACCAATGTTAGGACAGTCAACCAGGACCTCTCTACAGTGAAATATTATTCATATGGTTAAATAAGATACCATTGGTAAATGATTAATAGTATTGAACTATCGATAAATTTGATATTTACTCACTTATCTTGAACATTTGAGGCAAAGACATATGTTGCCACATAGATATGATCTAGACTCAATATTAGATCTGGGGTCAGCTCAAAACTCATACGTATATCTTGTAAAATAAAATACTTATATGAGTTCCACCTGTTGCAAAATAATCAGTTTTGTGTTGAGTTTTAAACCTTTGGTGGCCTCAATGCCTTGTCAATGAAGTTAGTCTTGTTTGATCCAATTGTGATGTTAGATGAGGCAGTATTGTTGCTTTTAATCTTTTTTCCTAGTACGTTTCTTAATCGTACCTTTCCGGCATCAAATAATGTCCTAGAGGCCCCCCAAGTTGTAATCAAGTTATATATAATAACAGGGCTTTAATAATGCTATCCTTATATAGATAATTTTAGACTTTAGATCATGATAGTTGTGTTGAATAAAGGAATTTTTTATCAAACTGTCATTGGTGGTAAAATATTTATCAAAATGACATTTTTTTTAAATTATTTATCAAACTATTATTTTTTTAAATTATTTATCAAAATATCACTATTTTAAAATTATATACTAAACTGTCATTTTTTTGTCTAATTCGATATTTTTTAATATTTTTTAGTCTCGTAAGATGCACCATCCTATTTAACGCATCCTACGTAGATCTGTCATCTTTGATGACGTATTTACATTGAATACGCCAAGCTTGTTGGCGTAACTAAGGAAAATGTGTCATTTAGCTTGGCGCAATTCACACACAGCTGTGTCTTTTTTTAAAAATCAAACAGAAGTATTTTTCAAGTTAGACACGGTCGTGTCTCTTAAAAAAAATTAGACAAAAGCGTTTTGCAAGTTAGACACGGCTCCTTAATCGCTCACAGAGTCCCGTATAAGTTAAAATGATCTTCTTTTGTTCTGAAAACATGATGTCTTCGCATGTTTTTCTTCCTAATGTGATAAATCTCATTCAATTTATAAAAATAAAGACATTGATAAGAATCTATGTAAAATTACTAATAAACATAAGCAAATCATTATAATTTATTTGATTTAAAACTATAAAATATAAGTTTATAAACTATAATATAAATTCACTATAACAACAAACTCATACACATTCATAACAAGAATCTTTAAAGTAAAAAAAAATTCTTTTTTTTTTTTTTGTGTCTGCTCCTGTATGTTTAGGTGTTATGTATAGTTTCATACATCCTGGTTTTCTTATTAAGAAGTCCACTTGATCTGCTTTGGACACATGCAACGTTGTTAATTTTCATCTAGATTTAATGACACTTGCTGCAGTTGCATGTTGGGTGTTTTCTCCATTAACACGTTATTGCTCACCTCCTCCGACGCGAGCATGGTATTTTGGGATATGTTCGACCATATTGTGCTTACATCATTTTATATAGACTCAATGGACTGTCGCAGTTCCTCAACAGCTAAGCATAACTCTTAGGACATAGATTTGACAAGTGGTCAGTATGAAGTGCAAGCACATTTTGCCAACTATAGGAATCTTGTCCTACCTGAATCATGGGAATCAGCAATTTTAAATTGAACATTGTATTTCCATCCAATGTAAACTGAAAAAGGCTGAAGTTTTTGTTGAGAAATGTCAGCATCATTATTCTATTATGTGAACTCAAAATAGGTACTATATGAAAATATAAAATAAGTGTAATAACATATTAAAATATTTTAGTGTAAAATTTTTTTTTAATGTGAGTAAGGAAAATTTACGGGACCCATAGGTCACTTAAATCTCCAGTATAACAATAATGAGAATACAAACTTTACCCTTAGGTGGATCAAAAAAATTCTTTGAGAGATTCTCTCTATTTTTCTCTCTCTATTTTTTCGTGAGACTTTCTGTGAGGAGGATTTACTGCTTCACCTCTATCTCCAATTGTGCTTCCTTGCCCTTTATTTATAGGAAGAAAATGGGCACATAATTTTCTAGTGAATTGGGAAATGTCATTTGTTTTCAAAGCTGCACCGAAAGTTGTTTTTAATTTGTCAAAAGTTATGCACTTGTTTTCAAAGCTGCACCAAAAGTTATTTTCAATTTGTCAAAAGTTATGCACCAAAAGTTATGCATTTTCTTTGACTGGATCTCACAATTTTTCCCCTCCAGCCAAAGGGAAAATATCCTTGGATCAATTTGGGGTTGATGCTAAGCCTACAGCTTCTTGACAAAATTCTAACTTCTCTTTTGGTAGAGCTTTTGTCATCATATCTGCACCATTTTCTTTGGTGTGTATTTTCTCAACCTGCAACAGTTTACTTTCCAACACATCACGTATCCAGTGATACCTTATGTCGATGTGTTTTGATCTTGAATGAAATGTCGAGTTCTTGCTGAGATGAATTGCGCTTTGATTATCGCAATAGAGAACATAACTTTCTTGATTCTGGCCTAACTCTTTCAGAAACTTCTTCATCCACAGGATCTCCTTGCAACCTTTAGTGATTGCGATGAATTCAACTTTTGTGGTGCTTAAAGCAATGTACTTTTGTAGCCGTGATTGCCATGAGATAGCTCCTCCTGCAAAAGTAATCAGATATCCCGATGTAGACTTTCTTGAATCCACATCTCCTGCCATATATTCATTTGAATACCCAGTGAGCATTAGATTTCCATTGGCAAAACACAAGCACCTTTTGGCTGTTCCTCTCAGATACCTTAGTATCCATTTCACAGCATTCAAATGCTCCTTTCCTGGATTCAATAGGAATTTACTCACAACTCCTACAGCATAAGCAATGTCTGGTTTTGTACAGACCATTGCATACATAAGACTACCAACAACAGAAGAATATGGCACCTTGCTCATTTTTTCTTTTTCTTCGTCAGTTCCTGGACATTGCGTCTTACTCAGTTTGAGATGACCAGGTAATGGAACATGCACAGTTTTGGCTTAATGCATGTTGAACCTTTCAAGAACTTTCTTGATATAGTCCTGTGACATCCACAGCATTCTTCTAGAACAATTTCTAATTATCTTCATTCTAAGAATCTTCTTTACTGCACCCAGATCTTTGATGGTAAATGATTTGCTCAATGTCTTCTTGAGAGCAGCTATCTTTGTCTTATCTTTCCCAATAATTAGCATATCATCAACATACAATAATAGTATGATGGATTCACCATTTCCATAGTTCTTCACAAACACACAATGGTCTGCGAAGGTCTTCTTAAAATTGTGTTGGGTCATGAAGAGATCAAACTTCTTATACCATTGCCTTGGAGCTTGCTTCAGACTATAGAGGCTTTTCTTTGGACGACACACTAGGTGTTCTTTGCCTGGTTCTTCGAAACCTTCTGGTTGCTCCATATAAATTTCTTCCTCTAAGTCTCAATGTAAGAATGTTGTTTTAACATCAAGCTGTTCTATTTCCAAGTCTAGTTTTGCAGCTAGACCAAGGATCGCTCTAATGGATGTCATCTTCACCACTGGTGAGAAGATTTCTTCAAAATCTATGCCTTTCTTCTGGTTGCACCCCTTCACAATAATCCTTGCTTTGTACCTAGGGTTTGGGTTGTTCTCTTCAATCTTGAGTTTGAATACCCACTTATTTTTCAATGTCTTTTGTCCATCTGGTAATCTCACCAGGTCACACGTATGATTCTCTTTCAAGGACTGTATTTCTTCTTGCATGCCTTGCATCCATTTCTCTTTATCATTCGTCTCAATGGCTTTTATGAAACTTTAAGGTTCCTCTTCATAAGTGAGAGTGACATAAGCATCTGAGAAATACCTTCTTAATGGTTGTCTGACCCTCGTTGATTCACTTGAGGTTCTTGCTCTACCTGATCAGTCTCCATTTGTTCTCCCTGCATTGCCTGACTTTGTTTTGTCTAGTCAGGTTATTCCGTCTAATCAGGTTGCTCCATCTGATGGGGTTGTATTGTCTGATCAGGTTGCTCATTCCTTTGAGGAATCTCTCCCCCTGATTTGTGTACCACAATGGTCTTTGACTTCTTAGATTGCTGAATATCCTGGATTGTCTGATCTTCATAGAATACCACGTCTCTACTTCGAACAATCTTCTTGTTTACAGGATCCCATAATCTGAAGCCAAGTTCATTACTTGGTGAACCAAGGTATATGCACTCCTTCATCTTTGCATCAAGCTTTGTTCTTTCAACTTTAGGAATGTGGACAAATGTCCTGCACCCAAAGACTCTCAAATGACCATAAGAAGCTTTCTTTCCAGACCATAATTCTTCTGGAATCTCTCCATTTAAAGGTCTTGAAGGAGACAAATTGATCAAATCAACTACAGTTTTTACTACTTCACCTCAGAATGCCTTGGGGAGTTTTGCATGAGAAAGCATGCTCCTGACTTTCTCTGCAATCGTTCTGTTCATTTTCTCAGCTAGTCCATTTATTTAAGGTGTCTTAGGGGGTACTTTCTCATGTCTTTTCCCATGAGTCTTGCAATAATCCTCAAATGGACCTCTATACTCTCCGCCATTGTTAGTTCTCAAGCATTTCAACTTTCTTCCAGATACTCGTTCTACAGAAGCATGAAACTCTTTGAAAACTTGAAGAACTTATTTTTTCGTCTTCAATGAATACACTCACGCTTTCCTGGAGTAATCATCAATGAAGGTAACAAATTATTGGGCACCGGCAAGGGACCTTTCAGATATTGAACAAACATCTGAGTGAACAAGATCCAGAATCTGCTTTCTTCTTCTTGCATCATCTGATCTTTTGAAAGATACTTTGTGTTGTTTTCCTGCTAGGCAGTCTTCACAGGATTCAAGTGGCTGCCCTTTTATGTTTGGAAGATAGTGTTTTGCTAAGATTTCCAGGCCCTTCTCGCTCATGTGGCCCAATCGTTTGTGCCACAATTCCTTGCTCGCATATTGAGCAACATTCATCTCCCCCTTGCATATCTTTCCCTGTATAATGTACATAGAGCCTTCCTTTCTGTCGCAAGCAATAATCATGCTTCCTCGGCTGATTTTCCATCTGCCGGCACCAAACTGGTTTATCATCCCAGTTTCGTCTAGTTTGCCTGCTGAGATAAGGTTTAGACGCATCTCAAGTGCATGTCTTACCTCCTTCAGCACAAGCTTGGTTCCATTCTCACTGAACAAAGTTACTTCACCAATACTGACGATTTTACTTCTGATGTGGTTGCCCATCTTCACCATACCAAAATCTCCTTTTTAATATGATGAGAAAAAACCTTCATGAGGTGTGACGTGGAAGGATGCTTCAGAATCAATTATCCATATACAATCATCGGATGCAATATTTAGATAATTTTCTTCTCTGACAAGAAATATATTCTCATCAGTCGAGGCTACTGTAGTAGTTGTTCCATCTTCCTTCTTTTTCTTTGGGTTAATCTGGTTAGGGTGGACTGTTCCAACTTGTTGGTCTCTCTTCAAGAATCTGCACTCAGACTTTATGTGGCCTGGTTTACCACAGTAATAACAACTTAGTCTAGTGCAAGATTTGGATCTACTTTGTGATTTTCCACGACCTCCTTTTTCATGATTCTTACTCCTTCCTCTGTTGTCAACAATGTTGGCTTCAAACTGGTTGTTCAAGCCCCTTTCTCTCTGTCTTGACTCTTCGTTCAGCAAACTGTCTGTAACAGAATCCATGCTAAGCTTTCTTTCTGGAGCAGAATTGCTAAGAGTGACAACTAGAGTGTCCCAACTCTCAGGCAGAGAACTGAGGAGTAGGAGAGTTTGCAACTCATCGTCTATCTTCATTTCTGTCTTCATCAGTTGATTCACAATACCTTTGAAGGTATTCAAATGTTTGATCATGTTCTGACTGTCCGAGTACTCCAACTTCACCAGTCGTCTAACAAGATGGGCTTTATTCCTGGGTGTCTTCTTTTGAATCAAGGATTCAAGTTTCGTCCACAAATTATACGCGTTGGTATAAGTTGATACATGTTCGAACAAATTTCTGTCAATATATTTTTGAATCATAGCTACTACTTTCCAATTCTGGAGCTCCCATTCTTTATCGGTCTACCCCTCCGGTTTATCTTTCTGGGTGATTGGCTCATGCAAATCTTTGCAGTATAAGTGGTCTTCCATCATCGGCTTCCAATAGGAGTAGTTATCTGCAATTAGCTTGAACATATCTCCATCATGAGTGACAGCTCCCTTCATCTTGAGTTACACAGGCCAATACCATATATGTGAATAGTGCCATACAGGTAAATAGTACTGTATACTGAAACAATAACTGTAGTATGCAAATAGTGCACCGGGTAAGTTCCCAGGAAAGAGAGGTGGGTCACTAAAGGACACACTTAAATACCAAGTCTTTCCTAGCAAGAACTTTTCCTAGACAGCACTTTCACACCACCACACATTATTCCCAGCAACGAAAATAATTCTCTTCTGATGTGGAAGATCAGACAATGCTGCAACCACAGAGTATACTAAGAATTTTCTTATGAATCTAGCACCTAGTATCCGAGAGCTCTAATACCGCTGTTGAGAAATGTTAGCATCATTTCCCTCCTCTGTGAACTCAAAATAGATACTATGTGAAAGCGTAAAACAAGTGTAATAACAATACCAGAAATTTTTAGCGTGAAAAACCTTCTCAATGTGAGTAAGGAAAAACTACGGGACCCGTAGACCACTTAAATCTCCACTATAACAATAATGAGAATACAAACTTCACCCTTAGGTGGATCTAAAAAATTATTTGAGAGGTTCTCTCTATTTTTCTCTCTTTATTTTTTTTCGTGAGGCTTTCTGTGAGGAGGATTTGCTGCTTCACCTCTATCTCCAATTGTGCTTACTTGCTCTCTATTTATAGGAAGAAAATGGGCAACATAATTTTCTGGTGAATTGGGAAATGTCATTTGTTTTCAAAGTTGCACTGAAAATTGTTTTTAATTTGTCAAAAGTTATGCACTTGTTTTCAAAGTTGCATCAAAAGTTATTTTCAATTTGTCAAAAGTTATGTACCGAAAATTATGCATTTTCTTTGACTGGATCCCACAGTTTTAAGATACAAGTAGTTGATCTGCTAAGTACACTTGATATGCTAAAGTATACTTGATCTGTTAAGCTTATTAATGATACAAATAGTTGTTCTTTTTTAATTCAAATATACAAGTTTTTGTGGTTAGATTAACTCTATTTTTAAGTTGAGAAACATGACTATATTTTAGCTGAAAGAAACAACACAAATCTTTAGCGTAAATACAATGTTGTGCAGATGTTGAGATTTTTACTTGTTGAGGCTCGTTTTGGCGAATGAAAGGGTCCATTAGTTTGAAGAGTTAAGTCGAAGTGAGATTGGAGCGAGCTAGACAACGTTGATGAGTTTGGAGGCAACAGAATGGGAAACTTTTGACCGAGTTAAGTCCAGGTCAGTTTGGACTTTGGAGTTCAGTTCGAGTGAATGTGGTGGGAGTGGGAAACCATTGATGAGTTTGGAGGAAGCGGGAAACCTTGGTATGAGTTAAGTCCAGGTTAGTTCGGACTTTGAGGTGAGGTATCCGAGGTTTATACATCTTAGGTAGCATGGTCTTCTTATGGCACCAACTACATAGTTACATCCGAACCATAGTAACAAAGATTTAGTTACGATACCATTTGCCATTGTCCAGCATTAAAGATTTATTTAATTGCCTATTTATTTGATGCCCATATCCATAGTTACGATATCATTTGCCATCATCTCTCCCATTTCGTGACTTCTTGCTACGTTTCAAAAGAGGAATAAGCTCCTCACATTTTCAAGTCATGGCATCCTATGCATCACAATGTAGCTCCACCACTCAAAGTCAGGCACTTAGCTTCTGTGGTTATGAGTTAAAGGTGCAGATCTACACTTCTATTACTGATGAGAACCCTGGTCGCAGGTTTTCAAATTTTAAGTTTCAACTAGTTATTCTATCGTTGATTCGTGTTTAATGTTAATAAATTTTTACCTGTTTGTTAATAGGAGGCTAGATCATGTGCTTTCTAGGAGTGGGTGGATGAACCCATTCCCATGCATGTAAGAGAAATTATCATAGGGTAGCGCATACTTGTTGCAAATTTGAAGACAGAGATTAAGATGTAAAAGGTCTTCATGTCGATTTCATGGGGTGTAACTTGTATTGTCATTTTGTTCGATGTGGCTGTGTGGAGGGGGCGTGATCCGCATGGAAGAGGAAATTTGAAGGAGATGGGTGATTTGTAGTGTTAATGTATGTTAGGATTTTGTAATAGCCTATTGATAGAATATTTGTCTAGTTTCATACCAGTTTCCTTTCGTACTAAGTAGTATTTATGATTATGATTAACTTAATTAAGTACGTTGAGTATGTCTCTATTACAGTATTTTAACTTACATGCTAACCCACACAACAACAAAAAAAAAAAAGGTATTTCTAGAGAGATATGAGACTGAAACAGCGAAAAATCTTGGTTCATTAGCATGCCATGCAAATTTGATCAGCATGTCCCGGGACGGATGCAAAAAATATTTAGTGAATGAGTCAAAAATAATGAATTATATTATTAAATATAAAAAAAATTAAAGTTAACAAATAAAGATTTATTTATCTTTAAATTATTTAGTAGATTAAAATCAAAATATATTATTTTAAATTAAGGATAAATATATCATTATTTACTTATTTTAAAATAGTATTTTTCTTTTATTATATAGGAAGATTTATGAAAAAATTAAAAAATATTTATATTAGATATTAAATGCATCACAATAGTAGTTGTCTTTTATATCATGATTTGTAGGCAAAATAAAGTTTTTAGATATATAGATTTTAAAAAAGGGAAGAGAGTGAAGTAAAAAGTGAGATGAACTAGTAGTTTATTATATAAAGATTAAAAATTAATAAAAAGATAAGTTAAAATTCTAATATCAATGTATATAAAATAATCATGAATCGCATGTTAAATACATATTAAGTATAAACTTTTTTAAGTTTACTATTTTTATCTTTGGTATAATTATCTTGGCATTATAATATTGACATCCTTTTTATTTGAAAAATTACTCATACCTCTCTTACTTTATATTTTTAATGAGACTGTGTGAAATGTTTATATATAAAGTATGAGAGGTATATGTAATTTCGTAAACAAAAAGAGTGTTAGAGCATAATAATAATATATAAAATTAGGGATATGAATATAATTTTTAAATAAGAGTGTTAATATAATAAATACTAACTTTACAAAAGATCAATATAATTAAATTTTTTAATAAATTAAATTAAATTAAATTATTAGTATCTAAAAATATTATGAGAAAGGGAAGTCAAGGTTTATGCTCGCCCGCCCTTGGGTCCATCCCTGATGCCCCCCACGATGCCATTGGCATCACAAAAACCTCTCCAGTCATTAGCAATGCACTTCTAATTCTTTGTTCTTCCCTTCAAAATCTAGCAATCATGGTTGATCCCATTTGAGTCCCAAATGACCCAATGTCCGTTTAAATATTGCTGATGATCTTTGACGAACATGGCAGGTAGGTATTGAATTGCATACATATTTTTGAAAACAAAAATCAATTACTTAAGGCTGAGGGACATGTAATTTCACATAACAGAACAGCAAAACAGATAAAAACAAGTTGCCAGGTGAGTAAGTTTGGCTTTATTGTTGGTTAATCTCGCATCAAATGCATGGCACTCAATGTCATTATTAATTATTGTTTGGTCCTGGTGAGGGACAAGAGGTTAAGGATATATAGGTTTTTTTTAGGACAAAACTTGACTCCAAACCAAGTTGGAGGAAAGTCATTCAACTCTCTCTAACTTTATGCTATATGTCTATTTTATCAACTCAAGTTTATAACTCACTTGTTTTAACTCAATTAACATAATAAAATAGATACGTGACATAAAATGAGAGGAAGTTGGAAGACTTTCCTCCAACTTGGGTTGTAGCCAAGTTTTATCATTTTTTTATTAGAGGTAAAGTACTCAATTTCCATTAGGAAATGATTGTCTCCCTTAAACTCCATCCGTATTCTACCAAGGTCTTGAATGTCATAAAATTCCAATAATTGTTTCCAATCTGCAGAAACATACCCACGCTTGTGATCATCATAATGGAATTTACAGTTAGGAGTTAGGACATTACCAACAGGATCTTCAAACTCCAAGTGGTCATCCAAGAGGTGTCCATAGAATTTCAAGAATTCTGGATCCAATTTACCATACTCCTAAAACATGACAATTAGCCCCAAAAATGATGAACACTACCGCAAGAGTTGAGTCATAATAAGCAGGTGTGGGAAAAAAAAACTACCTTGTTGATGAATGGGTTGAAATAATAGGAAAGTACTTAGCCATTTTCTCCCTTGCCCACAATATGTCTAGTCTGTCCATGTCCATGTTGCACCCATGGATTAGTTTGTAAATAAGTCCAAATACACAGGATTATATGGAAAGATTAGATAAAATAACGAACAATTAAGGAATTGAAAAGTGTGTGAAGCCTTCTCTGTGAAGATTATTGTCAAAGATGGGATTTTTTTTTTTCAAATTGTTCTAAATGGGTTTCAGAGGTGTTTTAATTGACTTGGTTCAGAGTGGTTGTAGAAGGTGAATTCCTCCATAGCACGGTAGCAGCGATGGTGGTGCAAGGGGTGGATACCTTTAAAAGGCATTTCGACACTTAAGTAAAACCATGCACAAGGTGGGTAATGTTTGGAATTAGATACATACCTTTACGACCTTGTGTGATATTTATAAGAGCGTCATGATAGATAAAGATTTTGATTAAATTTGTATTAAATACTGTTAATAAGGATAAGAAGTTATTATGATTATTACATCTTATAACCAACTCCTCTATTTATGAGGGATTCTATGATAGATTTACTCCTCGTAAATAGATATATTTACTTATATAAAAACACTAGTAAATATCTAGGATCTAACTCTAGTAGATCGGGTTGCTTCTGAACCACTAACCCAGAACTCGGTCCAGAATACTACCCCCAGCTTGGCGCTTAAATGTGATAGCTGAGTGTCAGGATATACGACATTATCAAGAGAAAATAACACACATGGGACAAAGGGATCCAAATCGTGAAATAGATACTGGATCTCGTGATGTCTCTACTTCAATGTCGAGGTCTGTGATGCAAAATAAGAATCGGGATGTCCCTAGTATTAATGAATTAGGCTAGGATCAGATATAAATCACTCTACTTTAAAGTCACTACACCATTGTCCGGGATTCATACTGAATTGGCCCTATAGCAATTTTGACTATGGGGTCTAATTACGAATTATGAATTTCTTAAATTGAAACTCATGATTCGTATTCTTGGTTCAGTCCTTCGTGACTTTTTGTCCACTTGACAATTTTATAAGCAGTGATGTTGGATCTTAGACTGAACCACTTTAAAGTGATAACGAATCTCGAGAAATGGATAAAAGGAATTTTGATACTTGATCGTTACTAAAATCTTATAACACTTAACTAAATTTCTAAGTGTAAAGTTGACATGAAAGCCCTTTAGGGTAGTGTTGTGACTTTTTTTAAAAGCCTTAAAATACTAGCAAGTGCACGAGCTGTACTGAAGTACAATTGAGCAAGTACAAGATCGATCCCACAGAGACTTAAAGTTAATTTTAAGTATTGAATTTTTTTTTCTAATCTAGTCGCATAAATTGATGAGCCAAAGATACAAAAATTAAATTAAATAAATAACTAAATATATCACCTTCCATTTCTTCTTCGTGAAACCACCACCAACCGAGTTTGAACCCACTGAGACAAATCCCATCGTGACCTGCGAACCACCCACCGGATCCGGCCCCCACGAGCCACTCTCGACATCCCAGAACCGGAACCGTGCCAGATCTAAGCAGCACCTCAGAAATCGTCACACGCGTCCCACCAAGGCCCAGATCCGAGCGGTGTCGCAACAGAAATCGCTTTACGTGCCTCAACTAGGCTCAGATCCAAACCGCACCGCACCAGAAATCGCCGCACGTGTCCTACCATAGCTCAGATCCGAGTCGCGCTACACCAACTGCGCCACCGTGCCATTACTGCCACGGCTACCCGAACCACCTCTGCTCGTTGTGCGTCAATTTTCTCAGAGAAAATAGGGGCTTTGGTTCCTCTGCTGGTTTTTCTTTTTCAAGAGCATCCAAGACCATACGTCATGGGGAAGCAGTGCTGTTGAGGTCTTGAGGGGGCGAGCTCGTAGTCAATATCAATCTTAATATCTGGGTGCATAAAGGAAATGAAACAACAGCACAAGTGGACGGAGGTAAGTAGAAGACGACGACGGAAAGTGAAGACTTCGCAAGGAAGGAAGTAGGGCCCGATGGACATAGCTAGAGCAGAGCAAGGTGGGAAGTCTGATGGCACTGGAGTAGTTTCTTACTTCTTCTCAGAGATACCCAAAAATTTTGGAGCTAGAGAGATGTGGGGGGTGTTCCAGAAATATGGGAATGTTGATGAAGTTGTCATACCGGCTAAGAGAAATCAAAGAGGTCATCGTTTTGGTTTTGTTCGTTTCTTTGATGTTAGAGATCCTCATACTTTTGCTATCAAACTTGACAATATATTCATTGGGGGTCAAAAGATCTTTGTCAACTTACCAAGGTATCAACGAGGTAAATAGGGGGTCAAGGTACAAGGAACAAACAGTATAAGAAAGAACCATATGTGGAGAACAGGAAATACATGCAGAGATAGAAACGGATTTCTTATGCCTATGTGGTGAAGTATGGAACTCAAGCAAGGCCATCTAAGGGAGCGGATGTCAATGCAAGGATGACGAAGAAGGAATTTGCACACCTTCACTTTGACGTTGATGAGAGTGAAGTTCAGAAACCATACAAGGCGTTCATTGGGCAAGTTTCTAAACCTGGGATGTCATATAATATCCAAGAAGAGTTCCACAGACAAAGTTATTTCTCAGTCAAGGTTACTCTGCTGGGATCTAATCTTGTTCTTATGGAGGCTGTTGATGAAGGTGAAATCCATGCTCTTATCAAGGATGCCAATGATTGGCTTGGCATGTGGTTCGATGAAATACGCAGTTGGAGTCCTAGAGAGGTTGACAACGAAAGGTTAGTTTAGGTTCGTTGTTATAGTGTTCCTACTCATGCTTGGTCTGTGACGTTTTTTCTTTTTTGGTTTCCTCTTTTGGAGAGTATGTTAATATAGACGATAGTACGTGGAAGAAAACTATGATGGATGTTGCTAGAATATTGTTTAGAACAAAGGTCCATGATTTGGTGAATAGGGTGATTAAGGTGAACATAAATGGAGATGTCTTCTCTGTTAAATTAGTAGAAGACTGGTATGGTCCACTATAATGGGTTACGCCCTGTAAAAAAAGAGCCTCATTTATCCAGTTCTGACGATGAGTCCTACGGTGGCGAATTAATATTTCTGGCAAAAGGTGAAGCAGTGGATTTCTTTGAAGAAGATGATAATTTGAATATAGCCAATAATGATACATTAATTGAACTAATTCCTAATGAGAATAATATGGCGAGAACTAAAGACACAAATCCTAATTCTGGGATCATGCAGTGTATGGATGAAGATAATGGAGTGGCAGTTAATAATAATAATTCAATGCAAATCATTGTTGCACACAATCAGAGCCATAATGATTATTGATCAATCAATTTTGAGGCATTCATTATTGTAACATTCTCATTTATCAAGTTAGACTAGTATATGATCATAAGGTACCATAATACTTGTTTAACATGTCCGTTAATTTTTAAGACGTTTTGAGTTCATTTAGGCACTTTGCCGCAACATAGAACTTGTAAAAATGACTATTTGGAATCAGGAAAAATAGCATAAATGCTAAATTAAAGAAAATAAATAAGAAAAATTTATTAATAGTCACAAATGTATGAAAGAGGATATGGTTAAATTTTGAGAACAAACGGAGTAAGTTTGGTATTTTTAAGGACACTGTAGAGGTGTTTTAATATCGGACTGAGAAATAGCAGATATAGAAATTCATGAAAATGATGAAACAATAATTTAGATAAATCTTAAGATTTATTTTATAGTTGTTAGAAGTTAAGAAACTTTATTTAGTAAAATCGAGGTGTTCTTAACAGATACGAATTTTAGCAAAATGACCATTTTGCCCTTGAACTCATCTTTTAACAGATGAGAAATTTCTCATCTTTCTCATTTCTCACTCACGCTCTTTAGAAAAGAAAAGAAAGAAGAGAGGTAGGAAAGACGGAGAGAAACAGAGAAAAAGAACAGAGAGAGGAGAAGGAACGTGAGGCAAGAGCAAAAAATGGAGAGGAAAAAAAGAGGAAGATCAAGCAAGAATATGCAAGGAAACAAGATCAAGGAGCCATGGAAACCAAGGTAGGGGTTTCTAAGCTTGAATCTTCATCCTTTTACTCATTTTCCATATTAGACTATTTTGAGATTTAATATGCCAAATTAAGTTCTTGAAGTGGTTTGAATGAATTTCTTACTTGGATAAGTTTTAAATGTAGTTTATGACTTGTTCATGTTAAGAATTTGAATTAGAAACTGAAAATTCTCCATTTAATCCCTTAAAGCTCAAAGTGAGGGTTTTAGGAGTTTGGAGGAGTGATTTTAGTGTTTTGATTTATTTTTGGTGAAATCAATCTGTGTTTCATGTTTCCTTCATGTTTATGAACTTGTTTGGGACTTAAAATCACCTAAAAATTAGTTTGGAATGGCCAAAATCTAAGAATTTGACCACTGGAACAGTGTCACAACCTTGCAAAACGAGTTGCAAAGTTTCTGGTTCAGTTACACGGCCCGTGTGTGGTTACACGACTTAGACCGTGTACCTCTCTGCCAGAAATTTTCCTCACAGACGATTACACGGCCTGGGCCGTGTCATTTTACACGGGCCGTGTAATCCCTTTGTGATGAGAATTAGCTTTTGTGGTCTTCATAAAAGTTGTAGCTTTTTCTCTTAGCTTTCCAACGCCACCAAAATCACCTCATTTCGACATCCGTAGCTCAAGTTATGCTCATTTTACTGAGCAAAGGTCAAATGATGAAATTGAGCAGGATGCGTTTTTGGTTAGGAAATGCATGTTTTAGCATTCTATAAGGCTAGAAGCCTTAGAGAGACCTTAGATAACCCTATTGAGATAGAGTATCAAGGGGTAATATGTTGGATTAAGGACATGAGTTTCCCTAAGTGTTAAAATATTTATATTGGTATTTGATGAAATGTGTGATAAAATGATGTTTGATTGCATGACATGTTTATATCAAATGAGATTGATTAGTAATATTAAATCATATATGATTGATTGATGGTAATTGAACACCCATGATGAGAATGATTTATATATGCAATATGTTGCATGATGATTTGACGAAATGATTTTCTCTCATGGGTATCCACTTTGTGGAACTAGGCCGAGTTGGATTTGGATGTACTTGTATTAGGGTAAGTCTTGGTTAATGGTAAGAGAATATGTGATTTTCTCTATACCTGAGTAATTGAGGTTAAGGAAGAACCTTCCTCTTTACCTAAGCTTCCCTAGTCATTAAGTGGTTGAGGATGAGTACTTCCCTCACTACTTGGGGTAATCCTAAATCTTGGATAGTTTGAGTAACGTACCTCTCATTCTATTCCCGATGATTGATATTGTGAGATAACGTACTTTCTCCTTATCATGATGGATTAAAGTCTGACCCTAGCTTTGACATTTGATATGGAGGAGACGTACTTCCTCTAAGCTAGATATGGCAGACTGGGCCTAGTTACCCGGAGTAGTTCTGTGTGGCGACGTACGGCCATGAAGAGGTTGATGTGCACCAACCTAAAAGCAGACTACTACCAAGTGATCGGTATTGTGAGGACGGATAATTCCCTCCATACCATTTGATTTGAGATGACACATGTGTCCTGATGATTTGAGATATGCACATTGAGAAATGAGATTTTATTGAGACATGATGAGATTTATATCATGATATATTGAGATTGGAAAAGTGATTATGTTTTGATAACATTGATTCCAATTTAATGATTTAAGTCTTAATGACTTTGAACATGATGTAATTTTTGATGAGTATAACTAATTTTCATAATGATAAATGGACTATCTATTTCGGGAAGAGGAAGGACTTGATTTGGCCTCTAGCCACCTTCCTAAAGTAATGATAAATATTTTGAATAAAAGTGATGTTTCTCCCCGAGATAGCTGGAATTATTGTGATGACATAATTTTAAATAAACTACTGAGAATTTTGATTCTCACCCCTTACATCTTTGATTACCATGATAATTCCAAGTGGCCAAGTAAGATGAAACAAGATGGAGTTTATGCATAAGAAGGTATCTTCGTTAGCTGCCCTAGATTTTGTAAATAAGACGATATATGTATATTAAATATAGTGATGAGAACTTTGTATAGAAATCCATTTCATATTTTTATGTATTGTAAGCTTCCGCTAAAGGCTCATATTTTGTATATTATTAAACCGTTTGATTTGAAACTTTGTAGATATTCATAAGTAATATACCAAATTCTAATTACTGATGCGTAAACCGGATACGTCATTAGTGTTAGTAAATTGGGATGTTACACATTATTGCTTTATATTTGGCCTAATTGATGATAATTATATCCAATATTATGTTTGTGAGTGAGTTTTAGATGATTGGGCCTCATTGAGCTTAGTTGTAAAAACTTCATTAATTTTCAAAATTTAGCTCATATTGACCTTTCTGTCTTTTACAAGCTATATATTGGGCTACAAATGTCACATTTGGATGATCTTGGTGTCCCTTGAAAGCTGAGATGAAGATACACAATTTTTGCATCTAATGCAGTTTTTCTATTTTAGCTGGATTCAGGGCGAAATTGAGCCTCAAAGTTAGGATACTGTTGCTGTCATAAAGCTTGGACCTCCCCTCACTGATTTGGACTTAACTCTCTCAATTTAAGCTCAAATAAGGCAAATTATATGTCTCTAAAAAGCTTATTCAGAGGGATACAGTTTAGGCTAGGGGTAGATTAGGAATTACAGAAGAATTTTTAGTTACAAATAGGTTAAGGCAGAATACGAAAAGCACCTTTTGAATCTTTTTTCAGTTTTACAGATTGAATTAAGAATTCTTTTCTCTCTTTTCGTCTTCTCTATTTTCGTTTTCTCTCTTCTCTGAAGGTTCAGTATCTTTCCAATGGTGATGGCCATGGAAGGCTAAATTAAAGATCCAATCAATCCAAGGAATTCAATGATTGTGGTTAGAGTTTTGAGTTCTTTTGTTTAATTATGATTTCTGATTATGTTCTTCCCTCTTCTCCTTCTTCAATTGATTTATGATTATGTTTTCAAAATTGAAGATAGATTTGGATTGATTAATCTGAATTTAATGGAGAATAGATCATTGATTGGTAATCTATGTTTATTCAAAATTGTGTTTAATTCAATCTTAATCAAGAATTGCAATTGTGATTCTGTTTTAGTTTATCAAATTCTAGGTTATTATCTAGTTGAATTCGAATTAACAGAGGTAAATGCATAAAGAATTCTACTCTCTTTAAATTATGATTAACTCTGCCACTTGAATTGAAGACCTTGGATTGGTGTTTCCAGTTTCGAATTTACTTCTAATTATTGTTGAATTTGTACTCTGTTACCTGATGAACAAAACCCCCTACCTATTGATAACTTCTAATATGCTTGAGAAATCCGAATTGATCCTTGGGAGATAACCTAGGTTATGCACTATGCTATATTCCATTTAAATCCTAGTCTATTTTGAGGCGAGTACGACATCGCTCATCAAAATTTGGCGCCGTTGCTAGGAGTCTATTTTTGATTTTTTAGGTTTATTAGGAGTTCCTAATAGTTGTTAATTTCTCTGTACTCGTGATCAACTTTGCTGGAAGTCTTTAAGTGCATTTTGCTATTTTTTTTCTGCTACAGATTCTGCATTCTGCTGCACTGTTACATTGGATTACTGTTGTATTGGATTTGTATGAATTCATTGCATAATTCACATTTTGTTGCCTTGCATAATTCTCATTTTGCTGCTTTGTCCTACCTGCTGCTACCTTGCACTTTGTTGCACTAGTCACTGTTCTATGGGTTTAGCTTCACTTGCTACAAATTTCATGCCACTGTTACATTGGATTTTGCTGCATTCCATGATTCCTGTTATTGTGCATTGCATCACACAACACAATTGGTATTTCTATTGCACAAGTAACACGTTCCTTTGCTCTGTTGCATAATCTGCTGCATAACTTGCTGTACTGCATAACCTGATGTAATTACTGTTCCATTGGACTCAGCAACATTGCATTCTGTTATTGTGCATTGCATGATTGCCTCATACTTGTATTGCATTACTTAGCATACCACACTGCTCATTCTGTTGCAATTAACATAATTACTCACATACTTACAATGTTGCTGCATAATTACTGTTCCATTGACTTTTACTGTTGTTGACCATTCTTTTGTTGATCTTATTGCCAATTGCATTGCAAGACCTCATTGTGAGTGTTATGCATTCATTTTGGGCGTGTTCCTAGCTTCCTACCACTGTTTCATACACTGCTAGCACTCTTTCCCTAATTTCTGGTGCAGGGGAGCACAAAGTGCAATCTGGCCAACTCTGATTGAGCTGAAATTTAGTCTCCAAGGGTAAAACATCATTTGGATCAAAGTGATCCCTTAAGGATCAGGTACTCAGATTTTAGCCAATTTTTATCATTTGGTAAGGTTTTTGGGCAATTTTGTAATTTCTGGAAAAAGGGCCTAATTTTAGATTGAGTTGAGACTTGTTCCCTTGAAAGAAAAGGGCATTTTAAGCAAGGCTTTAATGTAAAGGTCACTCATTTTTAAGCCAAATTCCATCGTTTAGACCACTTTTTCAATTTTTAAAGATTTTTTATTGCATTTTTAAGTCCCATTTTTGTGTAGTTTTTAGTGTGTGGTGGTCCCATATTTTTTTAAAAATCATTTGATAGGTCAATTAGATTTATTTTAGTGCATTTTTTATGTTGGATAGTCAATTTTGCTTGATTTTATGTTTTTGAGTTTTCCATGATACATGACTAGGTCTAATCCTGGTATACTGCATCCTTTTAATCCTGAGATAGATAGGACTTTTCATTCTTTGCATAGGTCTCATAGGATTGGTTCTACACTTGATGAGTATATAGGAAGTAGTTTACATCTTGTTGTTTCTAGTGATTCTGCATTCTGTCATTGATCAATCTTTCCATTCTGATTCTACTGAGAACACTGATATTATAGATGAAAGAACCCTGAAAGAGCTTGCTGCACCTGATGTTATATATCTGTCTTTATGCATTCAGTATCCTGATGTTGATGCTCCTTTTGAACTTAAATCTGGATTAATTCATTTATTGCCTAAGTTCAATGGTCATGCAGGTGAGGACCCTTATAAGCATCTTAAGGAGTTCCACATTGTGTGTTCGACCATGAAGCCTCAAGGCATTCCAAAATATCACATTAAACTTCGAGCATTTCCTTTCTCCTTACAGGATGCTGCTAAGGACTGGCTGTACTATTTACATCCTAGTTCTGTCACTTGCTGGAATGATCTTAAGAGGCTGTTTTTGGAGAAATTCTTTCCTGCATCAAGAGCTGCCTCAATCAAAAAAGAAATATGTGGCATTAGGCAATTTGACAGAGAGACATTATATGAATATTGGGAGAAGTTTAAGAAGATGTGTGCAAGTTGTCCTCACCATCAGATCAGTGACCAGTTACTCATCCAATATTTTTATGAAGGTCTGCTTCCTATGCATAGGAGTATGGTTGATGTTGCTAATGGAGGGGCATTGGTAGACAAGACTCCTATGGCTGCAAGGAATCTGATTGAGAATATGGCCACTAACTCGGTGGTATTGACTAGAGGTGTCCACGAAATTGAAGCTTCCTATGCTGCAGATTACAGGAAATTGGAAAGCAAAATTGATGATCTCGCATCCTTGGTGAGACAATTAGTTGTAAATAAACACCAACAGCCTACTGTAGTAGTCCCTGCCAGAGTATGTGGCATCTGCACCTCTACTGATCATCCCACAGATTCTTGTCCTACACTATAAGAGGGTGACACTGATGGTACCCCACAAGCCTATGCAGCAAATATCTATAACAACAGGCCTCAGCAGCAGCAGCAACTGAGTTATGATCTGTCCTCCAACAGATATAACTCAGGCTGGAGAAATCATCCAATATGAGGTGGGGGAATAACTCTACACAACCTGCCCTTACTTAATTTAGGCAGCAGCAGCAAATACCTTTCCCATCCACTGCAGGTTCTAGTAGACCATATCAGTCACCTTTCATGCAGCAGCAGAATATGCAACAGCCTACTACAGCACCTCTTAAATTTGAGCCAACCTTGGAGGAATTGTTGAAGCAAATGGTAGTGAACAACTTGTAGTTCCAGCAGAGGACAGAAGCTACCATTCAGAATTTGGAGAACCAGATTGGACAACTCGCTAGTTCAATGAACCAATTACAGTCACAAGATTCTGACAAGTTGCCTGCACAAATTGTGGTGAATCCAAGAAATGTGAGTGCCATCACTCTCAGATCTGGTAAGACTGTTGATGCACCAGATTGTAGGTTGCAACATGGATTAGATAAGGAGAGTAAGGAGCAGCAAGCTATACCAGAAATTCCATGTAGTAGCAAAATAAAGAAAATAGATTCTGTCCCCACTCCTAGTGTAGTTACTGATGAGCAGGAGCAATCCGTCCCACTACTATTCCCTCAGAGGGTTGTGCAGCTTAAGAAGACTTTTGAGACTGACACAGATAGGGAGATCTTGGAGACATTTAGGAAGGTTGAGGTGAACATTCCTCTCATTGAAGCAATCAAACAAATTCCAAGGTATGCTAAGTTTCTTAAGGACTTGTGCACTCACAGAAGGAGACTAAAGGGAAATGAGAAGATCAGTATGGGGAGAAATGTGTCTGCACTTATTCAGCCTACAATGCCCCAAAAATGTAAGGATCCAGGGATTTTTACTATTCCATGCACCATAGGCAATAGCAAATTCGAGAATGCCATATTGGATTTAGGTGCTTCAATTAATGTTATGCCTATGTCTGTGTTTAACTCTCTTGCCCTTGGACCCTTACAGAATACAAGAGTTATTATTCAGTTGGCAAACAGAAGTAATGCATACCCTGCTGGACTCATTGAAGATGTCCTTGTTAGAGTTAATGATTTGATCTTTCTTGTATACTTTTATATTTTGGATATGAATGGAGAATATGAATCTAGCAAGGCTCCCATCATTCTTGGCAGACCTTTCCTCAAAACTGCTAGAACCAAGATTGATGTCCATGCAGGCACTCTTTCCATGGAGTTTAGAGATAGTGTGGTTAGATTTAACATCTTGGATGCCATGAAGCATGCCGTGGAAGAACATTTTGTTTTCTATATAGATTTGCTGGCTGATGTAGTTGATGATAACCTGTCTGAGCTCTTTACTGTTGATTTTCCATTCTTTTCTGATTTTGTTAACACCTACACATGTGCTACTTGTACTGGTTCAGAAATGTGCAGTGTTTGTACTGAGATTGCATCCTATTTACATGGTGATTTTGATACAGATTGTATGGTAACTAAACAGTTAAATGGTGGTGCAGCTGCGAATTTAATGGATTCAGAATGCAGTAATTTGATTACAGCAAGTACATATGAATTTGATCTTATTGGATTACAGGTTGTAGACACAGTTCTTACCACCAGGATACTTCTATCTGTAGTACAGCCACCTACACTAGAGCTTAAGCAACTTCCACAGCACCTTAAGTATGCATACTTAGAGGATGATAAGAAGCTTCTAGTGATCATTTTTACTAACCTTTATGCTGAGCAGGAGGAAAGGTTGTTGTAAATACTGAAGAAGCATAAGAGAGCTATCGGATGGACCTTGGCTGATATTCCTGGCATTAGTCCTTCCATGTGCATGCACATGATACTGCTTGAAGATGGAGCTAAACCAGTGAGACAACCATAGAGGCGTCTCAACCCTTTGATCCTGGATGTGGTAAAGAAGGAGGTGACCAATCTTCTGCAAGTTGGCATCATCTATCCTATATCAGATAGTGCTTGGGTGAGTCCAGTTCAAGTGGTTCCAAAGAAGTCATGAATCACAGTAGTGAAAAATGATTGTGATGAGTTGATTCCTACTAGAGTGCAGAGTAGCTGGAGAGTTTGTATTGATTACAGGCAGCTCAACCAAGCGACCAGAAAGGATTATTTTCCTTTGCCCTTTATTGATCAGATGCTTGAGCGCTTGGCTGGAAAATCTTACTACTGTTTTCTTGATGGCTTTTCAGGTTATTTCCAGATCCACACAGCACCAGAGGACCAGGAGAAGACCATATTCACCTGCCTCTTTGGCACTTTTGCCTATAGGAGGATACCTTTCGGCCTATGCAATGCCCCTGGAACTTTCCAGCGATGTATGGTAAGTATCTTTTCAGACTTTTTAGAGGATTGCATTGAGGTGTTTATGAATGATTTTACTGTTTATGATTCCTCCTTTGGTGCCTGTTTGGACAGTCTGGATAGAGTTTTGCATCAATGCATTGAGACTAACCTTGTTCTTAATTATGAGAAGTGTCATTTTATGGTAGAACATGGCATAGTCTTAGGCCATGTGATCTCTCGGAAGAGCATAGAGGTAGATCTTGCTAAAATTGATGTTATTTCCCAGTTACCTTACCCCTCTTACGTGCGAGAGGTTCATTTTTTTCTTGGCCATGTAGGTTTCTACAGGAGGTTCATTAAAGATTTCAGCAAAAGGTCCTTCCACTATCCCACTTGTTGCAGAAAGATGTTGTCTTTGATTTTGATGATAGGTGTAGAGAGGCTTATAATTGCCTCAAAATAGCTTTGACCACCACTCTCATCATTCAGCCACCCGAGTGGACACTCCCTTTTGAACTCATGTGTGATGCATCTAACTATACAGTGGGAGCTATCCTTGCCCAAAGAGTTGGCAGGCTACCTCATGTCATCTTCTACACTTCTAGGACTTTAGATGCTGCCTAGGCTAACTATACTACCACTGAGAAAGAGTTGCTTACTATTGTATTTGCACTTGATAAGTTTAGATCATATTTGCTTGGCTCTAAAGTGGTTATTTTTACTGATCATACAGCCTTAAAGTTCTTGTTGAAGAAGGCAGATTCGAAGCTTAGGTTGATCATATGGATGCTGCTTCTCCAGGAGTTTGATTTAGAGATTAGAGATAGGAGTGGCGCAACGAATTTGGTGGCGGATCATTTGAGCAGGATTGAAGAAGTTGTTGACCCTTCTCCTATCAGAGATGATTTTCCCGATGAGCAGCTCATGCAGCTACATGATACCCCATTTTCCCCTTAGTTTACTGATTTAGTTAATTACTTGGTTGTATCTATTTTTCCCCCTCATGCATCTAGATCACAGAGAGTTAAGCTTAAGAGTGATGCTAAATACTATGTGTGGGATGATCTATATTTGTGGAAATTTTGTAGTGACCAGGTGATTCACAGATACATACCTGACCATGAGATCCAGTCAGTTCTTCACTTCTATCATGCCTCTCTAGTCGGAGGACACTTTGGACCACAGCGAACAGCTAGGAAGGTGCTGGATTTTGGATTCTACTTGCCTACCATCTTCAAAGATGCGCATCAGGCTTTCACTACTTGTGAGCAGTTCCAGAGAGCAGGAGTGGCCATCACCCGCAGGCAGGAGATGCCCCAGTAGCCCATTCTTTTCTGCAAGGTCTTTGATGTTTGGGGTATCGATTTTATGGGCCCTTTCCCTGTTTCTTTTGGTTTTTCTTATATTGTGATTGCGGTTGATTATGTTTCTAAATTGGTGGAAGCCAAGGCCACCAAGACTAATGATGCTCGAGTTGTTGTGGATTTTGTCTGGTCTAACATATTTTGCAGGTTTGGAGTGCCTCGCGCTATCATTAGTGACCAAGGGACTCATTTTTGTAATCGAACTATGGAGGCCTTGTTTTGGAAGTATGGGATTGTGCATCGAGTGTCTACAACATATCATCCCCAAACTAACGGGCAGGTCGAGGTTTCTAACCGAGAGATAAAGCAGATTTTGGAGAAGATGGTGCAGCCGAATAGGAAAGATTGGAGCCACCGGTTAGAAGATGCTCTTTGGGCTCATCGTACTACTTACAAGACGCCTATAGGGATGTCTCCCTTTAGGGTTGTCTTTGGTAAAAGCTGCCACCTTCCAGTGGAGATAGATCATCGTGCATACTGGGCAGTGAAGAGTTGCAACTTAGCTTTTGACCAAGCGGGTTCAGAGAGGAAGCTTCAATTGCAACAACTTGAGGAACTTCATTTGGAGGCTTATGAGAATTCCAAGATCTATAAGGAAAAGACTAAGCATTTCCATGACAAGATGATTTCTAGAAAGGAGTTCTTCATTGGCCAAAAAGTGCTTTTGTTCAACTCTCGCCTTAAACTTATGCCCGGTAAGCTCCGTTCTAGGTGGGATGGTCCTTTTATTGTCACTAACATCTTTCCTTATGGTGCAGTGGAGATTTCAAATGAAGCCACCAACAAGAGTTTCAAGGTTAATAGGCATCGTCTTAAGCCTTTTCTTGAAAGCCCCGCAAGCCCCGCGCTCGTAGAGGAGCTCTCCTTGGACAAGCCCACCTTTCCCCAAGTGTAGATCTTTCCACCTTGATGAGGGTGTTTTCTTCCCTTGCTTTTTTATTTCACATGCCTACTTGCCTTTAGCTTTGTGTTCACATTAAGGACAATGCGGAATTTAAGTGGAGGGAGGCATTTTAGCATTCTGTTTTTACTATTTTTGTTTGCTATTTTCTGTCTTCTGTTTATGTGTTTCTATTTTTCTGCTGTGTTTCTATTTTGTTGCTATTTTTTTTCTCTACTGTCATACAAATTCTGCTGTCATAAACATTCTACTGTCACTTCTATTTATGTTTTTCTATTTCTCGCTATTTTTGTTTCTTGTTTCTATCTTCTGTTTCTGTTTTCTATTTTTGTTGTCTGTTTTCGATTTTTCTATTTTGTTGTTTTCTCGTATTTTCTCGCTATTTTGTTTTCTTTTTCTATTTTCTCGTGTTATTTTGCTGTTTTCATTTTTATTTCTGTTTTGATCAATTTTGCATGCTTTTCATTGAATTTCTTGGTTTGTACAGGTTGTGTGTAATTTCATCATTCTTAGTTAGAGGTTTCATGACATGATATAAATATTTTTCTTGCATTTTTAGTTTAGCAAGCTAGCATTGAGAATTAAAGTGTTGCATCAATTGTGATAGGTTTGTCCTTGGTGAGATTTTGGACCTTATTCATGGATGGATTACATTATGCCATTTCCTCCCTTTCTTGTGTGATTTCACTCATGATTGTTGGTACTCTAGAACTTGACTTAATTCTTTTTTAAGCTTCTTGTTCACATGGATGTATTGAGATGATTGAGGCTTTCTTTCTTGATTAGCTTCTTTGGCCAAATAGCCAACCTTGCATCATTTTCCTTTGATTATCCCCTTAAGCCTATTTGCCTATTCTTTGTCTTAGCTTTGCTCATTTTATGCCTTTGTGAAAAATCATGATTTTACCTTACCTTAGAGAATGGGAGAGCATTAGTTCATTTCATTTGAGGAGCTCTTTTGCTTGTGGGTAACTAATAGTTCAAGTGTGGGGTTGTGCAAAGTGATATGTAATATGCATGCAAGGTGAAAAAAAAAAGAAAAAAAAAGTGAAAAAAAAGAGAACTAAAAAAAAATGAATGAATGAAAAATGAAATGGAAAAATGAAGAGAAACAAGAAAAAAAGTTGTGAAAGCAAAAGGAAAGGAATTTGTAAGAGAATGTGCATTACTTGTCATTTGAGTTCCTCCCCATTGCTCTTTTATTCTCTTGGGTGCTTAACTTGCCATATCCATATTGTTTCCTTCCCTTACCTTGGCCCCATTACAACCTTGAATAAAGTCCTTTTGATCTTTATTTGCATGTGTTTCAAGTAGTGAAAATTAGAGACTAGTCAAGCTTATGGTAGTACTTGCTTTCATGGGTGATTTGAGTGTAAATACAATCCTAAACACTTGAGAGTTAGAGTATGCCTAGTGAGGATCTTATCACTTTTGGTTCATCATTTGATTCGATTTGTCTTCTTGCTTGCTTGAGATGTTGAGAGATATATTCATGATTGTCTTGACTCCTTGATACTTTGGATGTTTGAATCTTGATCACTACCTTGCATTCTTGCAATTCATCGGAAAGTATGTTGATCTTGTGTTCTTGTGATGAAACCCCTTTTGATTCAATTTTAAATTTTGCCTGGGAGTGCAAACGTTTAAGTGTGGGGGAATTTGATCAATCAATTTTGAGGCATGCATTATTGCTTTATATTTTGCCTAATTGATGATAATTGTATCCAATATTATGTTTGTGGGCGAGTTTTAGATGATTGGGCCTCATTGAGCTTAGTTGTAAAAGCTTAATTAATTTTTGAAATTTAGCTCATATTGACCTTTCTGTCTTTTACAGGCTATATCTTGGGCTACAAATGTCACATTTGGATGATCTTGGTGTTCCCTGAAAGCTGAGACGAAGATGCATAATTTTGTGTCTAATGTAGTTTTTCGATTTCAGCTGGATTCAGGGCGACATTGAGCCTCAAAGTTAGGATGCTGTTGTTGTCATAAAGCTTGGACCTCCCCTCACTGATTTGGGCTTAACTCTCTCAATTTAAGCTCAAATAAGACAATTATATGTCTCTGAAAAGCTTATTCAGAGGGCTACAGTTTGGGCTAGGGTAGATTAGGAATTACAGAAGAATTTTCAGTTACAAATAGGTTAAGGCAGAATACGAAAAGCACCTTTTGAATCTTTTTTTAGTTTTACAGATTGAATTAAGAATTCTTTTCTCTCTTTTCGTCTTCTCTATATTCGTTTTCTCTCTTCTCTGAAGGTTCTGTATCTTTCCTATAGTGATGGCCATGGAAGGCTAAAGATCCAATCAATCCAAGGAATTCAATGATTGTAGTTAGAGTTTTGAGTTCTTTTGTTTAATTGTGATTTCTGATTATGTTCTTCCCTCTTCTCCTTCTTCAATTGATTTATGATTATGTTTTCGAAATTGAAGATAGATTTGGATTGATTAATCTGAATTTAATGGAGAATAGATCATCGATTGATAATCTATGTTAATTTGAAATTGTGTTTAATTCAATCTTAATCAAGAATTGTGATTGTGATTCTATTTTAGTTGATCAAATTCTAGGTGATTATCTAGTTGAATTCGAATTAACAGAGGTAAATGCATAAAGAATTCTACTCTCTTTGAACTATGATTAACTCTGCCACTTGAATTAAAGACCTTGGATTGGTGTTTCCAGTTTCGAATTTACTTCTAATTACTGTTGAATTTGTACTCTGTTACTTGATGAATAAAACCCCCTACCTAGTGATAACTTCTAATATGCTTGAGAAATCCGAATTGATCCTTGGGAGATGACCTAGGTTATGCACTATGTTATATTCCATTTAAATCCTAGTCTATTTTGAGGTGAGTACAACATCGCTCATCAATTATGCGGCTAAGAAGGGTGAAGTGAGCACTGGTATTGGTGGGTTGGATGGGAGTACGTTTAGACCTATTACTATGTTTGAAGATTCATCTGTTGGGACGCTTAAGATTATGGATGCGGATAATAGTAAGGAGGCTCAATGTGCATCCGTTGGGCCAGTTACTTATCCAGCAATCTATCCTTACGCAGTAACTCATAAACTCCCTCATGAAGAATGAGAGAGGCTCCCTCTTTCGGTTAACTATCGTGCCCCTCCGCCTGACCCAGGTCGAGATCAAGTGTCCATCTCTGCGAAAAGTTCCAAATTTTCAGGGGGCTCTATCTTATGCTGTGATTCTATCTCTGATTCAGATATTGACAGATGCAATGATAAATTTTGGGCAAATCAAGAGGGATCAGTTGCGGCCAAAATCTGGAAATTTGCCAAGAAGTTGGGGGTCTCAGGAAAGGAAGACGATGCAGTCTATGTTGAAAAGATTCATCAAATGGAGACCCGTGATCTTCAGGACAAAGTTCAGCGGGGGAAAAAATTAAGAACTTGTGAAGTTTCTGTCACTGAATAATGGGGGTTGGGAGATCGGGCAAAAAGGAGGATGCGGTCTCTTGTTATATCTGGTAAGTTTAATTTTTGTCTTCTACAAGAATCTAAACGTGCTAGTATTGATGCAAATTTATTAGCAAGTATATGGGGAGGCTATGACTTTGACTGGGTAGCTAAACCCTTAGAAGGGCTGTCTGGTGGATTTGTTTCTGTTTAGAAATCTAGCCTACTTTTTGTTAAATTTAATTTCTCTAGTGTTGGTTTCTTAGGTGTGTGCGTCAATTGGAAAATTTCTATCTCTTTGTATTATATTGTTAATGTGTATTCTCCATGTAATCTGTCTGGAAAACATAAAATATGGGAAAATTTATACATGTCAAAAAGGGGGTTTGAAAAGGGGGAGTGGTGCGTGGCAGGGGATTTTAATGCAGTGGTGTCTAAAAGTGAAAGAAGGGGGCTGTCTAGTCAAGATAATCAAAAGGAAATAGATGAGTTCAGGCTGTTTATTGATAAAATGGAATTATTTGACATACTTAGGGAAGAAATACACATGGTTCAGTTCTGATGGAAAATCTATGAGCAGAATTAATAGATTTTTGTTATCTAAAGGTTTAATTGCTGAGTGGAATGTTACAGCTCAGTGGGTGGGGGATAGGGACATCTCTGATCACTGTCCTATTTGGTTGATGTGTTCAAATAGTAACTGAGGGCCTAAACCCTTCAGATTTAATAACTGCTGGATGGATCATAAGGGATTTAAGTCCTTTGTGGAAGAGTGTTGGAATTCTTTTCAGGTGGAGGGAGGGAAGACTTATGTTCTAAAGGAGAAAATGAAAATGTTAAAGGATAAATTGAAATGGTGGAATAAGGAGATTTTTGGCTTTGTGGATCTAAAAATTGACAAAACAGTTGAAGAACTTAATGCTCTGGATGTTTTAGCATCAGGGGGAGATAGTATTGATTTAGACCACAGAAAATTATTAATAACTCAGTTTTGGCAGTAGTTAAATGTTAAGGAGAGTTTGATTTTGCAAAAATCTAGAGCTAGATGGATACTTGAAGGGGATGCCAATACTAGGTATTTCCACACATGCTTAAATTCAAAGAGGAGAAAAATCAGTTGGTAGCTCTAAAAGTAGGTGAGGTTTGGTTAGAAGGTGTGGATGAGATTAAATCTGAAGTTAAAAGACATTTTGAGCAGATCTTTCTGGAATCAAATTTTTGTAGACCTGTTTTGGATGGAATTTGTTTCCAACAGCTCTCTGATGAAGATAACTCAAGTCTTACTACTTCGTTTACAGTAGAAGAAATTAAGGAGGCAGTGTGGAGTTGTGAAGAGAATAAAAGTCCTAGGCCTGATGGATTTAATTTCAACTTTATTAAGTCTTGTTGGGATATGCTCAAATATAAGGTGTGTGATTTTATCCAGGAATTCTATGTTAATGCCTACTTGTCTAGGGCTATAACAGCTTCTTTTTTGGCACTAATTCCTAAGAAGGATCACCCATAATCTTTATCAAATTATAGACTAATCTCCCTTATTGGCAGTCTTTTCAAATAATTGCTAAGTTGCTTGCATTGAGGCTGAAAAGAATTTTAGGTAAGGTAATATCTTCATGTCAATCTGCATTTCTTCCCAATAAGCAGATTCTTGATAGCGTTTTAGTTGTTAATGAGATTATTGATTTAGCAATAAGGAGGAAGGATATGATTCTATAAGTTGGAACTACCTAGATTATATGTTGATTAGAATGGGATTCAACTCTACTTGGAGAAAGTGGATGAAGGCTTGTATCTTTTCTAATTTATCGTCGGTATTGGTTAATGGGAGTCCTACGGAAGACTTTGAAGCCAAGAAGGGTCTAAGGCAAGGGGACCCATTGGCTCCTTTTTTATTCTTAATAGCTACTGAGGGGTTGGCTGGACTGGTTAGTAAAGTTGTAGAATCGGGTTGCTTGAAGTGTTATATGGTGAATCAAGACATCTCATTCCCTCTTCTTCAGTTCACCGATGACATCATCATGGTGTGTTAGGGTTCATGGGATAATCTATGGAGTATTAAAACAATTCTGAGGAACTTTGAATTAACTTTGGGTTTGAGAGTGAATTTTTCCAAAAGCAATCTATTCAGCTTAAATTTAGATGATCATTGTTTGGATGCAGCATCTAATTTCTTATCTTGTTGCATTGGAGTTTTTCCTTTCAAGTTTCTAGGAATTCCAGTTGGAGCTAATCCAAGGAGATGCTACTTGGTTTCCGGTGGTGGAATCTATGAAGAAGAGGTTATCTTTGTGGAAAGGACGTCACCTTTCTATAGGAGGAAGAGTCACACTAGTTAACTCAGTTTTGACTAGTATGCCCCTATATTTTTTCTCCTTCTATAAAGCTCCAAAAAAGATTGTGAAAATGCTCATTAAGATTCAAAGGAATTTTTTATAGGGAGGAGGTGTAGAGCATCAAAAAACAAATTGGGTTTGTTGGGAAAAAGTTTACCTTCTGAAGAAGTTTGGGGGCTTAGGTGTGAAAAACCTCGAGTTGTTTAATATATCATTGTTATCTAAGTGGAAATGGCATTGTTTGGCAGATCGAAATGCCATTTGGTTCAATTTGTTGTCTTATAAATATGGTCCTTTGGCTAAGTGTGTATTGCAGGGTTCAGCTTCATCTCTTAACTGTGAATCATCTATTTGGTGGAGGGATTTAATTTTACTAGATATAGACAGAGGTAGCTGCTCTCTTTGGTTCTCGGAGGCTGTTTAGTTTAAACTTGGCACAGGTGTGGATATCAGCTTTTGGAGTGACAAGTGGCATGGTATGGCTCCTCTTAAAGACTGCTTCTCTAGACTTTTTTAGGTGGCTGCGAATAATACCTTGACAATAGCAGAAATGGGTAACTGGATTGGTGATAAATGGGTTTGGAATTGGAGGTGGAGACGTACTTTATTCGTTTGGGAGGAGGAGCTTTTGAAGGAACCTGAAAATTTACTTGATTCTATTATTCCTCAAAAGGAGGTGTGTGATTCTTGGATTTGGACCCCTGACAATTTAAATGGTTTTTCTGTGAAATTTGGTTATTTACACTTATTGAATCTTCAAAGGTCTTTGATTCTTAATCCAATTTTAGCAAAAGCTTACCAAGTTTTATGGAAGAGTGTTGTACCATCCAAAGTTACTATTTTTGCTTGGAGGCTATTTCAAGACCGGCTGCCAACAAGGGAGGCGCTGTGTCATAGGGGAATAATCTCTCTTGATCATGGTGTTTCATATATTTTTTGTTTTTCTCACTGTGAGACTTGCAGTCATTTATTTTTTACTTGTCCCTTCTCTTATAATGTTTGGTCTATAATTTATGCTTGCCTGCGTTTTGATGGTATTTATCATAATGATGGAGTCAGCCACTTTCTACAACATGGGGCTATTATCAGAGGGAAGACATTTAAAAGAGTAAGACATATTATTTGGTTTGCGGTTATTTGGTCTCTTTGGTTACTGAGGAACAAAGTTAACTTTCAGGGGGTAATAGTTGATTGTACTTCTGTGATTACTCAAATTAAGTTTTTATCTTGGGGATGGTTCATTTGTAGGGAAGGTAAAAATTCAGATTGGTGTATTAATCCTTTGGGTTGTCTTCAGGCTTTTTAACTTTGTACTATGATATAATGGGTTGGAGTACCCCTTGTACTCCTTATCAATACACTTTTGCTTATAAAAAAAACTAAAATAAAAAGCAAATTAAAAGAAAACAAATATATAAAAAAATTTTCAACCAAATACAAGATGACTAAGGTTAAGAACCCACCAAGATTAATTTTAACTTTAACTATGTCAAATTATTATACACAAATAATTTATCTCATGAACATCTAGCGACAAAGCATGTGCTCACGAAAAATCTATTAATGAAGCACTAAAAATAATAATCAAGTGTATGATAAAATTTTCCTAATTAATAGTAAATTATTAAATCATCAAATGTATCCCTAATAAGAAATCACAATTGATATACAACAATTATCATCAACACTCAGATAATATAAATAAAGTGCAAAGCATGAGAAAAACATGATTGAACTCATTTAAAAATTCATTCATATAATCTGATAAGAAAATAGAATCAATAAGCATTAAATCTTAAAATTGGGTAAAAACAATTCAACATAGTAATGCCAAAAGAATCATGGTTTCATCATCCCCTTAGTACAGAGAATTTAGCAAGACATAACAAGATTAGAACATAATAAAATCATCTCACTAATATTCTCTATTGCACACAAATTTTTTTCTCTGCTACAACGTTGCTGCGCCACTTCTAGTCTCCTCATTATATCTCCCGTGCGCTTTTCTTTCATCTATTAATAAGAGATTTTTTCTAATAGGGGTGTATATTGCACAGCATCTCCTTAATTGGTCCTTAAATAATTAAAAAATATTGATTGGATTTAGGAAAGTAATTTTAAGAAACTTAATCTCCTTTTATTGAAGGCTGCCAGATTTTCATCTTTTTTCTTTTCTTTTTATTTGTTATGGACCCAAATCTTGATTTCTTTCTTCAATTAAACTTGCTGTCAAATTGTCATTATTTTGTTGTCCAAGACAAATTCCCTATAATTATCACAATAGTTAAATTAATGACTTCTTTAAATGAATAAATCAATAGTATTATAAAGTCATTAAAATTCAATATAATGAGATATAATATTGTCTATTTTTTATAAGAAAAATATATAAAAAATTATGCTATTATCATAACCCTCAATCAGCTTATTACTAGTCCTTAGGAATGAAAGCAACTTAAAAACAAAGCTCACAGTGAAAATCATCATACTCAAGAATATCAGTCATGTATCATAATACCACAATTCTCACAAAAATTCTACCATCATCAAACTCAAAATATATGAATAATATAGCTATTATAGCATATACTTATTATCTCCAATATCACAACTAGATTCCCCATCAGAAAATATTTTTCAATCATATAAAATCCTCACAACAGTTGCACTCACCAATGAAAATCACTCATAAGTATGGTGTCACTCATAGGAAGTATATGTGAGTAGAGTAGTAGGGACAAATCAAAACAAATATCTCACATATAAAATGATAGAAAGAACGCCAAAAGAATAAAATAAATATCGTTTCATGAAAAGATGTTAAGAAAAAACTTTACATCACACCTTAGATTAGCCATGTACATTGGAAGAACCATACAATCCATTAAGATCAAATAGGGCTTTATTAATCTTGTAATGTGGGTAAAATGAAAATATGAAGGCTAATGGAAATAATGAAAATAAAAAATGTTTCAAGAATATTTAGAAACTTGATTTCTACACTTTCAACACAATTTTATTTACCTTCTTTAAATCACTTTTTTAAACTCCCAAACCAAACTTCTTCTTTTTTCACTTCTTTTCTCCTTTTTTTTTTCAACTTTGTAGCTTTTCAAATTTTTTTCTTCCTTTTCTTTTTTTTCTTGCATTTTCACTTTTCTTTTTTTTTTTCTTCAATTTTTCTCTCCTTATACCTTCCCATATTGCAATAATATTGCTTCTTTCTTGAAACACTTTAGGAAAAAGGTTAAGAAAGAAAGGCTCAATAAATAGGCTCAAAGGGGTTACTAGCGGTAATATGTGAAAGAACAAAAATATTATTCCAAGGCTCAAAATAAGAAACATAGCCCAACATCATCTCTCAAGGAAACACACAAGTCTACCAACTTCCATGATATTAGATTAAATGCAAGTGTGATATAAAACTTCTCTTTAGCAAAAAATAACAATAATGAAATGACCTAGTGAACAAAAAAAATTATGAGCACCATAATATACATTGGATGGTGTGAATACCATATTTTGACCGGGGTTTTTATTTATTTATTTCTTTTAAAAAAACAACAAATAAAAAAATTTGAATTGAATTTTTAAAAAATATATATATATACAAAAATCAAAGAATTATTGTCCACAATTTTGGCCCTTTGTTCTAACCCAAATACATAAGCCCACCTAGTAAAAAAAAAAAAACAAACAAACAAACAAACAAATATATAAAAAAATGTATATATATAAAAAGAAAAAAAAGTTTGCAGCTGGTTGGTCTTTCTTGTTTTGGTAAAAAAAAATCATTTTTTCCTGTTCATTGTCTTTTTTCCTTTCCGAGGCATGCAATTTCAGAGACTCACTCATGTAGCTCAAGCAGCACACACTACACACTGCTGCAAGGGACAAGACAGCTTTATCCCCACTCATTTTCATGACCTCACCTGCACAATTGCATCCACTCACTCACTTTTACATTTCACGCAGCACACACTGCTGCCCCTACTAGCACTAACCCTGACTTCACGACACAATTGCACCCACTCACGTTCAAAAACCCACTCCTTCCTCACAGGGCAGCACGCACACCCCACTCCTTCCTCCACCCACAGAACACTTTTTTTTCTTGATTCCCCTAATGATACCACCCATGCATAAAAAATGTCTCTATCTTGCTATCTTTTTTTTTTAGAAGAAAAGACACCATCAACAAATAAAAAGGGAAGACTGCAACCTTCACCAGGGGACTTTGATTCTTCTAGCCATATCCTCCAAAAACCAGGAACCACCTCCAAACCTTCAAAATCGTGAAGCTCACCTTTCATCCCCACCTCCAAACCTTCACCACCGTGACCAACCTCCACTCTTCACTCTCCCAACCGAAACCACCATTAACCTCCATCAAAACCAACTGCCACCCATCATCAGCCAACCCGAACCCACACTCCTACAACCATTGTAGCAGCCCAAACCGTGCTACCCTCATCCACCGTGAACCACCATAGCCGTGGGTCTTCTTCCGTAACCACTATTCTCGGATCCGTGACCCAATCCTCACCATCTTTCTCACCTACACCAGCAGCTACCGTCACCGTCGAGAACCCCTGCAACTCCGTAATCTGTAGCCATCCTCACCATCTTCACTTCGAACCGAAGCTCCACCGGATCTGCAGTCGGATCGTATCATCCCCTGTTCTGCAGCTCCACACCGCATGCCAGGTCCCCTGCGTTTTCATTTTCTTTGTTTCTGTTTGCTTTTTGTTTTCATTCTTTTTTTTAATTCATTATTATTTTTATTGTTATTTTAATGGTTTAGGTTGGGTTGATAAGATTGGGTTGTTTTATTTGGTTTGGGCATTAGAGTTTTAGTGGGTTTAGTGGACCAGAGTTTAATATCTTTAAAAAAAAAAGGGGTGAAGATTTACATTTTGAAACATTTGGTGTTGGTTATTGGGTTTGGGTATAATAGGATAAATAATAATTTTGATTTTGTGGGATTTATTTTGAATCTAATATGCATAAAAAATAAAAATAATAACAAAAAAATAAAAAATATATTTCAGTTCTTATTTGATAGTGTTTATTTTGTTTAATGATATGTTTTATGTTGTGTCTCGTGATTAATAGGAAATCGAAATAAAAAATGAAAAATGATTGAAAAATAAAATAAAGAAAATAAAAAATGGAGAAAAATCTGAAATTTTGTTAAAAATAAAAATAAAATTTGTTTTGAGTTGTTTGGTTTGTAATGCTTATATTTTATTTATTTATTTATTTATTTATTTATTTTTGTATTTACTTAGCTCATGGAAAATTACGTTTACTTGTTTGTTCTTGTATTTTCTTAAAAAAAAAATTTAATCAATGCAATGACCACTAATGTTGATTGAATAACGAATGTTATCTTCAATGTCAGTTGGATCATAAAGGTTTATTGAGTAGCCTAGTGCTAACTTGAATCCTGTGCAAATATATATATATATATAAATCTTTTAATCCATGCAATGACCAATGATGATGATTGAATAGCGAATGCTATCTTCATTATTTTGTTGGATCATAAGGGTTTATTGAGTAGTCTAGTGCTAACTTGAATCCTGTGCAAGAATGGATTCACTTTTTTTTTAAATCAATTAACCCACACTTATTTTATAAAGAACTACGTAACTTTGAGTTCCCCATTGCACCAGGGGATACGTAGGAGCAGAATTTCATTTCTGTCAAGCCAAAATTAAATTTTCATAATTTTGTGGTTTCATTTTTATAAATAATTACAATGTTTTGGGTAAAATAAATATTCCAAGGATTGTTAATAATTTGCACAATTAACCTAAGGTACCGTCTTAGGACGGATGTGTTAGGGGTGCAGTGGGATTAAGTTTCCACCCTTCCCTAAGCATAACCGACTCCCGAATCCAATCTGGTTTCAAAGACCGTTTTCAAAGAAAGGTTTTCTAATTTTTCCTAAGTTAAAATAAAATTGGTGGCGACTCCATTTTCCATTGTCATATTTTAAAATCACTTGAGTTGCTATTTTTCACCGCGATCCCGGTCGCGACAGATGGCGACTCCACTGGGGATATTTGGAGAGTCAGCCCTATTGTTGTTAGTTGTGCAAATTGTTAATAATTTTTATTTATTTATTTTACCCTTTTTATCCTTGTTTTTGTTTTCTTTTTGTTTGTAATGGATTTTATTTATTTTGTTCTATGTAAATATCTGATAGCGTTATTCCTGTGTTTGTTTTGACATGATATACTTGTATATATTTTGTACTTAATTGTGCATAATTGTTGAAACCTTAGGATAGATGATTGCTGCCTGGCTATTATATATATGTTTTTGCAGGTTGAGGGGTAGTTTCTTTTTAAATTTTTGTACAGGTTTGTATGCTCCCTCACACACATCACCGTCACATACCTTACACACTTTTTGGGCTCTATACCCGAGTCTGTGCGAACCCGAGGAGTAGGAGGGGTCTCGGCTTTTGTTATTGAGGGGCTTTATGCTCACTTGACATTTGTTGAGACACCACTCAGATTGTTACTATTATCATGGATGAATCATATTAAGAGGGTTTATCCCTACTTGTGATTAATTCATGATTTGGGACCTTGTCTTTATAGATAAGGGCAATCTGGGAACCATGACTTTTTAGAAGTTTAGACCTGTCCCGAAAATCTTGCACTGATAGATTGAACATAATGACTGTCAAATCTTAGGTTCCACCTGACTAGGGCACAAAAGGGAGCGTACTTCTTCTTCTTCATTTATCTATTTCTCATATCATTCATTCTTGCATAAAAAAAAAGAAGAAAAAAAAGCTATTCATTGCTTGCATTTTCATAACATTCTAAAAAAAAAAACTTGCATTTCATGACATTGCATTTCAAAAAAATACCTTGCATTCTCATGGCATTCATTGCATAAGAAAAAAAAAAGAGGGGATATCTCATCTTGCATTGTCATAACCCTTTTAGCAAAAAAAAAAAAAATGTATTTGCATGTCATGCATTATCCTTTGGGTTTACAACCCTATAAGGGTTCCTCCATGTAGATTGTTAGGATACATTCTCTAGAGTTACCTCGATAAGAGGTACCCTTAGGTTGCACCATTCTTTTTTTGGCATGCTTACACTTTTTTTTTAGTATTGTAGGGTGAGTTTGCTTGGTAAAGTGGAAAGATTGGTACTTATCAATAGCAAAGGATGGAAGAAAGGTGTCGTGGGCAAAACATAAGCAATGCAGTTGACCTCAAGAGGAACATGAAGATTGCAGTTAATGGCAATGATCTGATGCATGTGAGAGACATTACTCAACAGATGACTCTTGAAGCTCGATCAGAGTTTTCGAGTAATTATGGGCAGATCCTAGATTTATTGCGCATCACAGTTGAAGAGCCTGTCTTGAGTGGCCTAGCTCAATTTTGGAACCATTCTCTGAAATGTTTTGAGTTGTCTGACCTAGATATTGCACCGACCATTGAAGAGTACGCTATCATGTTAAGACTCCCAATGAGCAAGCACCCAAATGTTTATCTTTATGGAGGGTATTATGTGTCAGTAAGGAAGATAGCAGAACTGATAGGGGCTCAAACAAGTCAATTGGGCAGGGAAAAAAGGGGAGGAACAGAAGGCTTGAAGAAAAGCTACCTCGAAGCACATCTTCAGTATCTAGCACAACAAGGAAAGTGGGATTTCTTCAACAAAACACTGGCCTTAACCATCTTTGGGTTAGTGTTATTCCCATTTACCTCAGATATGGTAGATCAAGCAGCAATGGATGTATTCTTCAAGTTTGAGAAGCATAAAGCAAATCCAGTCCCTGCTATTCTTGTTGATACTTTCTTGACAATGGAAATCTATCATCAAAAGGGTGGTGGAAAGATTCGATGTTGTACATACATGTTGTACGTTTGGATCATAACACACATGGATGTGCACAATCACCTGGGACTCCTACCTGACCCGTTAAGGAATTTTGGTCGCATACCAGTGAAGCAACAAAAAGCATATGAATGGAAAAATGAGTTCATGAGGATGGGGCCAGATGCTTTCAAATGGGTATGCCCATGGTATCATGGAGAAGAGATAGTTTTCAGCTGTGGTGACTTCCCTAATGTTCCTTTGATGAGCCCTAGAGGTGGTGTATCATACGCGCCAATCCTTGTGCTTAGACAACTCCGATGGACTCAATATGTGCCCAATGAAAAGTAACTTGAAGGGTTCAGCTTCTTATACCAGCAAGACGAAAGTACTATTAAGCGAGAAAAAGAGATTAGAGATGCTTGGAAGAATATTCATATGGCAGGAACAAAGGAATTGAGGAAGCATGTGGTAGTCTGTACCCCTGAATACTTACAATGGAGAGAGGTAAGAAGGGTGCAAAATAGTATCCCTCAGACGTTTCAGAGGATAAAGGTCATCCTCAGATCATACCTTAAATGGCCACCGAGATGGAAAGATTGAAAGCACAGATGAAAGTCTTGGAACAAGAAAAGGAAGCCGCTGTGTTAAAAGTAGTCATCCACCAGAGTCGATGCCAGAAACTAGCTAATGAAGTTGAATATTTAAAAGACACATGTGCAGATATGGCTGAAACCCCAAGCCGAGTAAAAAGGGCAAGGAAAGGAAAGGAGACAGAATTTGAAAAGACCACAATAGAAGTTCGTGAATTGCGAGCAAAGATAAGTGCTCAGGAAGAGACAATGGCGTTGATTTTACAAGAGAAAGGAAAGTTGGAGGCGAATGCTAGGATACAAGACCGTAGAATGCAAGTCTTACAAGAGGCTTTGACTGAAGCAAAGGGCCGCTCTGACCAAGGACGAGCATTAGCTACCAAATATCATGATGCACTCGTGGAAGCAAACCGAAAGAATGAACATTTGAAGCTGAAAATTCAAGAGTTGGGGCGAGACCATGAGCAGTGGAGACTCGAAGCCCAAAGACTAGTGAGGCACAAAGAAGAATGGGCAGAAATGTGGCAATCAGTAGCACAAGATCAAAGGGCTGAAAAAGAAGAATGGAAAAAGAAATATGAGAACATGTCTGACTGCGTGCAATATCATGCTGTGCAACTGGTTGATCATTTTGAAGAGACAGACCTTCAAATTCGACTGAATCCATTGTTACAACTACCACAAAAAATAGCCAAATTCATGAAGTATTGTCGAGGTCTTACTAAAGGTCTTAGGAAGAAACAAACCAAGTTGTTAATGTAATGTTGTTTATGTTACTTTTTGAGGAGTCTGAGACCTTGTACTGATTGAAATTTTGAAATGAATATGAATGACCAATTGCAGTGTTTTGTTCCAAACATTGATTTATTGTTTTTCACCTGGACATTATTCATTGAAGGGTGAATGCCCTCTTAAATAGACTGTCAATTGTGCTCTCAACCTGAGACGATTCGTCCTTTAGCGAAAGTACAGAAAGCCTAGTATTCAGTGAAGGGATAACTGCATTGCATGTGAATATCCAAGAAGATAGCACCCATTGAGGAGAGAATACTCCCTTGGGATCACTGTCAACCATATTCTTGCCTAAGGTATGATGAACCCAAAGTGCAGAATTTGGGATCCTGCATTGCTATTGAATGTCTGTACAGATCTTTCCACAATTACCAAGCATCCTCACAATAGCGCTAACTTTTTCTTTCCTTTTCTTTGTTTAATGTTTTTTTGTTTTAATAAATCAATTTGATTCAGGAATCATTGCGCGGCCTAGGAAGGAAGATACCAATCAAATCCGAGTTCACAATACCAAATCTCAGACCAGAATGACTGCTAATAATCCTGAGGCAGGGAGAAATTTGAACAGAGAAGTCGATGAAATGACAGGGAGGATAAATGAGGTGTCAGAAGCCCAAGTACGGTTAGAAGCAATATTGCAAGACATGAGGGAGTCTCTTCACTTAATCAGCGAGAATAGATGTACAAATGGGGTTGAAGCATATGTAAATGTGCCATCAATGACCGCCCCGACCTTCCCGGCTATTACCTCAGGCATCACTGTGGGGATCCATGAGCAACCACCTCAAACGACACCGGTTGTCATGCCTATTGGGGAGGGGTATCGCACTTTGGAAGGTGCCCATAATAAAGTTCCTGGTTATGCTGGCCCTACCTGGGAACAACCTCATGTGTCCATTACAGGGCAAGCAACAATACTTCACTCTGGGAATAGCCATATCATGACTGAGAAAGACAGGATGAGGGAAGAGTGGATGGAGAAAATGGAGGAACAGATCAAGACAATCAAGGGCCCCAGTGCTTATGGACCTCTGAGAATAGAAGAGCTGTGTCCTACCACAGATGTCGTAATCCCTAAAGACTTCAAGGTTCCTGATTTTGCCAAGTATGATGGAAGTGACAACCCTCGGTGTCATTTGATCAGTTATGGAACCAAAATGGCTGTTTAGTCCAAGGATGATAAGTTCCTCATTAGCTTTTTCCACGAGAGTCTTACAGGTCCTGCTTTAGAGTGATATCTTCAATTAAACCACTTTAAGATCTCTCGTTGGACAAAATTGGCTGACCTATTCATGGGTCAATACAAGTTTAATCTGGATGCAACTCCGACCCGGGAACAATTGAGCTCGATGTAGAAAGGAAGTGATGAACCTTTCAGACAATACGCACAGAGGTGGAGAGCCTTGGCGGCTCAAGTTCAGCCCCCATTAACACTATCTGAGATGTGTTCATATTTCCTGGGAACCTTGGGAAATCCTTTTATCAGGGCAATGGTCGAGGCAGCCTATAAGGATTTTGCAGACTTGATAATGGCGGGAGAAAGGATAGAGATTATGACCAAAGCTGGGAAGTTGTCGGTGAGCAATACAGAGAATGCTGCCTTCAAGAAGGGATTCCAGCCGAAAAAGAAGGAACCCGAGGTGAATTATGTCCAACGCCAGCAGACCTTCAGACCCCGATATTTCCCACAAAACTCAAGCCGCCAACTACCATATAACCTTAACCCTCACCTTCCATACCAAATACCTACACTTCCTTATTACCCGCCCCACCAAGCTATGCCTACCACAAACATTACCCCAACTCCGCAATTCCAAATCAATAATGTTCCCACACCATAACCATATATGCCAACTCGCCCAACCTATATCCGATACCCACCTACACCTCCACAAACTTACCAAAATGACCCACAACCTCGGCCAAACTTCCAGAATCAATGTCGTTTTTGTCCTCAAAACCTACCCTCTTTCCCAAGACTGTCCATTTCAAATGCGGACCTATTCCAAAAGTTGTTCGACACCCACCTCATTTCTAGAAATCCTATACGTCCTTTAGAACCACCATTCCCAGTGTGGTATAACCCGAATTTGACTTGCAAATATCACATGGATATCCCAGGACATTCAATTGAATATTACGAGGCTTTCAAGACTGCAGTAAGGAAGCTTATTACTTATGGGAAGCTTGACATTCAAGAAGAGGCTGGACCTAGTATCGTCAACAACCCAATCCCTAACCATAGTGGAAGGAATGAGGCGAATGCCGTGAAGATGGAAGGACCTCCAATAAAAAAAGTCATGAGCCTGCATACGCCGATGATTCGAATATTTGAGGGACTGAAGATAGCGGGTTATGTTATCACTTCACCAGCTTCATCGGTGAGAGAAGAAGAGAGGCATAATGAAGAGTCCAGGTGCGTTTACCACTGTGGGGCAACAGGACACGATATTGAGAACTGTTGGGACTTTAAGGATCGAGTCCAGAGGTTGCTCACATTGGGAGTAATACAAGCAAGACCAGGGGTAACTTCTTCTGAAGAGGTCCATGTGATTGAACGATTTGTACTTAAGGTACCACCCCTCAACCAAGCTTCGGCGTCAGGGAAAGTAGTATTGACGGTTAAGAAGCCAACACCATTTGCTTGTAATGACACCCGCGCAGTGCCCTGGAGCTATAAAACAATGGTGGAGATAAAGGGAGTCGGGGAAGGGACTTCGAATGCCTGAGTGGCAGAAATACATCAAGAGGGAGACCTAGTGACTAACATAGTCGGGGTAAGAGGAATAACAAGGAGTGGGCGATGCTATGGCCCAGTAGAGATAGAGAAGAAAAAGAATGTTAAAGAATGGAGTAAGGAGGAAAATGCAAGAGAAGAGGAGAGAGGGAAAGAAGAGGAAGAAGAATTTTTGAAGATCGTGAAACAAAGTGAGTACGATGTGATGGAACAGTTGAAGAGGACTCCAGCAAGGATATCCCTCCTGTCACTCATTTTAACATCTGAGTTACATCGAAAGGCGTTGCTAAGAGTACTAAATGAGGCTTATGCCAAACCCGATGTTACTCTTGAGAATGTTGTCAACATGGTGGACCCAGTAAAGCACATCAACATAATCACATTCATGGATGAAGAGATCACCTCTCGGTTTGAGAAAAACCCACGGGCCTTACACATGACCCTTAAATATAAAAGGTATATGGTTGCAAAGGTCTTGATTGATGGGGGGTCTGCGCTAAATATCCTACCGAAGTCAACTCTAACCTCAATATCAATAAGTGAGGATGAAGTGTTACCTCAAGAAATAGTGGTGCGGGCCTTTGATGGAAATAGGAGAAGCATTTTAGGAGAGGTGACGTTGCCATTAGAGATTGGTCCAAGTAATTTTCAGGTATTGTTCCAAGTTATGAACATTGAGCCTAGTTACACAATGCTCTTGGGGAGACCATGGATCCATGCTGCCGGTGCTGTTCCCTCAACCCTGCATCAAAGTGTTAAATATATTGAAAATGGGTCAATCATTACCATACATGGGGAGGAAGAGATCATACTGTTAAAACCAGTTTTAGTGCCGTATGTGGAAAGTGCAGAGAAAGATGAAGAGAATTTGTGGCATAGTTTTGAAATAGTTGAGACTGGAGTTAGTAAGGATGAATCCTCGACACAAAGTGTGGATCAAGTGGTGGCCCGAATTATGGCAAGTAATGGTTACGAGGAAGGAAAAGGCTTGGGCTCACAATTGCAAGGTACTCAGTCACCGGTGTCTTTCCCGAAAAAGTGGGACAAGTTTGGGTTAGGGTATGAGGCATCCCTGGAAGAGAGAACAAGGAGCATGACCCTCGGGAAGAAAAATGACAGGGGCAAGATGATGAATATTCCCCACCTGAGGGAAACATTCCCAACACCAGCCGAGGTAATCATGTCTGGAAAAGTCATTCGCTCCCAATACCATCCCACTGTTAATGCGTTGCATGAAGAAGGCCTAGAAGAAAACAAGGCAATCCGTCCCCCTGCTGATGAGGAGCCACTGAAGAACTGGCAGTCCGAACCAGTGATTGATGTGATTGTGTCCAAGTAATTATCTGGTCATATTTGTACTAAGCTGATGTTTAAGATTGGCTGTGTTTTGAGCTTATGTTTGTGCTGTTTGAGACATCAACTTAATGAATTTGCATGATTATTCAACATTCCTCCTCGTTGCACTTTAACTTGTCCACTTGCATTTATCATTTTTTTTTCCTTTCATATAATATTTTGTTTTTTTTTCTTCCTTTATTCATTCCCGCTCTATTTTGCTTTTCCAACTTCACGAAAATTACCTTCCAGGGATCTGAGTCTCATAGAAAGTTCGCCTCACGAAAGGGACCTTGAAAACTCATCAATTGTTTCCCATGCGATGTTTGAGGAAGAAGACCCTAGATCTGATGAAGAGGGAGAAGTCGTCGAAAGTTTTGAAAAATTACTGGAGTATTCCAAGAAGGAATTTGACTTGAATAGTGAGGAAGCCGAGGTGATTAACATGGGAACAGAAGAAGAGAAAAAGGAGTTGAAAATGGTGAAAAATCCTGAATGTCAAGAAATGATTGCACTCTTCAAAGAGTATATGGATGCCTTTGCTTGGTCTTATCGGGATATGCCTGGATTAGATCCAGAGATAGCATCTCATAAAATCCCACTATATCCAGATGTTGAGGTAAAGAAGCAGAAGTTAAGGAGGATGCATCCTGATATGTCCCTGAAGATTAAGGAAGAGGTGACTAAGCAGCTAGAAGCGAGGATTTGTAGAAGTGTCAAGACACCCGAATGGGTAGCCAATGTTGTGCTCGTGCCTAAGAAGGATGGAAAAGTCCGAATGTGTGTGGACTACAGGGATCTGAATAAGGCTAGTCCGAAGGATAATTTCCTACTCCCTCATATCAATGTTTTGGTTGACAACACAGCTAAGAATCACAGGTTTTCATTCATGGACGGATATTCAGGGTACAATCAAATCCCCATGGATGTCAATGACAAAGAAAAAACCACTTTCATCACTCCTTGGGGGACATTTTGCTACACAGTGATGCCGTTTGGATTAAAGAATGCTGGGGCTACTTACCAACGTGCTATGGTTGCATTGTTCCATGACATGATGCACAAGGAAATTGAGGTATACGTGGATGATATAGTTGCCAAGTCTAGAGAAGGAGAAAGTCATGTGGCAGTTTTGCGTAAGCTGTTTAAAATACTCAGAAAGTACAAACTGAGGTTGAACCCTGCTAAATGTGTTTTTGGAGCATCCATAGGAAAGCTACTCGGGTTCATTGTTAGTAGAGAAGGAATAAAGGTGGATCCAGATAAAGTGAAAGCAATACAGGAGATGCCTGCTCCTAAGACAGAGCGTGAAGTGATAAGTTTCCTCGGAAGACTTAACTACATTGCTCGATTCATCGCCAACTTGACCAGTACTTGTGAGCCTATATTCAAGCTGTTGAAGAAACACCAGCCAAGAAAATGAGATGAGGAATGTCAAGGAGCTTTTGACAAAATAAAGGCTTATCTAGTGAATTCTCCTGTTTTGGTACCACCTACCTCTGGTCAGCCTCTGATATTGTACTTAACCGTGCTGCCAACCTCAATGGGAGCAATGTTGGGGCAGCATGATGAGTCAGAGAAAAGGGAGCAGGCAATTTATTATCTGAGTAAGAAGTTCAATGAATGTGAGGCCCGTTACATGGCTGTTGAAAAGACTTGTTGTGCTCTAGTATGGACCTCAAAACGGTTAAGGCAATACATGTTGTATTACACCACTTGGTTGATCTCCCGAATGGACCCCCTGAAGTATATATTTGAAAGCCCTCATGTTTCATTAAGGGTTTCAAAATGGCAGGTGATACTATCAAAATTCGACATCAAGTACATGACTCAAAAATCCTTCAAATGAAGTGCAATTGCTGATCATTTAGCCGAAAACCCTCTTGAGGGTGGACAATTAGTAACATCTGAATTCCCTGATGGAGAAATTTTGATAGTAGAAGGAGAAGAAGAGAAGGAGGACGAGTTTATTTGGAAGATGTATTTTGATGGAGCAGTCAACATGTATGGTAGTGGCATAGGACCCGTGGTTGTTTCACCAACTGGAAAACAATATCCAGTCGCTATCAAGCTTGATTTTGAATGCACCAATAATGTTGCAGAATATGAGGCCTGTGCTAATGGTTTACAAGTTGCAATTGACTTGGGGATCAAACAGCTAAATGTATTTGATGATTCAGCACTCATCATTTATCAGGTGAACGGTGAATGGCAAACCAAAGACCCGAAGTTGGTGCCTTATCAAAAGTATTTGACCCAGCTGATCGAGAAGTTTGAGGAGGTGACCTTCTCCCATTTGACTCGAGATAAAAACCAGTTCGCAGATGCCTTGGCCACTTTAGCTGTAATGACCAAATTGGATGTTCACAATAATGTTCAACCTATCCAAGTAAAGATGCACAGTGAGCCTGCATATTGTGCTAATGTGGAGGATAAGCCAGATGGTAAGCCATGGTACCATGATATCAAGCAGTATATTCAACATAGAGAATACCCAACTGGGGCAAGTGAGGTGAACAAGAAGACTATTCGTCGTCTGGCGATGGCCTTTTTCTTGAATGGGGAGATTTTGTATAAGAGAAGCCATGATGGCACTTTGCTTAGATGCGTGGATGCTCGTGAAGCTCGCATAATCATGTCCAAAGTCCATGAAGGGATTTGTGGAACTCATGCCAATGGTCATATGATGGCACAAAAAATTCTCAGAAGTGGTTATTATTGGTCCTCTATGGAAACAGACTGCATGGAATATGTGCGAAAGTACCAGAAGTGCCAGATATATGCAGATCGAGTAAATGCACCTCCATTTCCCTTGCACAATCTGGCCTCTCCATGCCCTTTCTCAATATGGGGAATAGATGTCGTTGGACCCATGAATCCTAAAGCTTCCAATGGTCATCGCTTCATTTTAGTGGCGATTGATTATTTCACCAAGTGGGTAGAAGCTTCCTCGTATGCCAATATCACTCAAAATGTGTTTTTGAGATTCCTTAAGAGGGATATCGTCTGCAGATATGGAATTCCAGAAAGTATAATAACAGATAATGGCACCAATCTCAACGGTGCTGAGATTCGAAAGTTTTGTGAGAGTTTCAAAGTCAAGCATCATAATTCAACTCCTTACAGGCCCCAGATGAATGGTGCAGTTGAAGCCGCAAATAAGAATGTCAAGAAAATTATTGCCAAGATGGTAGTGAACTACAAAGACTGGCATGAAATGTTGCCCTATGCTTTGCACGCGTATCGTACCAATATACGATCAAGCACCGGGGCAACACCTTTTTCTTTGGTATATGGGATGGAGGTTGTCTCTCCTATAGAAATTGAGATTCCTTCTCTAAGGGTTTTGATGGAGGCAGAGTTGGAAGAATCCGAATGGGTGAAGACTCGACATGAGCAGTTGAATATGATAGAAGAGAAAAGACTGACAGCTATTTGCCATGGGCAATTATACCAAAGCAGAATGGCTAGAGCCTTTAACAAGAAAATTCGTCCCAGAGAATTTTGTTCGGGAGATTTGGTTTTGAAGAAAATTCTCCCTAATCACGAGGATGCCAGAGGGAAATGGGCTCCGAACTACGAAGGCTCGTATATAGTCATGCAGACATTTTCAGGAGGAGCATTAATCTTGCAGAATATGGATGGAGAAGAATTGCCAAGGCCCGTAAATACTGATGTTGTCAAGAGATTCTATGCCTAGAAAAAAAAGGGCCCGTTAGGTCGAAAACCCAAAAGGGCAGTCTAAGCAAAAGTTAGGGCAAATAAATAGGTAAGAACTCAAAGAAACTTGGCATGAAACTCCTGGAAGGGCTCACCAAACTAGGGCAATTCTTATCGGCATTTGACTGAATACACTGGGGCAATTTTGGTTACTTTTAATTGGCTACATGGGGGCAATTATTTTTGAAGGAATGAGGAGAAGATGTGTTGAAGGAAGTAACCACACAGAGGCAATAATTGAGTTATCAGGCCATTGCAGGGAATCAATTGAATGAGGAACAAAGAACCAATACTGGGGCAAATTTTTCTTATCCTTTGTAACTTCCTTTACTTTCTAGGATTTCATCTTTCAAGCATGTGCCTTACTAAAGTTCATGTATGATCAGATCACCAAAGCAATAAAAAGAAGTTTGTTTTTTCAATGAATTTCTATCCATTCATGAATGCATGCTTACTTATTAAGTTATGTCTCAAATAGGATAAATTTATTGTTAACAATTTGATTTGACAATTTTACAACAATCCTTCAATGATTGACTTGGACTAAAAGATCTCAGTAGCTCAAAGTACAGATTGCAATACAGTATTCGATTTCGCTGCCAAAGAGAAAAGAGGAATCAAGAAAACTATAAGAGAAAAAAAAGGGAGAAAGAAGAAGAAGAGGGAGAGGAAAAATCGAGGTTGTCAGGTCCAACGAGCAAAAGCACGTGAACAAGGGTTTTGATTAGTTAAAGTTTTCCAAAAGTCACTGTTGGTTCAAAGGTCTTTTAATAAAACTAAAAAAAAAAAGAAACAAAAACAAAAAAAAGGGAGAAAAAGAAAAAAGAGAGAAAAGGAAAAAATCTTTTTGGATCAAGCTATCTTGTCTTTTTAAATCTCTATTTTTCGGGAGCATAGTAGCCCGCTTGTCTTTAAATTCCGGGACTCAGTTGCCCACCATGAATTTTAAATTCTGTTGAGCGCATCAGCTCCAAGCATTTTAATTCCTGTCAATTCTTTAAATTCTTTGAGCGCATCGGCTCCATGCATTTTAATTTTTGTTGAGCGCATCGGCTCCATGCATTTTAAATTCTTTGAGCGCATCGGCTCCATGCATTTTAATTTCTGTTGAGCGCATCGGCTTCATGCATTTTAAATTCTTTGAGCGCATCAGCTCAATGCTTTTTAATTTCTGTTGAGCACATCGGCTCCATGCATTTTAATTTCTGTTGAGCGCATCAGCTCTTTGCAGTTCATTATTCTTGCATTGTTTTGTTTTTCTTTTTGTATCATCGTGTGTATTTTCGGACAAAATATGAGTTTATATCTTTACTCATTCCTTATTACGAAAATATGAAAAACTGTAGTTATTCATATTCTCTAATAAGAAACAAGTAAAGAGGGGCAACTGTGAACACTATATTTTGACCGGGGTTTTTATTTATTTATTTCTTTTAAAAAAAACAATAAATAAAAAAATTTGAATTGAATTTTAAAAAATATATATATATATATACAAAAATCAAAGAATTGTTGTCCACAATTTTGGCCCTTTGTTCTAAACCAAATACATAAGCCCACCTAGTCAAAAAAAAAAAAAACAAACAAACAAACAAACAAATATATAAAAAAATGTATATATATAAAAAAAAAAAAAAAAGTTTGCAATCTGGTTGGTCTTTCTTGTTTTGGTAAAAAAAAAAAATCATTTTTTCCTGTTCATTGCCTTTTTCCTTTTCGAGGCATGCAATTTCGAGACTCACTCATGTAGCTCAAGCAAACACACACTACACACCTTCTTGCAAGGGACAAACACGACTTTATCCCCACTCATTTTCATGACCTCACCTGCACAATTGCATCCACTCACTCACTTTTACATTTCACGCAGCACACACTGTTGCCCCTACTAGCACTAACCCTGACTTCACGACACAATTGCACCCACTCACGTTCAAAAACCCACTTCTTCCTCACAGGGCAGCACGCACACCCCACTCCTTCCTCCACCCACAGAACACTTTTTTTTCTTGATTCCCCTAACGATACCACCCATGCATAAAAAATGTCTCTATCTTGCTATCTTTTTTTTGAGAAGAAAAGACACCATCAACAAATAAAAAGGGAAGACTGCAACCTTCACCAGGGGACTTTGATTCTTCTAGCCATGTCCTCCAAAAACCAGGAACCACCTCCAAACCTTCAAGACCGTGAAGCTCACCTTTCATCCCCACCTCCAAACCTTCACCACCGTGACCAACCTCCACTCTTCACTCTCCCAACCGAAACCACCATTAACCTCCATCAAAACCAACTGCCACCCATCATCAGCCAACCTGAACCCACACTCCTACAACCATTGTAGCAGCCCAAACCGTGCTACCCTCATCCACCGTGAACCACCATAGTCGTGGGTCTTCTTCCGTAACCACTATTCTCGGATCCGTGACCCAATCCTCACCATCTTTCTCACCTACACCAGCAGCTACCGTCACCGCCGAGAACCCCTGCAACTCCGTAATCCGCAGCCATGCTCACCATCTTCACTTCGAACCGGAGCTCCACCGGATCTGCAGTCGGATCGTATCATCCCCTGTTCTGCAACTCCACACCGCGTGCCAGGTCCCCTGCGTTTTCGTTTTCTTTGTTTCTGTTTGCTTTTCGTTTTCATTCTTTTTTTTAATTCATTATTATTTTTATTGTTATTTTAATGGTTTAGGTTGGGTTGATAAGATTGGGTTGTTTTATTTGGTTTGGGCATTAGAGTTTTAGTGGGTTTAGTGGACCGAGTTTAATATCTTTAAAAAAAAAAAGGGGTGAAGATTTACATTTTGAAACATTTGGTGTTGGTTATTAGGTTTGGGTATAATAGGATAAATAATAATTTTGATTTTGTGGGATTTATTTTGAATCTAATATGCATAAAAAATAAAAATAATAACAAAAAAATAAAAAATATATTTCAGTTCTTATTTGATAGTGTTTATTTTGTTTAATGATATGTTTTATGTTGTGTCTCGTGATTAATAGGAAGCCGAAATAAAAAATGAAAAATGATTGAAAAATAAAATAAAGAAAATAAAAAATGGAGAAAAATCTAAAATTTTGTTAAAAATAAAAATAAAATTTGTTTTGAGTTGTTTGGTTTGTAATGCTTATATTTTATTTATTTATTTATTTATTTATTTTTGTATTTACTTAGCTCATGGAAAATTACGTTTACTTGTTTGTTCTTGTATTTTCCCAAAAAAAAAAAAAATTTAATCAATGCAATGACCACTAATGTTGATTGAATAACGAATGTTGTCTTCAATGTCAGTTGGATAATAAAGGTTTATTGAGTAGCCTAGTGCTAACTTGAATCTGTGCAAATATATATATATATATATATATATATATATATATATATATATATATATATATATATATATATATATATATATAAATCTTTTAATCCATGCAATGACCAATGATGATGATTGAATAGCGAATGCTATCTTCATTATTTTGTTGGATCATAAGGTTTTATTGAGTAGTCTAGTGCTAACTTGAATCCTGTGCAAGAATGGATTCACTTTTTTTTTAAATCAATTAACCCACACTTATTTTATAAAGAACTACGTAACTTTGAGTTCCCCATTGCACCAGGGGATACGTAGGAGCAGAATTTCATTTCTGTCAAGCCAAAATTAAATTTTCATAATTTTGTGGTTTCATTTTTATAAATAATTACAATGTTTTGGGTAAAATAAATATTCCAAGGATTGTTAATAATTTGCACAATTAACCTAAGGTACCGTCTTAGGACGGATGTGTTAGGGGTGCAGTGGGATTAAGTTTCCACCCTTCCCTAAGCATAACCGACTCCCGAATCCAATCTGGTTTCAAAGACCGTTTTCAAAGAAAGGTTTTCTAATTTTTCCTAAGTTAAAATAAAATTGGTGGCAACTCCATTTTCCATTGTTATATTTTAAGATCACTTGAGTTGCTATTTTTCTCCGCGATCCCGGTCGCGACAGATGGCGACTCCACTGGGGATATTTGGAGAGTCAGCCCTATTGTTGTTAGTTGTGCAAATTGTTAATAATTTTTATTTATTTATTTTACCCTTTTTATCCTTGTTTTTGTTTTCTTTTTGTTTGTAATGGATTTTATTTATTTTGTTCTATGTAAATATCTGATAGCGTTATTCCTGTGTTTGTTTTGACATGATATACTTGTATATATTTTGTACTTAATTGTGCATAATTGTTGAAACCTTAGGATAGATGATTGCTGCCTGGCTATTATATATATGTTTTTGCAGGTTGAGGGGTAGTTTCTTTTTAAATTTTTGTACAGGTTTGTATGCTCCCTCACACACATCACCGTCACATACCTTACACACTTTTTGGGCTCTATACCCGAGTCTGTGCGAACCCGAGGAGTAGGAGGGGTCTCGGCTTTTGTTATTGAGGGGCTTTATGCTCACTTGACATTTGTTGAGACACCACTCAGATTGTTACCATTATCATGGACGAATCATATTGAGAGGGTTTATCCCTACTTGTGATTAATTCATGATTTGGGACCTTGTCTTTATAGATAAGGGCAATCTGGGAACCATGACTTTTTAGAAGTTTAGACCTGTCCCGAAAATCTTGCACTGATAGATTGAACATAATGACTGTCAAATCTTAGGTTCCCACGACTAGGGCACAAAAGGGAGCGTACTTCTTCTTCTTCATTTATCTATTTCTCATATCATTCATTCTTGCATAAAAAAAAAAAGAAAAAAAAAAGCTATTCATTGCTTGCATTTTCATAACATTCTAAAAAAAAAAACTTGCATTTCATGACATTGCATTTCAAAAAAATACCTTGCATTCTCATGGCATTCATTGCATAAGAAAAAAAAAAAGAGGGGATATCTCATCTTGCATTGTCATAACCCTTTTAGCAAAAAAAAAAAAAATGTATTTGCATGTCATGCATTATCCTTTGGGTTTACAACCCTATAAGGGTTCCTCCATGTAGATTGTTAGGATACATTCTCTAGAGTTACCTCGATAAGAGGTACCCTTAGGTTGCACCATTCTTTTTTTGGCATGCTTACACTTTTTTTTTAGTATTGTAGGGTGAGTTTGCTTGGTAAAGTGGAAAGATTGGTACTTATCAATAGCAAAGGATGGAAGAAAGGTGTCGTGGGCAAAACATAAGCAATGCAGTTGACCTCAAGAGGAACATGAAGATTGCAGTTAATGGCAGTGATTTGATGCATGTGAGAGACATTACTCAACAGATGACTCTTGAAGCTCGATCAGAGTTTTCGAGTAATTATGGGCAGATCCTAGATTTATTGCGCATCACAGTTGAAGAGCCTGTCTTGAGTGGCCTAGCTCAATTTTGGAACCATTCTCTGAAATGTTTTGAGTTGTCTGACCTAGATATTGCACCGACCATTGAAGAGTACGCTATCATGTTAAGACTCCCAATGAGCAAGCACCCAAATGTTTATCTTTATGGAGGGTATTATGTGTCAGTAGGGAAGATAGCGAGCGATAGGGGCTCAAACAAGTCAATTGGGCATGGAAAAAAGGGGAGGAACAGAAGGCTTGAAGAAAAGCTACCTCGAAGCACATCTTCAGTATCTAGCACAACAAGAAAAGTGGGATTTCTTCAACAAAACACTGGCCTTAACCATCTTTGGGTTAGTGTTATTCCCATTTACCTCAGATATGGTAGATCAAGCAGCAATGGATGTATTCTTCAAGTTTGAGAAGCATAAAGCAAATCCAGTCCCTGCTATTCTTGCTGATACTTTCTTGACAATGGAAATCTATCATCAAAAGGGTGGTGGAAAGATTCGATGTTGTACACACATGTTGTACGTTTGGATCATAACACACATGGATGTGCACAATCGCCTGGGACTCTTACCTGACCCGTTAAGGAATTTTGGTCGCATACCAGTGAAGCAACAAAAAGCATATGAATGGAAAAATGAGTTCATGAGGATAGGGCCAGATGCTTTCAAATGGGTATGCCCATGGTATCATGGAGAATAGATAGTTTTCAGCTGTGGTGACTTCCCTAATGTTCCTTTGATGAGCCCTAGAGGTGGTGTATCATACGCGACAATCCTTGTGCTTAGACAACTCCGATGGACTCAATATGTGCCCAATGAAAAGTAACTTGAAGGGTTCAGCTTCTTATACTAGCAAGACGGAAGTACTACTAAGCGAGAAAAAGAGATTAGAGATGCTTGGAAGAATATTCATATGGCAGGAACAAAGGAATTGGGGAAGCATGTGGTAGTCTGTACCCCTGAATACTTACAATGGAGAGAGGTAAGAAGGGTGCAAAATAGTATCCCTCAGACAGTTTCAGAGGATAAAGGTCATCCTCAGATCATACCTTAAATGGCCACCGAGATGGAAAGATTGAAAGCACAGATGAAAGTCTTGGAACAAGAAAAGGAAGCCGTTGAGTTAAAAGTAGTCATCCACCAGAGTCGATGCCAGAAACTAGCTAATGAAGTTGAATATTTAAAAGACACATGTGCAGATATGGCTGAAACCCCAAGCCGAGTAAAAAGGGCAAGGAAAGGAAAGGAGACAGAATTTGAAAAGACCACAATAGAAGTTCGTGAATTGCGAGCAAAGATAAGTGCTCAAGAAGAGACAATGGCGTTGATTTTACAAGAGAAAGGAAAGTTGGAGGCGAATGCTAGGATACAAGACCGTAGAATGCAAGTCTTACAAGAGGCTTTGACTGAAGCAAAGGGCCGCTCTGACTAAGGACGAGCATTAGCTACCAAATATCATGATGCACTCGTGGAAGCAAACCGAAAGAATGAACATTTGAAGCTGAAAATTCAAGAGTTGGGGCGAGACCATGAGCAGTGGAGACTCGAAGCCCAAAGACTAGTGAGGCACAAAGAAGAATGGGCAGAAATGTGGCAATCAGTAGCACAAGATCAAAGGGCTGAAAAAGAAGAATGGAAAAAGAAATATGAGAACATGTCATTGCGCAGTGCAATATCATCTTTGTGCAAGCTGGTTGATCATTTTGAAGAGGCAGACCTTCAAATTCAACTGAATCCATTGTTACAACTACCACAAAAAATAGCCGAATTCATGAAGTATTGTCGAGGTCTTACTAAAGGTCTTAGGAAGAAACAAACCAAGTTGTTAATGTAATGTTGTTTATGTTACTTTTTGAGGAGTCTGAGACCTTGTACTGATTGAAATTTTGAAATGAATATGAATGACCAATTGCAGTGTTTTGTTCCAAACATTGATTTATTGTTTTTCACCTGGACATTATTCATTGAAGGGTGAATGCCCTCTTAAATAGACTGTCAATTGTGCTCTCAACCTGAGACGATTCGTCCTTTAGCGAAAGTACAGAAAGCCTAGTATTCAGTGAAGGGATAACTGCATTGCATGTGAATATCCAAGAAGATAGCACCCATTGAGGAGAGAATACTCCATTGGGATCGCTATCAACCATATTCTTACCTAAGGGATGATGAACCCAAAGTGCAGAATTTGGGATCCTGCATTGCTATTGAATGTCCGTACAGATCTTTCCACAATTACCAAGCATCCTCACAATAGCGCTAACTTTTTCTTTCCTTTTCTTTGTTTAATGTTTTTTTGTTTTAATAAATCAATTTGATTCAGGAATCATTGCGCGGCCTAGGAAGGAAGATACCAATCAAATCCGAGTTCACAATACCAAATCTCTGACCAGAATGACTGCTAATAATCCTGAGGCAGGGAGAAATTTGAGCAGAGAAGTCGATGAAATGACAGGGAGGATAAATGAGGTGTCAGAAGCCCAAGTACGGTTAGAAGCAATATTGCAAGACATGAGGGAGTCTCTTCACTTAATCAGCGAGAATAGATGTACAAATGGGGTTGAAGCATATGTAAATGTGCCATCAATGACCGCCCCGACCTTCCCGGCTATTACCTCAGGCATCACTGTGGGGATCCATGAGCAACCACCTAAAACGACACCGGTTGTCATGCCTATTGGGGAGGGGTATCGCACTTTGGAAGGTGCCCATAATAAAGTTCCTGGTTATGCTGGCCCTACCTGGGAACAACCTCATGTGTCCATTACAGGGTAAGCAACAATACTTCACTCTGGGAATAGCCACATCATGACTGAGAAAGACAGGATGAGGGAAGAGTGGATGGAGAAAATGGAGGAACAAATCAAGACAATCGAGGGTCCCAGTGCTTATGGACCTCTGAGAATAGAAGAGCTGTGTCCTACCACAGATGTCGTAATCCCTAAAGACTTCAAGGTTCCTGATTTTGCCAAGTATGATGGAAGTGGCAACCCTCGGTTTCATTTGATCAGTTATGGAACCAAAATGGCTGTTTAGTCCAAGGATGATAAGTTCCTCATTAGCTTTTTCCACGAGAGTCTTACAGGTCCTGCTTTAGAGTGATATCTTCAATTAAACCACTCTAAGATCTCTCGTTGGACAAAATTGGCTGACCTATTCATGGGTCAATACAAGTTTAATCTGGATGCAACTCCGACCCGGGAACAATTGAGCTCGATGTAGAAAGGAAGTGATGAACCTTTCAGACAATACGCACAGAGGTGGAGAGCCTTGGCAGCTCAAGTTCAGCCCCCATTAACACTATCTGAGATGTGTTCATATTTCCTGGGAACCTTGGGAAATCCTTTTATCAGGGCAATGGTCGAGGCAGCCTATAAGGATTTTGCAGACTTGATAATGGCGGGAGAAAGGATAGAGATTATGACCAAAGCTGGGAAGTTGTCGGTGAGCAATACAGAGAATGCTGCCTTCAAGAAGGGATTCCACCGAAAAGAAGGAACCCGAGGTGAATTATGTCCAACGCCAGCAGACCTTCAGACCCGATATTCCCCACAAAACTCAAGCCGCCAACTACCATATAACCTTAACCCTCACCTTCCATACCAAATACCTACACTTCCTTATTACCCGCCCCACCAAGCTATGCCTACCACAAACATTACCCCAACTCTGCAATTCCAAATCAATAATGTTCCCACACCATAACCATATATGCCAACTCGCCCAACCTATACCCGATACCCACCTACACCTCCACAAACTTACCAAAATGACCCACAACCTCGGCCAAACTTCCAGAATTAATGTCGTTTTTGTCCTCAAAACCTACCCTCTTTCCCAAGACTGTCCATTTCAAATGCAGACCTATTCCAAAAGTTGTTCGACACCCACCTCATTTCTAGAAATCCTGTACGTCCTTTAGAACCACCATTCCCAGCGTGGTATAACCCGAATTTGACTTGCAAATATCACATGGATATCCCAGGACATTCAATTGAATATTACGAGGCTTTCAAGACTGCAGTAAGGAAGCTTATTGCTTATGGGAAGCTTGACATTCAAGAAGAGGCTGGACCTAGTATCGTCAACAACCCAATCCCTAACCATAGTGGAAGGAATGAGGCGAATGCCGTGAAGATGGAAGGACCTCCAATAAAAAAAGTCATGAGCCTGCATACGCCGATGATTCGAATATTTGAGGGACTGAAGATAGCGGGTTATGTTATCACTTCACCAGCTTCATCGGTGAGAGAAGAAGAGAGGCATAATGAAGAGTCCAGGTGCGTTTACCACTGTGGGGCAACAGGACACGATATTGAGAACTGTTGGGACTTTAAGGATCGAGTCCAGAGGTTGCTCACATTGGGAGTAATACAAGCAAGACCAGGGGTAACTTCTTCTGAAGAGGTCCATGTGATTGAACGATTTATACTTAAGGTACCACCCCTCAACCAAGCTTCGGCGTCAGGGAAAGTAGTATTGACAGTTAAGAAGCCAACACCATTTGCTTGTAATGACACCCGCGCAGTGCCCTGGAGCTATGAAACAAGGGTGGAGATAAAGGGAGTCGGGGAAGGGACTTCGAATGCCCGAGTGGCAGAAATACATCAAGAGGGAGACCCAGTGACTAACATAGTCGGGGTAAGAGGAATAACAAGGAGTGGGCGATGCTATGGCCCAGTAGAGATAGAGAAGAAAAAGAATGTTAAAAAATGGAGTAAGGAGGAAAATGCAAGAGAAGAGGAGAGAGGGAAAGAAGAGGAAGAAGAATTTTTGAAGATCGTGAAACAAAGTGAGTACGATGTGATGGAATAGTTGAAGAGGACTCCAGCAAGGATATCCCTCCTGTCACTCATTTTGACATCTGAGTTACATCGAAAGGCGTTGCTAAGAGTACTAAATGAGGCTTATGTCAAACCCGATGTTACTCCTAAGAATGTTGTCAACATGGTGGACCCAGTAAAGCACATCAACATAATCACATTCATGGATGAAGAGATCACCTCTCGGTCTGAGAAAAACCCACGGGCCTTACACATGACCCTTAAATATAAAGGGTATATGGTTGCAAAGGTCTTGATTGATGGGGGGTCTGCGCTAAATATCCTACCGAAGTCAACTCTAACCTCATTATCAATAAGTGAGGATGAAGTGTTACCTCAAGAAATAGTGGTGCGGGCCTTTGATGGAAATAGGAGAAGCATTTTAGGAGAGGTGACGTTGCCATTAGAGATTGGTCCAAGTAATTTTCAGGTATTGTTCCAAGTTATGAACATTGAGCCTGGTTACACAATGCTCTTGGGGAGACCATGGATCCATGCTGCCGGTGCTGTTCCCTCAACCCTGCATCAAAGTGTTAAATATATTGAAAATGGGTCAATCATTATCATACATGGGGAGGAAGAGATCATGCTGTTAAAACCAGTTTTAGTGCCGTATGTGGAAAGTGCAGAGAAAGATGAAGAGAATTTGTGGCTTAGTTTTGAAATAGTTGAGACTAGAGTTAGTAAGGATGAATCCTCGATACAAAGTGTGGATCAAGTGGTGGCCCGAATTATGGCAAGTAATGGTTACGAGGAAGGAAAAGGCTTGGGCTCACAATTGCAAGGTACTCAGTCACCGGTGTCTTTCCCAGAAAAGTGGGACAAGTTCGGGTTAGGGTATGAGGCATCCCTGGAAGAGAGAACAAGGAGCATGACCCTCGGGAAGAAAAATGACAGGGGCAAGATGATGAATATTCCCCACCTGAGGGAAACATTCCCAGCACCAGCCGAGGTAATCATGTCTGGAATAGTCATTCGCTCCCAATACCATCCCACTGTTAATGCGTTGCATGAAGAAGGCCTAGAAGAAAGCAAGGCAATCCGTCCCCCTGCTGATGAGGAGCCGCTGAAGAACTGGCAGTCCGAACCAGTGATTGATATGATTGTGTCCAAAAAATTGTCTGGTCATATTTGTACTAAGCTGATGTTTAAGATTGGCTGTGTTTTGAGCTTATGTTTGTGCTGTTTGAGACATCAACTTAATGAATTTGCATGATTATTCAACATTCCTCCTCGTTGCACTTTAACTTGTCCACTTGCATTTATCATTTTTTTTCCTTTCATATAATATTTTGTTTTTTTTTCTTCTTTTATTCATTCCAGCTCTATTTTGCTTTTCCAACTCCACGAAAATTACCTTCCAGGGATCTGAGTCTCATAGAAAGTTCGCCTCACGAAAGGGACCTTGAAAACTCATCAATTATTTCCCATGCGATGTTTGAGGAAGAAGACCCTGGATCTAATGAAGAGGGAGAAGTCGTCGAAAGTTTTGAAAAATTACTGGAGTATTCCAAGAAGGAATTTGACTTGAATAGTGAGGAAGCCGAGGTGATTAACATGGGAACAGAAGAAGAGAAAAAGGAGTTGAAAATGGTGAAAAATCCTGAATGTCAAGAAATGATTGCACTCTTCAAAGAGTATATGGATGCCTTTGCTTGGTCTTATCGGGATATGCCTGGATTAGATCCAGAGATAGCATCTCATAAAATCCCACTATATCCAGATGTTGAGGTAAAGAAGCAGAAGTTAAGGAGGATGCATCCTGATATGTCCCTGAAGATTAAGGAAGAAGTGACTAAGCAGCTAGAAGCAAGATTTGTAGAAGTGTCAAGACACCCAGAATGGGTAGCCAATGTTGTGCCTGTGCCTAAGAAGGATGGAAAAGTCCGAATGTGTGTGGACTACAGGGATCTGAATAACGCTAGTCCGAAGGATAATTTCCTACTCCCTCATATCAATGTTTTGGTTGACAACACAGCTAAGAATCACAGGTTTTCATTCATGGACGGATATTCAGGGTACAATCAAATCCCCATGGATGTCAATGACAAAGAAAAAACCACTTTCATCACTCCTTGGGGGACATTTTGCTACACAGTGATGTCGTTTGGATTAAAGAATGCTGGGGCTACTTACCAACGCGCTATGGTTGCATTGTTCCATGACATGATGCACAAGGAAATTGAAGTATACGTGGATGATATAGTTGCCAAGTCTAGAGAAGGAGAAAGTCATGTGGCAGTTTTGCGTAAGCTGTTTAAAATACTCAGAAAGTACAAACTGAGGTTGAACCCTGCTAAATGTGTTTTTGGAGCATCCATAGGAAAGCTACTCGGGTTCATTGTTAGTAGAGAAGGAATAAATGTGGATCCAGATAAAGTGAAAGCAATACAGGAGATGCCTGCTCCTAAGACAGAGCGTGAAGTGAGAAGTTTCCTCGGAAGACTTAACTACATTGCTCGATTCATCGCCAACTTGACCAGTACTTGTGAGCCTATATTCAAGCTGTTGAAGAAACACCAGCCAAGAAAATGAGATGAGGAATGTCAAGGAGCTTTTGACAAAATAAAGGCTTATCTAGTGAATTCTCCTGTTTTGGTACCACCTACCTCTGGTCAGCCTCTGATATTGTACTTAACCGTGCTGCCAACCTCAATGGGAGCAATGTTGGGGCAGCATGATGAGTCGGAGAAAAGGGAGCAGGAAATTTATTATCTGAGTAAGAAGTTCAATGAATGTGAGGCCCGTTACATGGCTGTTGAAAAGACTTGTTGTGCTCTGGTATGGACCTCAAAATGGTTAAGGCAATACATGTTGTATTACACCACTTGGTTGATCTCCCGAATGGACCCCCTGAAGTATATATTTGAAAGCCCTCATGTTTCATTAAGGGTTTCAAAATGGCAGGTGATACTATCAAAATTCGACATCAAGTACATGACTCAAAAATCCTTCAAATGAAGTGCAATTGCTGATCATTTAGCCGAAAACCCTCTTAAGGGTGGACAACTAGTAACATCTGAATTCCCTGATGGAGAAATTTTGATAGTAGAAGGAGAAGAAGAGAAGGAGGATGAGTCTATTTGGAAGATGTATTTTGATGGAGCAGTCAACATGCATGGTAGTGGCATAGGACCCGTGGTTGTTTCACCAACTGGAAAACAATATCCAGTCGCTATTAAGCTTGATTTTGAATGCACCAATAATGTTACAGAATATGAGGCCTGTGTTAATGGTTTACAAGTTGCAATTGACTTGGGGATCAAACAGCTAAATGTATTTGATGATTCAGCACTCATCATTTATCAGGTGAACGGTGAATGGCAAACCAAAGACCCGAAGTTGGTGCCTTATCAAAAGTATTTGACCCAGCTGATCGAGAAGTTTGAGGAGGTGACCTTCTCCCATTTGACTCGAGATAAAAACCAGTTCGCAGATGCCTTGGCCACTTTAGCTGTAATGACCAAATTGGATGTTCACAATAATGTTCAACCTATCCAAGTAAAGATGCACAGTGAGCCTGCATATTGTGCTAATGTGGAGGATAAGCCAGATGGTAAGCCATAGTACCATGATATCAAGCAGTATATTCAACATAGAGAATACCCAACTTGGGCAAGTGAGGTGAACAAGATGACTATTCGTCGTCTGGCGATGGCCTTTTTCTTGAATGGGGAGATTTTGTATAAGAGAAGCCATGATGGCACTTTGCTTAGATGCGTGGATGCTTGTGAAGCTCGCATAATCATGTCCAAAGTCCATGAAGGGATTTGTGGAACTCATGCCAATGGTCATATGATGGCACGAAAAATTCTCAGAAGTGGTTATTATTGGTCCTCCATGGAAACAGACTGCATGGAATATGTGCAAAAGTACCAGAAGTGCCAGATATATGCAGATCAAGTAAATGCACCTCCATTTCCCTTGCACAATCTGGCCTCTCCATGCCCTTTCTCAATATGGGGAATAGATGTCGTTGGACCCATGAATCCTAAAGCTTCCAATGGTCATCGCTTCATTTTAGTGGCGATTGATTATTTCACCAAGTGGGTAGAAGCTTCCTCGTATGCCAATATCACTCAAAAGGTGTTTTTGAGATTCCTTAAGAGGGATATCGTCTGCAGATATGGAATTCCAGAAAGTATAATAACAGATAATGGCACCAATCTCAACGGTGCTGAGATTCGAAAATTTTGTGAGAGTTTCAAAGTCAAGCATCATAATTCAACTCCTTACAGGCCCCAGATGAATGGTGCAGTTGAAGCCGCAAATAAGAATGTCAAGAAAATTATTGCCAAGATGGTAGTGAACTACAAAGACTGGCATGAAATGTTGCCCTATGCTTTGCACGCGTATCGTACCAATATACGATCAAGCACCGGGGCAACACCTTTTTCTTTGGTATATGGGATGGAGGTTGTCTCTCCTATAGAAATTGAGATTCCTTCTCTAAGGGTTTTGATGGAGGTAGAGTTGGAAGAATCCGAATGGGTGAAGACTCGACATGAGCAGTTGAATATGATAGAAGAGAAAAGACTGACAGCTATTTGCCATGGGCAATTATACCAAAGCAGAATGGCTAGAGCCTTTAACAAGAAAATTCGTCCCAGAGAATTTTGTTCGGGAGATTTGGTTTTGAAGAAAATTCTCCCTAATCACGAGGATGCCAGAGGGAAATGGGCTCCGAACTACGAAGGCTCGTATATAGTCATGCAGACATTTTCAGGAGGAGCATTAATCTTGCAGAATATGGATGGAGAAGAATCGCCAAGGCCCGTAAATACTGATGTTGTCAAGAGATTCTATGCCTAGAAAAAAAAAGGGCCCGTTAGGCCGAAAACCCAAAAGGGCAGTCTAAGCAAAAGTTAGGGCAAACAAATAGGTAAGAACTCAAAGAAACTTGGCATGAAACTCCTGGAAGGGCTCACCAAATTGGGGCAATTCTTATCGGCATTTGACTGAATACACTGGGGCAATTTTGGTTACTTTTAATTGGCTACATGGGGGCAATTATTTTTGAAGGAATGAGGAGAAGATGTGTTGAAGGAAGTAACCACACAGAGGCAATAGTTGAGTTATCAGGCCATTGCAGGGAATCAATTGAATGAGGAACAAAGAACCAATACTGGGGCAAATTTTTCTTATCCTTTGTAACTTCCTTTACTTTCTAGGATTTCATCTTTCAAGCATGTGCCTTACTAAAGTTCATGTATGATCAGATCACCAAAGCAATAAAAAGAAGTTTGTTTTTTCAATGAATTTCTATCCATTCATGAATGCATGCTTACTTATTAAGTTATGTCTCAAATAGGATAAATTTATTGTTAACAATTTGATTTGACAATTTTACAACAATCCTTCAATGATTGACTTGGACTAAAAGATCTCAGTAGCTCAAAGTACAGATTGCAATACAGTATTCGATTTCGCTGCCAAAGAGAAAAGAGGAATCAAGAAAACTATAAGAGAAAAAAAAAAGGTGGAAAGAAGAAGAAGAGGGAGAGGAAAAATCGAGGTTGTCAGGTCCAACGAGCAAAAGCACGTGAACAAGGGTTTTGATTAGTTAAAGTTTTCCAAAAGTCACTGTTGGTTCAAAGGTCTTTTAATAAAACTAAAAAAAAAAAAGAAGAAACAAAAACAAAAAAAAGGGAGAAAAAGAAAAAAAAGAGAAAAGGAAAAAATCTTTTTGGATCGAGCTATCTTGTCTTTTTAAATCTTTATTTTTCGGGAGCACAGTAGCCCGCTTGTCTTTAAATTCCGGGACTCAGTTGCCCACCATGAATTTTAAATTCTGTTGAGCGCATCAGCTCCATGCATTTTAATTCCTGTCAATTCTTTTGAGCGCATCGGCTCCATGCATTTTAAATTCTGTTGAGCGCATCGGCTCCTTGCATTTTAAATTCTTTGAGCGCATCGGCTCCATGCATTTTAAATTCTTTGAGTGCATCGGCTCCTTGCATTTTAAATTCTTTGAGCGCATCGGCTCCATGCATTTTAAATTCTTTGAGCGCATCGGCTCCATGCATTTTAATTTCTGTTGAGCGCATCGGCTCCATGCATTTTAAATTCTTTGAGCGCATCGGCTCCATACATTTTAATTTTTGTTGAGCGCATCGGCTCCATGCATTTTAAATTCTTTGAGCGCATCGGCTCCATGCATTTTAATTTCTGTTGAGCGCATCGGCTTCATGCATTTTAAATTCTTTGAGCGCATCAGCTCAATGCTTTATAATTTCTGTTGAGCGCATCGGCTCCATGCATTTTAATTTCTGTTGAGCGCATCAGCTCTTTGCAGTTCATTATTCTTGCATTGTTTTGTTTTTCTTTTTGTATCATCGTGTGTATTTTCGGATAAAATATGAGTTTATATCTTTACTCATTCCTTATTACGAAAATATGAAAAACTGTGGTTATTCATATTCTCTAATAAGAAACAAGTAAAGAGGGGCAACTGTGAACACCATATTTTGACCGGGGTTTTTATTTATTTATTTCTTTTAAAAAAAACAACAAATAAAAAAATTTGAATTGAATTTTAAAAAATATATATATATACAAAAATCAAAGAATTGTTGTCCACAATTTTGGCCCTTTGTTCTAAACCAAATACATAAGCCCACCTAGTAAAAAAAAAAAAACAAACAAACAAACAAATATATAAAAAAATGTATATATATAAAAAGAAAAAAAAGTTTGCAGCTGGTTGGTCTTTCTTGTTTTGGTAAAAAAAAAATCATTTTTTCCTGTTCATTGTCTTTTTTCCTTTCTGGGGCATGCAATTTCAGAGACTCATTCACGTAGCTCAAGCAGCACATACTACACACTGCTGCAGGGGACAAGACAGCTTTATCCCCACTCATTTTCACGACCTCACCTGCACAATTGCATCCACTCACTCACTTTTACGTTTCACGTAGCACACACTGCTGCCCCTACTAGCACTAACCCTGACTTCACGACACAATTGCACCCACTCACGTTCAAAAACCCACTCCTTCCTCACAGGGCAGCACGCACACCCCACTCCTTCCTCCACCCACAAAACACTTTTTTTCTTGATCCCCCTAACGATACCACCCATGCATAAAAAATGTCTCTATCTTGCTATCTTTTTTTTTAGAAGAAAAGGCACCATCAATAAATAAAAAGGGAAGACTGCAACCTTCACCAGGGGACTTTGATTCTTCTAGCCATATCCTCCAAAAATCGGGAACCACCTCCAAACCTTCAAAACCGTGAAGCTCACCTTTCATCCCCACCTCCAAACCTTCACCACCATGACCAACCTCCACTCTTCACTCTCCCAACCGAAACCACCATTAACCTCCATCAAAACCAACTGCCACCCATCATCAGCTAACCCGAACCCACACTCCTACAACCACCGTAGCAGCCCAAACCGTGCTACCCTCATCCATCGTGAACCACCATAGCCATGGGTCTTCTTCCGTAACCACCATTCTCGGATCTGTGACCCAATCCTCACCATCTTTCTCACCTACACCAGTAGCTACCGTCATCGCCGAGAACCCCTGCAACTCCATAATCCGTAGCCATCCTCACCATCTTCACTTCGAACCGGAGCTCCACCGGATCTGCAGCCGGATCGTATCATCCCCTGTTCTGCAGCTCCACACCGCGTGCCAGGTCCCCTACGTTTTCGTTTTCTTTGTTTCTGTTTGCTTTTCGTTTTCATTCTTTTTTTAATTCATTATTATTTTTATTGTTGTTTTAATGGTTTAGGTTGGGTTGATAAGATTGGGTTGTTTTATTTGGTTTGGGCATTAAAGTTTTAGTGAGTTTAGTGGACCAGAGTTTAATATCTTTTAAAAAAAAAGGTGAAGATTTACATTTTGAAACATTTGGTGTTGGTTATTGGGTTTGGGTATAATAGGATACATAATAATTTTGATTTTGTGGGATTTATTTTGAATCTAATATGCATAAAAAATAAAAATAATAACAAAAAAATAAAAAATATATTTCAGTTCTTATTTGATAGTGTTTATTTTGTTTAATGATATGTTTTATGTTGTGTCTCGTGATTAATAGGAAGCCGAAATAAAAAATGAAAAATGATTGAAAAATAAAATAAAGAAAATAAAAAATGGAGAAAAATTTGAAATTTTGTTAAAAATAAAAATAAAAATTGTTTTGAGTTGTTTGGTTTGTAATGCTTATATTTTATTTATTTATTTTTTGTATGTTCTTGTATTTTCTTAAAAAATAAATAAATAATTTTAATCGATGCAATGACCACTAATGTTGATTGAATAACGGATGTTATCTTCAATGTCAGTTGGATCATAAGGGTTTATTGAGTAGCCTAGTGCTAACTTGAATCTGCATACAAAATATATATATATATATATATATATATATATATATATATATATATATATATATATATATATATATAAATCTTTTAATCCATGCAATGACCAATGATGATGATTGAATAGCGAATGTTATCTTCATTATTTTGTTGGATCATAAGGGTTTATTGAGTAGCCTAGTGCTAACTTGAATCCTGTGCAAGAATAGATTCACTTTTTTTTTTAAAATCAATTAACCCACACTTATTTTATAAAGAACTACGTAACTTTGAGTTCCCCATTGCACCAGGGGATACGTAGGAGCAGAATTTCATTTCTGTCAAGCCAAAATTAAATTTTCATAATTTTGTGGTTTCGTTTTTATAAATAATTACAATGTTTTGGGTAAAATAAATATTCCAAGGATTGTTAATAATTTGCACAATTAACCTAAGGTACCGTCTTAGGACGGGTGTGTTAGGGGTGCAGTGGGATTAAGTTTCCACCCTTCCCTAAGCATAACCGACTCCCGAATCCAATCTGGTTTCAAAGACCATTTTCAAAGAAAGGTTTTCCAATTTTTCCTAAGTTAAAATAAAATTGGTGGCGACTCCATTTTGCATTGTCATATTTTAAAATCACTTGAGTTGCTATTTTTCGCCGCGATCCCAGTCACGACAGATGGCCAAAAAAATATTCTCACAATAAAAATGAATGGTTCAAAACTCACTCTACAAAAATATGGTATCCACATGCTTTCATCAAATTTTCTAATTATTTTAATTTTTCAACAAAGAGACATGCAGAAGCAGCTTGAATAATGTGAAACAAGTTGAGCAAGATGATAGAAAATTTTTTTCTCACAAAAGTGATATAATGATAATATGACTAAAATTCAAGTAACTCTCACCCCTAATTAAAACCAAACATTGTCCTCAATGTTTTAAATTAAATTTAGTAATTAAGAAATAGTCACCAATATGCAAAAAAAAAAATTGGGACAAAAAATAAACATTGTAATGGGGAGGAGTCACATACCTGAAATGTATAGCAATTAAAAAAAGAAGATGAGAAGAAGATAACTACATCCTGACAATGGTTAGCAATGACAAAAATAACAAAAATAAAATAAAGTAAAATGAAATAAACAAACACGTAAACTAATTTTTTTTTGTGGATTTTGAATTTTTTTAATTTTTTTGTTGGCCGACATTATTTACATTCCCATACAAAGGCTCTGAAATCTGAGAAACACTTAAGCCGACTCAATTAAAACCAAAAACTCAAACTAAAAGCTTACCTTATTTTTGGTAGACATGGTCGTCTACCAAAGTCTCATCTACATCTGGATCCTTCAACTTAAGGTACGGCTTCAACTGCCGACCATTTACCAAAAAGATTGCTTAAAGGCCTTGCTACCTTTCTAAAATCCTTGATGAACCTCCTGTAGAAACCTGCGTGCCCTAGAAAAAATCTAATTTCTTCCACAGATTTAAGGGGAGGAAGGTTATAAATCAAGTCAACTTTAGTCTTATCATCCTCAATGCCATCTTTAGATATGACGTGACCATCATCAACATTAACATGATTCAAGCATGCCAATAATGGATCATCACAATTAGAATGCATAAATGAGTCATGATCCAAACTATCAATTACATTCAATTCATGCACCTCATTATCGTAATTATCATCAGACATTTGTTTACTGATATAAAAAATAATAAGGTCAACAGTCATGTTCCCAAATGATAGTTTCATCACACCACTCCTACAATTAATCAATGCATTAGATGTGGCAAGGAACGGGCGACCCAAAATAACATAAATTGGGGGATAGGGACCACAAATAGGCTCAGTATCAAACACAACAAAATCAACAAGAAAGTAGAAATTCTCAATTTTAATCAACACATCCTCAACAATGCCCCTAGGATATTTAACTAATCTATTAGCTAATTGGAAAGTCATCTTAATTGGTTTCAACTCCCTTAAACCTAACTGCAAGTAAATAGAATAAGGAAACAAATTAACACTTACACCTAGATCTAGTAAAGCTCTCTCAACATGCCCCAATTTTACAAGCAATATTGGGTGATCTAGGGTCTTTATACTTAACATGATATTTATTGAGAATCACAAAACTTACCTGCTCTGTCAAAAAGGCCTTCTTGGGAACATCAGACTTCCTCTTCATAGTGAGAAGATCCTTCAAGAATTTAGCATACGTAAGCACCTATCTAATAACACTAAGAAAAGGCAAGTTAATTTGCACATGTTTAAAAATCTCCAAAATATCACCTGACTGCACAGTGTTTTAGATTTACTAATCTGTGAGGAAAAGGGGTCTTAGACACATACTCATTAACTTCAGGCTCTACATCTTTAGGAGTAGACACATTAAGCTTTGAGGGCACATTATCCTTATCTGAATTATTCTTATCCCTAGAACTATTAGCTTCTAACTTCATATATCCTTCACAGGCTCTACAACATGATTATCTATTTGCTTCCCAAACTTAAGGGTGGTGATAGACTAAACCTGCTCATTTTTCCTATTAAAGCTAGATGTTTCATGAACTGCATACTGTCCTTTAGGATTAGAGATAGGTTAACTAGGGAACTTTTCTCTCTCCCTTTCTTCCATCTAACTGGCCAACTGACTCATCTGAACTTTCAACTTTGCTATAGCATTAGTATGCACTTGGGTAACATTCTTTATCTCTTGAATGGCATTGGTAGTCACTCGGCTGATATTTCTCATCTCTTGCATAAATTGACCAAGAGTCTCCTCTAGTGATGATTATTGCCTAGACTGACCTGGTCCTTGATTTGGGAAATATGATGGCTATTGGTATCCTTGGTTACGCTGCTTGATTTGAGTCTGACTCTCCATAGGTTGACCACCTAAGTTACCTGAAAAGTTATTTTGCTTCCAAGAAAATTTTGGGTGATTTCGCCAATTAGGATTATAAGTATTATTAGCAAAAGATCTCCCTATTGTGTTTCCCTGCTCAACAAAACAATCATTATTAACTGCATAATAAGAGCACATAGAAGAAGCATGCATATTACTCCCACAAAATGTACAATTTTCTTGTTGGACACTATTAACCTGACCAACTCCTTTATTGAGTGATAGGGACTTAACTTTACGTGCAATAACATCTAGTCTAGCTTTGATATTTCTATCCTTACTAATCTCATACAAACCTCCCTTCTTAGGTTAGGTTGATCTATCCCAACAATTAGCAAAGTCCCACTATTGAGAATTTTCAGACAAATCCTCAAAAAACTAATAAGCCTCCTGTGCATTCAAATTCAAAAATATACCACCATTCATAGACTCAACTAAGCCTTTATTAGATTGTGTCAACCCATTATAAAAATACTGCACAAGGTGCCATTTTTCAAAACCATGGTGAAGGCACCTCACAAGCAAATCTTTAAACCTCTCCCAACTTTCAAAGAATTTTTCATGGTCTTCTTGACAAAAATATGAAATTTCCTTTCTCAAGAATTTGTTTTGGACATGAAAAAAAATTTAGATAAAAACTTTTGGCTCAACATTTCCCATGACGTAATAGAGTTAGAGGGTAAAAAATTTAGCTAAGTTTTTGTTTTATCTTTTAATGAAAACAGAAAAAGACACAAACACACAAATTTTGCAAAAAAATTTTGAAATTTAAATGTTTCACAAATTTCTAAATAATCCTTGACATGTATGTATGGGTGTTACCTATCTAAGTCATGAAAAATTGGAAGTCGATTGATAACTTGAGGTTTAATCTCAAAATGGGTAGTAGTAATAGTAGGCAAAACAATGCATGAGGGTGGATTCATAGATATTGGGCAAAATAAGTCCCCGGTAACAGCGCCAAAAACTTGTTGTGACTTAATTAAAAGCATTAAAAAACTCGCAAATGCACGAATCGTACTCAAGTACAGTTGAGAAAGTATGTGGTCGATCCCACAGAGACTTAGAGTTAATTTTAAGTATTGAGAAATTCTTTCTAATCTAGTCTCATAAATTGATGAGCCAAAGATACAAAAATTAAATTAAATAAATAACTAAAATAAAAAGTAAATTAAAAGAAAGCAAATATATAAATTTGGTTTTAACTAGATGCAAGATGACTAAGGTTCAAAATCCACCAAGATTAATTTTAACATTAACTATGTCAAATTATTATACCCAAATAATTTATCTCATGAACATCCAGTGACAAAGCATGTGCTCACAGAAAATCTATCAATGTAGCACTAAAAATAATAATTAAGTGTATGATAAAATTTTCCTAATTAATAGTAAATTATCAAATCATCAAATGCATCCATAATAAGAAATCACAATTGATATCGAACAATTATCATAAACACTTAGATAATATAAATAAATTGCAAAGTATGAGAAAAGTATGACTGAACTCATCTAAAAATTCATTGATATAATTTGATAGGAAAATAGAATCAATAAGCATTAAATCCTAAAATTGGGTGATAACAATTCAACATAGTAATGCCATAACAATCATGGTTTCATCATATTCTTAGTATAGAGAATTTAGCAAGACATAGTAAGATTAGAATACAAAAAAATTATCTCACTGATATTCTCCATTGCATGCAACTTCTTCTTTTTTTCTCTGCTGCAACGTTGCTACGCCGCTTTTGGTCTCCTCAATATATCTCCCGTGCACTTTTCCTTTGTCTATTAGTAAGAGATTTTTCCTAATAGAAGTGTATCTTGCACATAATCTCCTTAATTGATCATCAAATAATAAAAAGATATTGATTGGATTTAGGAAACTAAATTTAGGAAACTTAATCTTCTTTTATTGAAGGCTGCCAGATTTTCATCTTTTTATTTTTATTTGTTTATTTGTTGTGGACCCAAGTCTTGATTTCTTTCTTTAATTAAACTTGCTGCCAAATTGCCATTATTTTTGTTGTCCAAGATTCTTTAACAAATTTCCTATAATTATCACAATAATTAAATTAATGACTTCTTTAAATAAATCAATCAATAGTATTATAAAGTCACTAAAATTAAATATAATGAGATATAATAATGCCTATTTTTTATAAGAAAAATATATAAAAATTATGCTATTATCAGGTAGTATCCTTTTTTCGGATACCGACAAGTGTTATTGCCGTAACCTGGGCATCAATTAGATACTTTTAACCACTTTAAACTTGCTTTAAGTTTATGGGTTAAGGTCAGACTCGTAAGGACATAGGTTAAAACCTTTAATCTCACTTCAAAACTGTGGAGTATGGTCAAGTGGGTTACCTTTTTTAACCTTCACTTTTGCATTATAATATCTTATCCAAAAGGGAACTTGTATTCTTCAGACCTCTTCAAGGTGTGATAACCTTGTGGGTTGCAATGGTTGCAATTGGGATAGTTGTTACTTTTCAGAACTTTTATTTTTCCAACCTCGCCAAGGCACTTTGGCTTTGTGGGTTGCATGTTTAAATATTCTTAACCTCTATAGGATGACATCCGTCCATATGGGTTAAGGTCAAGTTAGTGGGGACTCGGGTGAAAACCCAAAGCTCTCTATGAAGAGGCAAATGTCGACCTCGCAGGCTATCTAGCTTAACCTTAACATGATGCAATTGGGATATTAGGACCCATTAGGGAACATATCCCTGGGACCTCATCAGGGAGGCGTTGGGCCTTGTGGGTAGCGCCGAGATGATGTTATACTAAGGTACTCGTGGACAGGAGGTCCTATCGAGGTATCAGCCAAAACGAGAATAGGTCGAGGTACTAATGGACGGGAAGTCACGCTGAGGTACTGATTAAGGTGGAGCCCAACTTTGGACGAGAACCTTCATTGTTGGAGTGTTTGTTAACCTCGTTGAGTATAGTAATTAGTTTTCTTTTTGAAATTTGGCAACTTGGAGTACAACATTCCCTTTTTGGGTTTACTTTTTTGATGTGTAATAGTCTCTTTTTGAGTTTACCTAGAGTCCCCATTTAGGTTTACCCTTTTGGGTATTCCTCTTTAGGGGTAGTCTCAGTTTGATTTTATCTTTTGGAGTACAGTAGTCCCCATTTGGGTTTACCCTCTTGGGTATTCTCTTTTTGAATTTACCTTCTTGATGTATGGTATTCCTCTTTTGGGTTTACCTTCTTTGAGTATGGTAGTCCCCTTTTGGGTTTACTTTCTAGAATATAGTAATCCCCATTTGGGTTTACCCTCTTGGGTATTCTCTTTTTTGATTTACCTTCTTAGCGTACGATAGTCCTCTTTTGGGTTTATCTTCTTGGGTTTACCTTCTGGAGTACGATAGTCCCTATTTGGATTTACCCTTTTGGGTATTCCCTTTTTGGATTTACCTTCTTGGTGTATGGTAGTCCCCTTTTAGGTTTATCCTCTTAGGTCTCTTTTTTGGGACTACCTTCTTGGCATATGGTAGTCCTCTTTTGGGTTTACCTTCTTGGGTTTATCTTCTTGGAGTATGGTAGTCCCATTTTGGGTTTATCCTCTTGGGTTTACCTTTTAGAGTAAGGTAGTCCCCATTTGGGTTTACCTGTTTGGAGTCCCTATTTGGGTTTACCCTCTTAGGCATTCCCTTTTTGGGTTACCCTCTTGGGTGTGACCGTTTGGGTTTATCTTGAGGTGTATTCCTTTTGGGTTTACCTTTTTAAGGTATGGCCCATAAGGGTTGTGCACTAAGGCGGAGCCACGACAGCGGCTAGTGGATGGTGGATTCTGTGTAGCAAAGGCACGATTTTGATTTTGTCTAATTTTTACCATGGTGGTGATGGTGGGACTTGAAGTTTATCTCTTCCCATAGACAGCACCAATGTTCTAAATGGCTTTCAGAGGTGTCGTACCTGACTTAGTTCAAAGTGGTTGTAGAAGGTGGATTCCTCCGTAGCACGGTGGCAGTGACGATGGTGCAAGGAGTGGGTACCTGCAAAAGGCAATCTGATACTCAAGTTAGACCATGCACAATGTGGGTAGTGTTTGAAATTAGATGCATACCGTTGTGACCTTGTGTGATATTTATAGGAGTATCTTGATAGATAAGGATCTTGATTAAATTTATATTAAATACTATTTAATAAGGATAAGAATTTATTAAGATCATTATCTCTTATAACTAACTTCTCTATTTATGAGGGATTCTATGAGAGATTTACTCTTCATAAATAGGTATATTTACTTATCTCAAAAGTGCTCATATATATCAGAGATCTAACTTTAGTAGGCTGGGTTGTTCTTGAACTGCTAACCCTGAACCTGGTCTAGAACACAAATAAACAACAACTTACCTCTTTCATCGAAGGGAAATATTAGACTTTTGCGAAAGCAACCTAAACTCGACACACCGCTTTATGTATGAAACAGTTTCTCCATTATGCTTGTTTAGAGTGCCAGTGGTTAGGGACGAGTCAATATGACAATACAACTAATTTTGTTCTTTGTAATGATAAGATATACAGAGAGTAAGAGAGAGATTTAATTGTGGATAAGCATTTTGTAATGATGATTTTCTGTCACAAATTAGCATGATTGCACATACCGAAGATGGTTGTACACATGCTTTTCACCCAAAGAAACACAATAAAGTGATATTTTATTATTTTATTTTGGTGACTTAAGTGATATTTTACTTTTAATTTTGTAATGCAGCAATTAAGTGTCCTAACCATACGAAGAGTCACCTTAATAGTATAAATGGGCTTTTTGTTTAAACTTTAAATTCCATCACAAGCCCTCAATCACCCACTGAAAGAATAGAAGAAAACCATCAATCCCCCATGACAACCTTTGATGATCTTTCCCATTGAATTGTTGTTGGTTATCATGGTCGCTTCTCATTCATTGGCTGACTTCTAACAAATGTTAATAAGTTGTAGATTCTTCTGAGATGCAGGGAAAGAGCCATTTGTAACACCCGTGAAAATGTGATAGACTTGTATAAGGTTACAGAGGTAACCTAATACTTAATTATCATATCGATGAAGTTTTGTGACCATCTGAGCATGTTTAGTCACTTTGCTGTAACTCTATGTGTAAAATATAGCTATTTTTCAGCCCTGTTTTTGGCTTAAACTGCTCAATTAATGGAGATAAGTGTGGAGAACTTGTTTCTAGGTCCAAAATGTGTGGAAGTAAATGCGGTTAAAGTTTGAGAGTTTTCAAAGTTAGTTTGACATTTTTAAGCATACTCGTTGTGTGTTTTAGTGCTGGATTGACCCCTAGCAGATATGAAAATTTGTGAAAATGGTGAAACAAGTTTTTTAATGAATCTTATAATTTATTTTAATTTTGTTGAAAGTTAGGAAACTTGATTTGGTGATAACTAAGTATTCTTAACTATTCGGGTGAATTTTGTTCACTTAAGTGACCAAAATATCAGGACACGACCCTGTTTCTGTTTTGGGGTCTATTTAAGGCCAAAATGTCAGTCTTAACTCACTTTTCTTTTCTTCTCTCATGGCTGCTTAGGGAAAACAAGGGAGAAAGGGATTCAAGGCTTTGAGGAAGGAGGATCTTCTTTAAAGGAAGGCAAGGAGCTTAACTTTTCAGAGGAGTGGTTAATCGATTTGATTTCTGGAAATTGAGGTAGGGGAAATCTATTTTACTTACTTGTTTTTCATTCTTTTATTTTGGTTCAAGAGAAGCTTGAAGAGGAAATGATGGTTTGAGAGGTGATTTGATGTTTTATAAGTTGAATCTTGATGTGGTTAGTATGTTGAGTTAGAAACTGAATTGTGGATGTGTTTAAATTAATCTTTCATCTTTTGGAGCCTTAATTCCCACTTTAGGTTATTTTTTAGGGGTTAGGTCATGATTGGATTTTAATTCACAAAAGTGTTGATTTAAATGAAATTGAAGTGGATTAAAGGTTGCTATGTGTAGAGGAACCTTGATTGAGGTTAGAAAATCACTTGGAAATGATTTTGAGTGATTGTAAGATCACTTATTCCCAATGGGATAGTGATCATTTCTGCAAAATTATGTAGAAACTGTTTCTGTGTTTGAGCGCCTAGGCGTTGAATGGCTGGGCGTCTAGGCGCCTAGTGCCCAGGAAGAACTTGTTATGTGAGCCCTTATTTTAGGAAATGGAAGGGGATCACTTGTGTGATACTTTCTTCTATGCTTCTTAATGAGTGTTGAAACACTAGTAGGAGTATTAATTGGAGATGTGAATGGTTTGAATCATAATGATTTGCAATGCTAATTATAAGTGTTTAATTAGTAATGATGATATACTTGATTGTATGTGTTGCCTTATTGAAAAGTGTGTGCCCCGCAGATGTGGGTGATTACTTTTTGATAGGTGTGAGCCCCGTAGATGTGGATGATCTATATTTAGGTAAGGTGGATTGTATCCTTCCTATTATAGAATTTTTTAAGATGGATTTCCTTACTCATTATCGATAACTATGTAGTTGATGGACTTCACTACCCAAGGGGAAATAGATTTTCTCTGTGATAATGATGTTGCTGGATGGACTTCCAATGCTTGTTCAAGGTTATGGTTGTGACTTCCATTACTTTATTCAAGTTTCATGCATTTATGACATTACCATGGAACTATAGGTTCCTGGATATGGTATCATACATTATTCATTTCCATACTTAGGAATTATGCATAAGCATAAACACTAGACATAACTTAGCATAGCATGGCGATTGTATGGGCGGTTGCTTTCATAACATTAATCATACATTACAATTGTGTGGGCGATTGCGTGACTTTGAGATGGAGATGTTGTTGTTGCTTCTGTGATTGATGTGTTAACATGATAATTGTGAATATTATCTATTTTGTACATATGTAAATATGCTGGTATTGGAATACTTCTACTGAGATATATTTTCTCACCCTGATTGTGTTGCCATGTAAATCCAGGTGCGAGTTCTTCGAAAGGGAAGAGGAAGATGTATGAGGATTAGCATAGTATGGATGTTATTTTGAGCTAAGCATATATTTGTTTTATATTTGCTTAGTTGCTTGGAGTTATCTATAACAATATGCCCTTTGAGACTGTGATGTATATATATAATTTTTGCTATCCTGGCTCTCCATATTTACTCATTATGTATGAATGATATGGATTGGTTGTTGATGTATGTTAGTAGTAGCAGGACCAATATTAGGTTATTTATTTATATGACGATATATTTGGGTAGCAAATATTGAGATATTACATTTTGGTATCAGAGCGGGACCGCTCCCAATACGGTATGGTTCGGGGACGAACCATGCCGAAGCTGGTGGGCATGTGACACCTGAGGCCGATGAGGGCGGGAAGTGGTTGCCGGTGCAAAAGATGGAGCACGAACAAGGAGCGGCTCCTGGCAGGCTTCTAGGCGGAGGGACACATGAATGAACTGAATATACACCGGAATGAGAGGGATTCAGAGACTGTGCAGGTATGGGACTGTATAGTTGATAATGACTTAAAGGAATTGATTAGCACCACCCATATCAACAAGATGCATCTTTTTTTTGGGAGCCAAGAACATAAGTACTCCATAGTTAAGCGTACTTGACTTGGAGCACTTGTGGGATGGGTGACCTCCTGGGAAGTTTCCTAGGATGCGTGTGAGTGAGGACAAAGCAAGCTGAAAAGACTCATGTTGGTTTGTGGGGACACTCATCAATCTTGCAGGCAGTCTTGGGGCATTACACCATTAGTTCTCAATTATGCTTCTTTGGTAAGGTTCCCATTTGCATGTATCCTTGCACTAGTGCTAGAAAAGTCGTGATTTTTTGGACCAATGCCTACAACGTGGGAACCTAGAGTCTAACTTCCATGAAGGTATTAAAATTTATGTAAATAGCTGAAAAGACCCGTGTTGGTTTGTGGGAACACTCATCGATCTTGCAGGCAGTCTTGGGACGTTACACCATTAGTTCTCAAGTATGCTTCTTTGGCAAGGTTCCCATTTGCACGTATCCTTGCACTAGTGCCAGAAAAGTCATGGATTTTTGGACCAGTGCCTACAACGTGGGAACCTAGAGTCTAACTTCCATGAAGGTATTAAAAATTACGTAAATAACGATGGAATTTTTTCATCACTGATCCATTAAATTTCGTCACTATAATAATTAGTGACAGAATCTGTCACGGAATGGTGTATGTCACGTAATCCTTGATTGCTAATTTCTCAATGATGAAAATAGAGTTTCATTGCTAAATAGCGACAAACTTTTTCATTGTTATTTTAAAAAAAAATTGTCGCTAACATCTGTAGCCAAAGTTTGTTGATTATTAAAATATTATTATTTAGCAAAGGTTTTAGCAACGAAAAATATTCCGTCGCTAAAATGAAAGTATAAATATGTGTTTTTTAGCTCGAATTATTTTCGTCGTTGATGACCTAAATTTTTTATTTTTTATTTTTTTGAATTTTTAAACATTCCAATTATATAATTTAAACCTATAAGCAACACAACAATACAACAATCCAATTTAAAATCCAACAACAAATTTTTAAAATTTTAAAATATCATTATCATAACTGCATGTCAAGTCATATCACAAAGTATTTCAAAAGGTCAATGTAAAAGTATTTCAAAAGATCAAGGTAAATATAAATTAAGTTAAATATAAATTAAGTTATACAGGTTCTTTATCAAAATAAACATGAAGACAATGTATCAAACATCAGGAGAAAAAAAGTTCATAGTCATCCTCATCCCCTTCATGAAGTGACTCATCCTCATGACTGCTGCCTGTAGCTTGTGAGCCACTAATAGATGCGTTCAAGTATTGTAGGATTATGTTGATTATGTCTTGCTGTTCCATCATCTGCATACTGAGACTTGCAACCAAACTCCTCATTGCTTCCATCTCCAATTGTGAACAACCTACAAATCATGATGATGACAATGTAAAGATAAATCACAACTACAAATCACACACTTCATTGCACCTATATAGACTCCACCACATTCACACATTTGCAATATTCCAGTTGTATTTAGGCACATAAACAAAAGCTTGCCACAAATTATTTTCCATCTGTCAAGGTGAATTGACCCAATTCTTTATGTAGATCTGCACCAAAATTAGACAGTTAGACTATTAACAATACTTGCAAGACTACCAAGAAATTAAATCCTCAAGATTACTTAGTATAATATTTTGGCATTGACAATGAAAAAACTATTCACATTAGATATATAACATTTGCCATCTTTGATAAATCAACTCTAATAAATACATAGAGATATACCATATATAACTGAAAAACAAAACCCATCCCACCCTTAAAATTTTCATTGCTCAAGGTAAACATGCAACACACGTGTCAAAACTAGTTCATTATAAGTGTAAATATAATAAATTCAGTTTAGGTGAAAAATATATGAATTGAGAGAGTAGAATATCAATGTGCAGGAATAAGGTTTTGGGTTATGTGACTGTGAGAAAGGGAAAAAAATAGCATTTAGTGGTAATTTATCAAAACAAGTTATTGAAGAACCAGTCGAGACTGGATTTTCAACTGACCTTGCTGCAAATGATCCCTGCATGATATAGCATACAAGAGCCACCACATGGATGATAATGAAAACATGCAGAAGAAAAATTAGGAAAAAAATGTTTAAAGAAACTAATTAGTATATGATATAAAGACAAGGCAAAACACAAAAATCAATTGATTTGTAAATAATAATTCCAACTTGTCATATCATTGATAGGTAAATAGATATCAACACCATGTACTTATATGTATTAATTATAAGGCAATGAATATTTATTATTTGATGAGCATATATATACATTTTGTATACTCAACTTAAAATAATTAGCCAACAAATACATGGCCATTTAGAATGATGACATCCTGGTAGCATCTTAAAAGTCCTCTTAACATTTTAGAACTTCCATTGTTGACCACCAACACCTACAGAAAAATAATGAGACATTAAGATCAACAAAATAAACAAAAGAAAATCAAAATGTTAAACAACCCACTAACATACAGCTAGTGGGTATGTGAGTAGAATTTTCACAACCAGTTAGATTCTTATAGTATAGTGGAAGTGCAATGACAAATGAAGTGCTTCCTGCAAAGGCCTAGTCATATTATACAAGTAAATAATGTCAATTAAGTGTAAGATATAACTCATATAGTAGACTCCAGACTACCAAAGACATGATTTTATCTTGATTCCTTAATAATAGTCCACAATAAATAAAATATGTTTACCAACATTTACCTGAGCATAGCCCCAAGAATATGCACCTTCTCAAGCTTACAATTGTTAGTTCCAATGTACTTGCCAAGTCATCAAAACATAATGATTAACTTCCTAGGATACTAACTTTTTCCATTATAAAAGAGGAAGAGTACCTATAACACAAATAAGTCTTAAATGTGACTTAACCTCATATATATGGACAGTAGTTCAAAATCATTGCCTAGTGTACATTTTAGTCAACAAGTTCTATGTAAATGTTGACCAAAAACTTATGTTAGTTGCTATAAAATTCATGCATTCCAATACTTTTATTATATAACGTAGAGGCATGCAACCAAGTAGCTAAGAAAAATAAATAGAAGAAATAGATATAAATCACACAAAACACTTCAAAAAACATGGTGGATGATACTTCCATCCATCCACCAAGTCTATGAAAACAAACTCCTTTTCCAACTCCCCCTTCTCATCACTAATCTCACTCAACTCATCAAAACCAGTAGACATGTCTATGATCTCACTCAACTTAACTCCATCATCACTCGTTAATGTCCTGTACAAGATTTTAATAAATGAAAAAAGAGACTACTAATATTGGCTAACTCATAAAGGAACCCTATGCAAAGGTTCCAAAGTTTATTTAAAATACTTTAATTTCAACAGGCCCTTGTCTTCTCATCATTATAAATATAACTAACAAAAAAAAAATGCTCAGGTTGAAGCTTGATTCAGAGATTACACATGTAATGCTCTATTTAAAAAGCTGTTAACAGTACCCTTAACGAAAAGAAATAAGATGAAACTACATTATTTTTGTGTGTAAAGAAACTTCGACCTTAAATTAGTCACCTATTACACTGAGATGAATTGAAAGCAGTTCCATTTTCACATACTCCTTTCCATTTTTTGTGGAATAGGCCCCATCCCTTCAAAAGGAGAACACTCTGGAATACAGATAGAGGCTCACAAGACGAAAAACAAAAGAAGCCAAAAACAATTAAGTCAAAAGGACAAAAGCTAGAAATCATATATATTTAGATGAACAAGCTCTATGGATACACTATTTAGAATTTAACCCCACAAATCATGAAAGTTGGATCAAATGCCTTTGTTGACCTTATTAGTGTGTATAATTCATCTTTGAGAATGGGGATATATATTAATAAAATTTCTTTTCATTCTTTCTTAAATTCTTCTCCAGAAATAATTTAAAAAAATAAAAAATGATATACATGAATACCTAAGAAGCCAAAAGAAAAAAAAATAATGTACATGAACAACTAAGAACCCAGAACTTAAAAAAAAATTATGCTTACTGTGGCTGCTGGCAGTGGCGTTGTGATGGTGTGAGCTCGCATGACTTATGCCTTGTGGACTTGCAATGGCATCGTGACCAGGTGGCTACTTGCAATGACATGCTGCAAGGGACAATTTGGGGAGGCATTAGGGATTTAAGGCTAGGGTTCTAATGGGGAGGGAAACAGAGAACGAGAGAGACGATGAGATAAGAGATAAAGAGAAACATACAGAGAAATGAGTAGGTGGTTGCCAGTGGCGCGTCGTGCTCATCTACTTGAGAAGAATAATAGTGATTATTACAAACTAATACAAAGTCATGATTTCAATTACTATCACAGTCACTACACTATTAATAAAAATAAAATTTTACCCAAAATTGCTTCTGAGAATAGAGGTCCAACACGATGCAGCAATCACGGGTGGTGACGGATGGGAGAAGCTAGCGACGGTGTGCAGGTGCGAGGCTGAGATTTGTGGTGGTTGACGGCAGGTCTTGGAGGTTGGGATTAGGTCCTCTTATGGGTTAGATTCCTTTGGTTTTAGGTGGTGGTTTTTGGTCATAGTGGAGTTCATGGATGGCACTCGTCGTGGTCGCAGTGGTTGCTAAGCTGGTGAGTGCGGTGGTCACATTGGTGGTATGGAGGTGAGGATGGAGCGGCTCTGCTGCTGAGTACTAAAGGGAGAGGAAATGGAAAAAAAAGGGAGGGAATTATATAAAAGTATTATTTTAATTATAAAAATATAAAACATGTAAAAATAAGAACGAAAACTAAGCATGGCATAGCGGTAAGTCGAGTGTCATTGTCATTACAATGTAGTAAGTTTGATTCCTACCTTTGGAGTTTTATAAATAAAATTATTATTTGTTTTTATATAAAAAATTTAGCAATGGAAAATTTATATATTTCATATAAATTTGTTTTTATATAAAAAACTTAGCGATGGAATTTCTGTCGCTATATATTTCATACAATAAAACATTTATTTTTTAAGTAAAAAATTTCATTTGTTTTTAAATAAAAACTTAGCAATGAAAAAAATTTCTGTCGTTATATATTTCGTACAATAAAATATTTATTTTTCAAGAAATAACGTGGTTTAGTGATGGATTTTATCACAAATAATTTAGGGACGGATTAAATCTGTCGCTAAATCCAACAAATATGTACTCGTCTCCAATAGATGAAATTTGTGACAATTTCCGTCGTTAGTAGTCACTGATTTTATTCCGTCGCTAAATTCCATCACTATCTGCGTGATTTTTAGTAGTAAGGTTGATTACAAAGGGGAACAGTGAACATGACCTCTCATCACTAGTTTAGCGAGGCTGGATCTCGTCGCTGAAAGTGGTCACCTTGAAGTCCATTATGTGTACGGGCTGTTTAGTTTGCGGAGGCTAGAAGAGTCGATGTGTCAAAGAGCACTAGCATTGATGCACTCTATTAGGAGGGTTAGACTGAGTGTGCCTTATAGATATAGGGTGCAAATGGCAGTTTCGGTGTTCACATGGGGCTCTTGTGGAGTATTCAACTAGCCGGATCGGTTGTTCCAATTGAATGGGTCATGCAAAGGGTGGAAACTGAAGAGGGGTGTTTGAAGTAGGGACTCAACTGCTTAGGACGATATTGATGATGTCACATTGTGTGAAAATTGTAGGTGGGACAAAGAGCTTAGGTTTTTTCTGGGTTGTTCAATTATTAGTAGTGCATGGATATCTTTTTTATTTTTTATTTTGTTTTTGCCTTTTACTTATAATGTGGTAGTATTGTTAAAGACAAGTTATCTATCATGTGCATTGCATGGGTTATTTTAAATTTCATATATAAAAAATATTTTTTAATTTAAGAGTCATTTTATTTTATTTTGGTATATGTTAAATATTTTTTTTGACAACATGATTATGTTAAAAAAAACCTATATAATTTTCGTAAAAAGACCTATATAATTTTTTTTCATTTATTTTACACTTTTATTAATGATATACTAACTCAATCTCAATTATGTGATTAATAATAAATTATATGTGTAGTATTATTTATGGTTTATTTTTTTGGTTCATTGGAGAAGAAACAAAAGGAAACTAGCTACACAAAGATGAAGTACCAATACTGTCCCTTAGAAGGAGAGGTCCCAAACCAGCCGGAAGAGAAGACCAAATCTTGAAAGAGTCTTGCCCTTGCACACCTAACTTCGCCATGAAATCGGCACAACAGTTTGCTTCACGCAAGGCATAGGAGATATGGGCAGTCCATTGACACTGCAACAGAGCACGTGTTAGCAATGACAGACCTATAAACATGAAAGTGACTTATTGAGGAAGAGGATGCTAGGCAAAAAGCCTCCATAGAATCTGTTTCACACCGTACATTTTTTAAACCAAGGTCCCAAGCATGAGCAAGACCATATTTCAAACTAAGGAGCTCGGCATGAAGGATGTCAGAATCACCAACAACTCCAGAAAATCCTGAAAGCCATTCTGCATCAGCACCAAAACCACCACGTCTAGGGGAACAGGAGAAGCTGCCATCAACATTTATTTTAACACAATCTACTTGAGGCTTAAGCCACCAAACCTCTCTCGGCGGAGCAGAGGACGTATGATCGTCAACGCCTAAGTAGGTAACCATATCTTGATAAGAGAGGTGAACTTGTCTAAGCACAAAATCCACACTTTATTTTATGGTTTATTTGCATTTTATAAATAATATTTAATAACAAATTTATCTCATCAGTTGCTTAAAAAGACAACTTTATTAAATACTGCTGCAAATAATATGTTAACTAGTGATTTTTAGTGCATATTTACACAGCCCAGTAGTGCTACAAATACACACAAAAATATCGAGTCATATAATTGCTATAGTATACTGGGGCTATAATTAACGACTCATACCAACTATCCCTTCTTTTACACCATTGATTCGTTAAGCATTACCACTTATTAGTTAAAATATATAGGAATAAAAGGCGAAAATTTAGTTAAAGTTTTGTAGGTGCTTGTAATGTTATTCTTAAATAAAAATATAATATGTTTCTTATTTTTTAGTCATCTCATCATCTTTTTTAAAATTTTCATTAATGATCTATAAAAAAAATATACATATTATATTTTTATTAAAAAACATAACCACAAACACTTAAAGAACTTTAGCTAAGTTTTATCCTTAATAAAACCAGGATCATTAATTAAATTTAAATATATAGCATACAAAAAGTAAATTAATATATATGATGCGTAAAACAACTACATTTAATGAGAGAGAAGATTAATGTGTCATTTTTTTGCAACAATTGGTCAATATTATTTTTCTATTAGAAATTTATAGGAAAAACACTAAAAATATATAGGTGCTACTTAACATGTTAAAAAAAATGTAAAATCCCATATGATAATGTCATAAAGTTACAATTATGCAAGTTTAATTAGCAGCTGCTGAATAACAACTTTGTAGAACATATTCAAACTAATCAAATAATGTTTTATAAAAAATAAAAGCATGCTAAAACTAGAATAATGTTAGAAAAAAAAACACTAGAATAATGTTAAAAAGTAGTTGTCAATGTGCTAATAATTAAGGGACAATAAAAATACAAACAACATTATAAATGTAACAAATACCTTAATAAGGAAAAAACCTAATTGACAAATACAATAATGCTTGATGCGAATTTGATATATTGCAAACTCAAATGCAGGTTGTCATAAGTAATAAATTATCGAGAGTCTGAGGTCGATCAATAGGAAATTAATGAAGAAAAATTCTTTGAGGTAAGGAAAGGATTTGTCACAACAAAAAAAGTGATAAAACTTGTTCACGATTAAAAAGGATTTATTTGGGTTAGGAGATTCATTATTGGTAAGTAAATTAAGGACAATATTAAATTTTTTTATAACTTAATTAGAATCCACGCATAACGGAGGTTCTAATAAGAAAATACAGCGTTCAAAGTTCATTTAAGATTATATATATAATTATATTATGGTTCCTTTAATTATCTACCAACGCCAACACTTGTAAATGAGTTCAAACACTCATTGTGTCAATCTCTTGTTTACAACAAATCAAGATCTCCACTTTACAAGGAGGGTTAATAACGCTAACACTTATAAATGAATTCAAGCATTCATTGTGCCAATCTCTTGTCTACAACAAATCAAGATCTTCACTTTATAAGGAGGGTTTCTAAATTGATTGAAAACAAAATATAATCACTACAAGAAATTTATGATTTAGCAATAGAATTTTGTGAAGGAAAATTTCCCTCGCAATTCCTTCGCTAATTAGCGAGGGAATTGCGAGAGATTAACGAGGGTAAATTGATCCTTCGTTAAATTTCAAAAAATAAATTCAAAGAAAAAACAAGTGAATAATGAGAAAATTGTGAGAGATAATTTCTGAGGAATAAATTTTTCTTGTTAATTTTAGTGAGAAAATTGCGAGAGATAATTTTTCTCTCTAAAATTACTTCTTTTTTATTGTTTTTATCTTCCCACCCTTTCTCAGTTTCTGTATTGCACTCCCGTGAACGTTTCCTCCCTTTCTCCTTTCTCTATTTCTCTATTCCCGCCCTTTCTCTATTTCATCTTCCCTCACTTTTCCTTATTGGTATCTGACCCACTCAACACCCACCTAGCCCATAACCTCACTCATTAACAGCGATAGTGAGCTATTGAGACCAGCAAGGTCATGGCTGCGTCGTGGGTTGACGGATCTGGGCGAAGGCTCTGTGTGGGTGGTGCGCGATGGTGGTTCGTGCGAGGTGGATCCAGACAGCGGGTCGTGGCTGCGTTGTGATGGGTGTGGTGACTCGCGCGGTGGTGCTCATGGTTGGGCTCGGTTGCGACTTGGCAGAGGTTGAAGCTCTGGCAGTTCAGATCGATGAAGAACGACGGCATGTCAGGGTGGAGGACGGATCTGCTCGAGATGGTGCAGCGCGGATGCTGCGCGATCTAGGTCATCGATTCGTGGAGCTGCTGGTGTGTGGATCTGTGGCGGTTTGGGTTCAGTGATATCATCATCACTGCTTCTGTTTGTTTTCCTAAGTTCCTTCTGATTTGACTAATTTTGTGTAACAGGGGACACCAATCGCTTCGAGGAAACAATGTACCAATAGTGGTGACTCCTTTGATCGCTACAAAGAATACAAGTTTTCTTTCTTTTCTTCTTCTTCTATTCTATTGGATTCGAGATATTAGCTTACCATATTTTGGATTTCATTTTTCAAGTTTCATATTTTGAATTAGTTGAATTGCAATTTTTTTTAAACGATTGAAGTTATTTAGTACAATTTTTTTTGGTACAATTTACAGTTGCTTTATTTGGTACATGCGTGTTTGTTATTTGGGTCAGTGCGTTATCAATTGTCATAACTTCGTTGAAAACTACTAGACTTTGATTAAGTGGGATGCTCTGCTTTGTTGTTGTTGAATCTATGTTTGAATTTCTGGATGCAACTTAATTGTAATTCAGAATTTAATCTTTCTTACCAAAATTAATGCTCCTTGTTATTGGATTCAAGGTTTCTGCTTTCAGTTTTTATTTTCCCAAATTCTTCTGTCCTACTAGTATGGATTGTAACGATGGTAAAGCTAATTGATATAGCAGGTATTGTTTATCTATGAATGTCATCGCATTTGCATATGCAGGGTTTCAAGCATGTAATCTGGCCTACCAGCTAGTTACGGGGAAACACATAATCATTCACCCCCTGCGCTATCACTTTGATTTCTTCATGGATCAGGCAAGTCTGAGCACTCAATTCAATTTATGATAATAGGCTTCATTTCCTTGATTGAATCTTCACTAATTTGTATGACATAGTGAATTTTTAAGACCTTACTCTCTGATTGTCCTTAGCCGGTGTGTGAACTTTACAAAGTCTTTATTTGTGGAAAACTAAACTTTTTTGTGATAAATTGATGGACAGGTGCTGGCATATCTTCTGATATCAGCATCATCATCAGCAGCCACCCGGGTTGACGACTGGCAATCAAATTGGGGAAAAGATGAGTTCACAGAGATGGTCGTGCTTCAGTTGGATTGTCCTTCCTTGCTTTATTTTGTCTAACATGTTCAATATATTCTTATGAATTTCTGAATTGTTTCATCTTTAATGACTATATTTGCCTTGTGTTCACGACCTGCTTGTTGTATTAGGTACCAACACATATAGTTGATCGAGAAATACGTGTTCACGAATATGCTAGATTCCTTGGGTAATGCTTGTTAACCTCGTCTTTTTCTATGATCATGCTTTTGATATTTGTATTTTACTATTACTATTTTTGTGAAGAGTATCATATTAGCCTTGTAGAAGCCAATAAAATTATGGCATTTGAATCAAGAAATGTATGTACAGTATTTATTAGTAGCCTAGGACTCTAGGTTATGGTTAGATCTAGTTGACTTCATATTAGGTACTAGGTTGAGTAGATTCTTCTAGAGTGAGCTGCCTTTATTGGCTTTATCACATCTCCAAATGTCCGTGGACAAAGGGTTTATGCCTTTTCATGAGTTTTTGTTTATGAATAAATAGTTATAGAAGTTAAAGATATTAGTTTCAAATTTTTTAATTGATAATATCTCTTGATGTAACTTGCATATGGCTGTAGACCTTATTTTTCAACTTCCATGAATTTTGGATGTTTGTTTCCAATCAAACTAAATTATATTTTAATTTAATATAAAGTATATGAGGCACTAGTAGAAGTCTAACTTGCTGAACCACCGTAGCTTTCAACCTTTTTGGAACTCATAAACCTTTGTGTATTATGCTGATAAACCTCAAGTACAAGAGCTTCCTCAATTGCTAGAATTTCAGTTGCCTCAGTAGTATTCCTAATTGATTCAAAGTGTGAATAACTTTGTATCTACTTTTCTTTACAATGAACATTTGTGTAATTTTAGGGACATTAAAGCAGCTAACCTCCTTGTTGATTATGCTGTGCTGACTTTAGTTTGGCTAACCATGTCACTTCTTAAACTTCCCCTCGAATCTAATAAATAGTTTTACTGGCATACTTCTTCATGGATAGGATGGTGCTTTCACTAAACTGATTATTTGCATTTTACATTTTACATTTTGATGTCATATCTTGTGTTTATAGACTGTTAAAAATTTTTTGAAAAAGGAATTGGCATCAAAAGTTCAAGCTTCAACTGAAAAGGCTCAAATTACTGTTCTGTTAATTCCTTTCTGATGGTTGAAATCTTCATTTATATGACCCCCATTAAAGAAAATTTTACTGTGGATGCCTAAATAAAGTTCTTGCAGAATAATTGGGTAATTCATTTCAAATTTGTTTTCATAAAAAGTGATTTCACTTTCTCTAATTTGTAAACTTTTACTCCTTAAGTATGTGATTATATGTTCTTTAGCTTACTTTAGACTCTTAGATTTGTGAGCTGATAAAATAAGGTTCTCCTTGCAAGCCTGATTTGGATATTTCTTTTGAATCTTTGGTAACATATTATACTCATTGGTTACTTTTTGGCCATTATAGTACTATAAGAATTTCTGTTATCCTTATATTAAGCTAGAGTAACTTAGAATTTCCATTTTTAGAAGCTGCTGGGATCTGTAACTGAACTCTCCAAGAAGGGAACTCCAAACTAGATGGCTCCGGACGTATATTCTTACTCAACATTACTTTGATGTCTTTAGCTTCCTTAAGGATACCTTCTTGTGCAGATAGTTTTATTTTCATTTTTTGTTTATACAAAAAGTTGGGATAAACAAAAAGAGAGGTTCCATATCTCTGGCATGTTGACTTTGATTATTATTAATATTATTATTTTTAAATGTGAGATTAAGCTCTTGTAGGATAATATTATGTGCGTTAGGCATTCCTGGTGTGCACAATTCACTATGTGAGAGGGGAGAGTATATCGGCTACATGTTTTGATGTTTTACTTCAATCTAAATTTCATCTACCCTTATTTAGATCCTATACTTAAGACCTTATATGTTCAAAACTTTGTCTTTTGTTCTTGGATTGTCTAATTATATTTCTACTTTGTTCAAAGCCTCACATCTCTTTTTCACTCCTTTATTCTCTTCACAATTTCTTTTTGAATATAGACAAAGTCTTCACAATTTCTTGTATTGGTTTCTTGGATTTTGTTGGTGATTGGTTTCTTGTAATTATATTGTCGTTGACTGTGATGGTGGCACAATGTACGTGCATGAGTGGAGTGAGTATGTAGTGTAGGTCTGGTGGCTTTTGCTTTTTTTTTTCTTTTATTTTTTCTCTTACTGTAACTAAGATTAGCGAGGGAAATTAGCGAGGGATTTGCGAGGGAATAGTGAAGAAAATTAGATCCAAATTTTCTAGACTATAACGACAGAATAACGATGGAATTTCCCTCGCTGATTTGTGAGGGAACATAAGCAAAAATTTGCAAGGGATTAGCGAGGAAATTTTTTTGTCGCTTCTTAGCGATGAAAAAAATAGACGGACGTGTCCTTTGTTAATCCCTCACAAATTTTTTTTGCGAAGGATTAGCGAGAGACATTTCCCTAGCTAATTTGCAAGTTTCTTGTAGTGAACACATATAATGATCACTTGATAATATATCATTCAAGTACAAGAAAGAGATTAATCTAACCTTATTTCATTACCAAAATCTTCACCCTTTCACCCAAGCAAAATAAAAATTAGTTACTCATGAACAAGAAGAAAGAAAAAGAGAAGAAGAAAGAGATGAACATAAATTCTATTTAGAACAAAAGAAAACTACAACAAGTGAAACAACTAATAAAATCACATGATCTTGATCTCTAAATCAAGATGCTTCTAATGAGTAACCAATGGTACCTTTTATAGAGCATAAAGGGTACAAAATGACAAAGGAGTTATTTAATGAGTGGGTAGATGAGTAGAAAATGGCAATAGAGTTATTTAATGAGTGGGTGGATGAGTGAAAGATTATTGCCATACTTGTCTCCCTACTCAACCAATTCAGCTATCTTCACACGACTATAACTCTGTCATTACGTCACCTATTGCATAAGTGATCTTCATGAAAGTTGAAGGGTTTTATCTCAGATTTTAATGTCACTGGTTTCAGCCCAATATTACTACTACAGCCCAAGATATGACCTAATCTTTGCACAGTGTTCGGGTTCCAACAACAGCACCTCTATTCTGATTTCTAGGCCCAATATGACTTACTAGACATCCGATCTAACTCTTGTGTTCTTCATGAAATTTGTAGATTTAGGTCTTAGCTTTATTTGGTCTTAGTTTGGTATCAATTGTACTTCTATAGCTCAAGAAATTGGCTGATGAATGCACAGAGGTCAAGCTGTCAGGATCAAAATTCTAACTCTTGCTTCCACTTCAATTTAGATTATCCAAACGTGTGATTCATCTCTTGAAGTATCATGAAACTTGTAGAAAATTGTCTTAGCTTTCCTACAAGACTAGAATCACATCAATCAAATATTTGTAACTTAGATTATAGCTAATTTATTGAACGTTGCCAAATAGACAAGTCAAGGCCAATTCATGCAATAATTCTTTCAATGATCTAATTAGGCCTAATATCATAAAATGTGACAAAACTAACTTAATTAAGTCTAATTGAACCTTAAGAAGCACAAATAAAAGATTATTAAATGAATAAAATATATTACTATCAAATTCCCTCACACTTAGATCTTACACTCCCGGACAAAACACATAAGACCCAAACTAAGGAACAAGAAAAAATAATAAAAACTCAAAAGTTAAAAACTCTAAAAGACTCAATTTTTAATGATATTCAAGAATGCAAAAGTTTATAAGTAAGAAGAGCAACCAAAGATACAAGGGATCAAAACATTTATTAAATAACGTTTTTTCACATATCAAACCAACACGCAAGAAAACTTCAATTGAAAAAGAATGATAGATCCTTACAATAATCACTCTCAATCCCTCACGTGTTTGAAGGGTAGGTATTTCACTCAATTAAACCCATGAAAAACTGCACTACCATAAACTTGCTTATCTTCTACTTCTCCACTACTCAAAACACACGCACATACAAATCAAGAGGACTTTATTTAAGGTTGTAATGGGGTCAAGGTAAAGGAGGGAATTATATGGATATGACAGGTTAAATACTAAAGAGAATAAAAGAGCATTAAGGTTGAGTTCAAATAACAAGCATGAAAGTTCATCCCAACTCTACCTAATGCAAATTCCCTTTACATATTCTTTTCGCTTCCCCCTTTTTACCTTGTTGACCTTTCTTTACACTTTGTTGTTATTGTTTTTTTTTTAATAGGACTGCTCTTTCTTTTTTCATCAACCGTTTTGCACACACACCCCCACACTTGTTCAATAACTCATCCAATGTCAATGCTCTCTTATTCCCTAAGGTTTGGTAAGAACATGTTTTATTATTTTTTTAAGGCATGTAATGAGTTAAAAATAAGGAATGGTTAAATAAGTTCAAAGGGGTTAGGCAAGAGAAAATATGCAAAGTTAGTTATTTGGTTAAAGTAGCTATTTCAAGAAAAATACCTCAATCATGTTTATGTATGTATGTGAAAATGTAGCCTCAAATAGAGTCAAAGTAAGTTCTAGAGTAACAATTCCATGAGTGAAAATCATACAAGAAAGAAGATAATGATACAAATGTTTAATCTATTCATCAATAGGCTCAAAATCTCACATGACACACATCTATCATTCTTAATCCACCAATTTAACATCCATAATCAAGTATGTGAAATTTAAGAAAGAATATAATTTATTCAATCATGCTATGATCCCTGAATTTCAATTGCTTCAAAGGATGTGAGAGTGCATTCACTTGAATTTTTCAAAGGAAATCAAACTATAAACCTTAGTTACTTACACAAATCAATACAAAATAGTTACTTCCCCAATTTAGATGTGTTTCAAGAGTAAAATTATTTTAAGAATAAAATTTACTCCTTATTCTGCTATACTTAAGATACGCTTCAAGAGTAAAATTATTTCAAGAGTAAAATTACTCTGCCATGCTTAATTGGTTTTGCTATTAGTAAATTACTGACAATCATACTAATAAACATACTTTTCCAATTTTTTTTTCATTTTATGTCAACTATCCTCCCCCCCAGTCAGATCACAACATTGTCCTCAATGTTAAAATATAGATGATTAAAGGATAAAAGATATTATCTGTTATGGCTATTATGGAAAAGAGAAACCTGACACAAATTTAAATAGAAACAAAGTACGATAAATAAAACCAAAGGTAAAGGTAAGTTATAGATGGAGTGTCAGATCAAATCCACGTTCCTTGCTGCTTTCCTCTGACTAATCTATCGGAACTATTATTGGATCTGGTTCATAAATAAAAGCTTGTAATTTATCAATTAACTCATTGATAGTGGAAGCAGAGACAAGGATCTATCTGCCCGAATGTGTGATAAAGTTTTGTTTCACAGCATGGTCAAGAAAAGAAAACAAACCATAAAAGAAATTATTAACATTAAACAAACCTATGAGTTTATGATGGATGTTCAGTTGGGCCCAAGAGACAATTTAAAAAACTTCTATCAAAGTACCATAGCCACCTGGTAAGGCAATGAATGCATCAGAATTGTCAAGCAGTTTAGCCATTTGTCCATGCATAGTTGATACTTGTAGTTCCTCCCTAATTGTCTTTCCAGTGATGTTTCTTTGAGTTAAAACTTTAGGAATGATGCCTAAAACTTGACTACCTCCTAGATGTGTAGTGATTGATACAACCCCTATTAATCCAATGCTATCTCCTTCATATACGACATGAATTTTCCTTGCAGCAAGCGCTCGACCAAGAGTGCCTGCTGCTTCTACAAACTTTGTACCCTTCCCAAAACTTGACCCACAAAATACATAGATATTTGTAAATCGATGAACAAAAGCTCCCTCCATTTCTATACTCACCCTCCCTTTGAATGATTATGAGTTGGGTGAAAATGAAGAAAATGAAGCGTTTAAATAGGGAAAATAATGGAAAATGTAATGATAACACCTATATGGGTAGGTTGATTGTTGTTAGAAAAGTTTAAAATTAAGAAACACCGATTTATTATTATTATTATTATTATTTTATTTTTTTTATTTTTTTGAAAAAGATAAAACGAGAGCTAGAACCAGTTCAAAATTGGAGGCTAGGCTCTCACGCGCGTTTATTCAACAAAGATGACATATCTTTATATTGTGTGTCACCAGTACAGTTATCATAGCGTATTTTTATATTGCGTATCATGAGTGCAGTCTATCCTCACAAGGCATGGCTTCAGATCTCTTCCTAGGTTAGAATTACACACTAGGAAGTCGTGTACTCGTTAAAGCACATAATCTAACATTCATGAGTGCTCAACACCCTCGGCATGACCTGGCGCGTCAGAGCTTATACAGTTAAGTACAAGATAATGCTCAGTAGCTGTTTACATTTACAACAAAGACAAGACTCCTCTTTCGGTCCAATAGTGCTACAAAGCCTAGGATCCAAGAACTAGGAATGTAGCACGTGGCTCTCTACAGAGCATGACACATGAACCTTATTTACAGATCGGTATGCGAAGGTCTCCTCCTAAGTCAATGATAGGACGGGCATCCGCCTGGGGCTCTTGATCTAATTAAAAGCCAGGTACATCCGAAGTTTCACCTTCTTTTTTTTAAGATGAACAAGATAATAACATACATGTTGTTATGATTGTGGCTCACATCTTCCTTTAGTTTTACGTCCAGTAATGGCTTAAACGCCTTCTATGAGTCGAGGATAGGCTTCCCATCAATTTGTTATAAATTGGCAAATAGGGTCTTTTAGAGTCAGATTCCCAAGACTGTAACGTTTATGTTCGTCCCTGAAGAGATTTCACAAATTAAGAAGTTTACAATGCATAACTCCACAAAAATGTGTCTTAAGAGTCAATAAGATATTATCTAATGACTCTTTACTCAATCCATTCTTAATAAAGTATATTTTATCTTCTCAGTTTATGGATTTTTGTTAAAGCATTTTGAGGAAGAGAAAAAAAATATTTTCTTAAACTCGAGAGAATGACATCCATTTTAAAGGAGAATGAATCAGTTATTATGGGAAACTGAAAAAAAAACTGACTTGAAAGCCACAGAGTACCATTATCCGCCACTTAACCAGTGTCACAAAGAACTCAACAACTTGGGTTTCCAAAAATGGTTTAAGTCTTTGTCCATTAACCTTAAACACATTACCATTCCTAGGGTTCTCAATGTCTATCGCCCCATGTGGATACACATGTTTGACAACAAAAGGGCCACTCCACCCAGATCTTAATTTCCTAGGGAATATGTGAAAACGAGAATTATAAAGTAGAACTTTTTGACCAATTTCAAAAGATTTCCTCAAAATTGATTTGTCATGAAAAGCTTTTGTTTTAACTTTATAAATCTGAGTTTTCATATGCATCATTTCTCAATTCCTCAAGTTCATTTAATTGCAATTCGCGTACTTTCCAAGCATCATCAAAATCTAGGTTGAAAGCTTTAATGGCCCAAAATGCTTTATGTTCAAGTTCTATAGGCAAGTGACAAGGTTTCCCATAGACTAATCGATAGGGTGACATGCCTAAAGATGTTTTAAAAGCAGTTCAGTAAGCCCAAAGTGCATCATTTAATCTTAAAGACCAATCTTTACGATTTGGGTTAACCTTTTTTTTTTCAAAAATTTGTTTAATCTCCCTATTTTCTAATTCTACTTGTCCACTTGTTTGAGGATGGTAAGGGGTGGCAATTTTGTGGGTAATGCCACATTTCTTCATTAAGGATTCAAATGGTTTATTGTAAAAATGTGTTCCCCCATCACTGATGATAGCTCGAGAGATTCCAAATCGACTCAAGATATTTTCTTTTAAAAATTTAAGAACAATTTTATGATCATTGTGTCGAGATAGAATCGTCTCAATCCATTTTGAGATATAATCAACTGGAACCAAAATATACACAAATCTAAATGATGATAGAAATGGACCCATGAAATTAATTCCCCAATAATAAAAAATTTCAATGACAATAATAGGCTTCAGAGGCATCATGTTTCGTTTAGAAATGGAACCCAATTTTTTTTACAGTTTTCACAACTTTTTGCAAAATGTATAGCTGTCCTTGAATAAAGTGTGTGGAAATAGGTTTGCCCCAATGATTTAATATGTTAAGTTTTGATGATGACAAATACAAGATAAAAAGAATGATACTTATGCTTTATAGTTATGCTTAATAAATGACAAATACATTACAAAAGAATGTTGATCATGTTACATAGATGTACTTAATGAGATATATTGTATCATGCATGATGATCTAATTTATCTAATTATATTTCATTTAATAATCACGCAATGAGATATATGTAACATTCATCATATAATATATCCAATAATGCATTATATGAGTTGTATTGAATTAATATTGGATTTGATTCTATTTTGATGAAAATGTGTAAAGTGTTCTTTGTTGTATCCTATATAGGCATATCTATTTGTAATTGATAAATATCTTATTTGAATGTGTCTATGAAAGTCTTATATGCATGTTAAACTAACTATAGTTATACATTTATGAATCATGCATATTAAGATATTAAGTTATGAATTTGGACTAACTATGCTTGTTTTAAGTGAGCAATACTTTATAGGATAGTCCAAGTACCAAGAGTGAACATTGCAACTAGAAAGAAAAAGATCACAATTATGCTCAACTCAAGAAGGATGAAAATGAAAAGATGTTCCAAGTTTTTGCAAGTTTTGAAGAGAAGATTTTCTTTGGAAGCTTGGATTACATCAAGAATTGATAGTAGCAAAAGATCAAGTCCCAATGTTCTTCAAGAATAGCTTATAGGACTTAGATCTTGTGTAAAGGTAAAAATGAATCACACTAAGCTCAAATAAGTTTTAAACATCTTTACAAGTGTTTCTAAAATACTTAAATGCCCAACAAAATATTTTTGAAAAACTAGTCTTGGTGGTATTTCAAATCTATGAAAAATAGTCAAGTTTGTGTTTTGTAAAACTGACATATAGTTACTTTTTTGATCATAACTTTTAAAATATTTTGAGTTTTACTTTGAAACTTATCTCATTTGAAAATAGACTCAAAGATCTTTCCAATGACTAGTCATTTGTTTTAAACGGATAAGAAACGAAAAAGTTATGACTAATTAAAGTTTGAGTTTTGAAAATCTGACCTTTGGTTACTATTTTGATCATATATTTCAAAATATTTTGAGTTTTATTCTAAAACTTCTTTCATATGAAAATAAACTCAAATACCTTTCCAATGAGTGGTCATTTGCTTTAATTGGATAAGAAATGAAGAAATTATGACCTTTTAAAGTCAGTTTTGAAAACCAGAAATGGTGTAATCGATTACACAAGTCATGTAATTGATTACAACGTTGACAGAAGCCGTGTAATCAATTATTTAAAGTGTGTAATCGATTACAAAGTGCCCAGAAAGCTTGTAATCGATTACATGAAGCTTGTAATCGATTACCAAGTGCCCAGGAACATTTCTAACGGCTATAAACGGCTAGTTTTCATAGAAAATCATTATTAAACACTATCAGCAGTTATTTTATCATTTGGGCTCTCTATATAAGTGATATTTGAAGCATTTACACTTGGAGAAACTCTTGAACACTTGGTTTGATCCTTGAATTATCAAAATCATATTTTGAGCTTTAAAGTGTGAATTCTTTATACCCATTGAATTTCAACTTGTATTATACACTCTTGAGAGAGTTTTCTTATTATCCATTATTTATTCTTCAAGTTGTATATCTACTCTTGTGAGAGTTTCTATTCTTTCTATTCACTTTGAAATCATTGTAAGAGGGTGAGGTATCCTTCAAGAGAGAAAAGGGTGAGGTATCCCTTGTAGTGAGACTCAAACACAAAGGGTGAGGTATCCCAAAGGTGTTGTGAGTGCTCTTGATTGTAAAGGTCATCAAGCACCTGTGAAGCTTGAAGAATTGGAGGCTCTAGCACAAGGATGAGGTATCTTAAGGTGTGAGGAGTGCTCTTGTATGTACAAAGGTTTTTTTAGCACCCGTGAAGTCTAGGAGATAGTGAAAAAAATCTCAAGTTAAGCTTGAGGACTAGATATAGGCCACAAGTTATTAGTGGCTGAACCAGGATAAATTCTTGAGTTTGATTCTCTCTTCCCTACACTCTTTAAATTTAGTATTTGGTGAAATATATTTATCTATTGCATATCTTGATGTTTTGATTGTTACAACTTGATATCTAGCTTATTCACTTAGTTCATCATTTATCCCAAGTTGTATTTGAGTAATCCTCAATAGTTATACATTTATTAGACTTATTCCGCCGCATTTATTAATTGAGTTATTCAAAATGCATAATTTGTCAAAGTTGTATTAAAATTTATAATTACCCAATTCACCCCTCCTCTTGGGTATTAGTTGCCATGGCTAACAAGTGGTATCAGAGCTTCGTGCTCTGGTAAAAGCTTAATAGTTTGGAGTTAAAGATCCTTGTTTGTTTAGCAACCATTACAAGCTTTTCAAAATGGAAGGTTTTGAAATTAATAAACCACCATTCTTTGATGGTGTGAATTTCATTTATTGGAAAGTTAGAATGAAAATTTATATGTAATCTATTGATATTGATTTGTGGGATATTGTGCTTGATGGATTTACTTACAAATCAAAATAATCTTGGAATGTCTATGATAGGAAATACTTTTCCTTGAACATTAGAGCTATGCAAATCTTAAGAAATGGTTTAAATGATGATGCTTATGATAGAATTAAGAGATGCTCGAGTGCTAAAGATATATGGGATGTTCTTGATTCTATCTATCTTGCTAACAATGATTTCTTGCATAAAGTTGTATATAGAGAGCAAGAAGAGCAAAAGACTTTCAAGGAAGACAATATTGAAAAATGTTCTCAAGAAGATGCTATTGAATCCTTGAAGGGCAATAATGAGGAAGATAATGATTTCTTTAGAAAGGACTTTGAGCTAAATAATGCTAAATCATATTATAGTCCTTTCTATTATGAGCTACAATGTGCATATGATGAATTGTATGATGATTTATCAAATTTAGAAAATAAAAATTTTATCTTGTTTGAAAAACATTTCCTCCATTGAAAATGAAATTGAGATTTTGAAAAATGAATATATTTTTCTTGATGAGAAAATGCATTTGAAATGTGAAACCTCAACTTCTTGTGAAAAATGCATTAATTTAGAAAATCAAGTTAAGAACTTATATTGTGAATTTGCCAAAGCTAATGATTCTATTTGCTTACAATCTATGTTTGTTGATAAGAATGAAATTGATGTTATTTCACATGGAATTTCAAGTAAGGCTTGTGGCAAAAATAACATAGAATGTAATAACAACCAAATGCTCAAGTTTTTCAAAAATGATCTTCAAAGGACCAAGCCATTATTAAATTCATTTGTTTGTAATTTTTGTGGTCATCTAGGACATGTTTCTCATTTGTGCAATTATAAAAAAAATTCTTATATGAGAAATAACATGGTTTGGGTTCCTAAAAAACATAAAGGCTCTAGTACTAACATTCAAGGACCTAAGATGAAGTGGGTACCAAAATGTCCTCCTAGCGTTTCAATTATGCAGAAAACTTTTCAAAAGGATGGACAAATTGGTCAAGTGAAGAAGGAATCATCAAGGGGAATGCTTCCAAAACCCAATGGTAGAAGTTTTGATCAAATAAGGAAGATGACTCCAACCAAAGCTTCTTAAGTACAAAATGTGAAATTTGCAAAGTTCAAAACACCAAAAGAGAAGTAATGGGTAAAGAAAAGAGTTTCCTTAATCAACAAGGCCAAAGTATCAAAAGTTTTTACCTCTCATGAACATTCACTTGTAAAGTCAATAAATTTGAGGTATATTCCTTGTAGGCATTAAATGATTAATAGAATCATGTGCTCTTGGTAAAATCTGAATATTTTGTTTAGCATATGATTATGTTTATTCTTATTGTACCATAGCTCATTAGTTTGTTATATATCTTGGTACATGAGGTTCTACAATGCCTAGGTATGCTTGCTATGTTTTGAATTGTCTATATATTATGAAAGCTAGCATGCTATTAGCTATGTGCTTAATGAAAATTGATTATTTAATTTATTTTGCTCAATTTACATACTATAAAAAATTAATATTTATAAGAGCATAATGGATTAATAATCAATGACTAACTCCTATGGATCCAAAATTAGTGGATACCAAAGAAAGTACTATGAATTATATTGTAGGGTGATTATTAACTCAAGCACGCATTGAAATGAAGTGAAACTATGCTACTTGAGATTCAAAAATTTGAAATGGTTCAAAGTTCTCCAAAAGTGATAAAAACATAAAAAGAATGGCATGAAGAATCACAATATTCTCAAGGAGCCTTGAGGCATGGAAGTTGGAGTCACCTACAAAAACTCAAAAAGTATACTTTTGGTGATATCAATCTCTTATCCTTATTTATACTTTAAATAGAATATCATGTGATATTTGGATAAGTAAAAAGTTATTTTATGCCTTAACATATTTTAAGTTGTTCTTTTTCTAGCATTGTGTCTTAAAAGTATCTTTACATGTATTAACATGTTAGATAAGTACACACCTTATTTGGAAAAAAATATGCTTTAGAGTAATACCTCTATTCTTGAGCTTGTGATCAATTCTCCTTGTTTACATATAGAAATACATATGCTCATAAGTAGTTCTAATCCTTTCTCTTTGATGCTTAATCGTCTTATATACTCACTTGGAGATTGAAAAGTACAATGTTATATGTCTTCTTGTTTGAAATTGCTTAATATGTTCATATCTTAAAAACAAGAAGTAAATAATTCATTTTTGTGCCTTGAACTTGTCTTTGAACTTCAATTATTCTTACATTGAAGTATATCTTGAAATGAGTCGTAATTGGTTTTGACAGTTATAGTTCCATATTTTTTTAATTCTTTCATTACAATAAGAGACTTTTTGTTCTTGGCATGTGTGAGTACTAAAATTCCTTACTTGATATTACATGCCTAACATGATCATTGTTTGCCCTAAAATGCTTATATAAGTTTTGATATTGATCATGTATTTCTTGATAAACTTGAATCATGCCTTAAAATGCTTAAATCATATTTGTGGATTCAAGTGCATATGTGCTTCATGCATTCTTGTTAGAACTAACATTGCATGGTTGATAATGTGATACATGTTTTATATTATATATCAATCTAAATTATGCTTGTAAATGAGATTCAATGATATTTGATGCTAACCTATGTTTTAGAGAATTTTTAAAGTTAGCTTTGTATGTGTCTCTATGTGCTTCAAGTATAGCCATCGAATATTAAAGTGTCAAGCATATGTGCATATATGAGAAGAGTTAAATGAAAAGGGACATAAGGAGACTTTCTTCAAGTGCAATGGAATGAAATACACAATGGAAGAAAGTACAAATTCAAAGGACCTATAAATGAAGAACATTCTAAAGGAGCATCACTTTTTATCTAACCCAATAAGTATCTCTATCCCTAAACTATTGTGGTATTCTATATGCTATGAATTATATGATACTTGTTGATAAATTGATCTTAAAAGATTAGATGCTTTCCTTACATGAGAAGTATGCTTAGCATTGACAAAGTGTTTAATTGGATATTAACTTACTAATTTTGTCATTGTATATATGGTTGATATTAGTTCTATACATTCTTTGATCCCTATAGCATATTTCATTATGATGAATGTTTGATATCTATGATTCTCTTGATCTATAGTTTCTTAGTAGTATAACACTTATGAGAATCATGCTTTTTCTGAAAAGAATCTCTTATTTGATTAAAAAGTTTTTTTTAAGGCAAAATCTTCTATCATATTTAAAAGAAGCTTTTAAAATTCTATATCCTTGAGAATCTTTTAAACTTGTCTTAAGATTTAAAAAGTATTATCATCTCCTAATTGTCTTAAAAAATTTGGAAATCATTCAATTTGTGCTATAAATATAGTACTCTCTTCATTACTTTGAAATGTTTATTAAATCTTGAGAGAGTATTTAAGAAAGTTTCCAAATAAATCTTTTGAAATGTTCTATAGAAATCAATCTTTATACTTCAAAAGATAAGTTTTGTTCTTCAAAAGTGTTTTATCTTTTCAAGGCTCTTGTTCAATGTGAAAAAGAGGAGATGTACTTTCAAATACTCTTTTGACTTGGATTTGATCACTCTCAAGGAATATGTGATTTCAATATAAAACCCTTCTACCCTTCTAAAATGCTTTTGGAAATGTAATGTGTTATTATAAAATTCTTTTTGAAAGGGAGAGAAGTTTTTAAAATGGTTTTGTTTGAGGGATTAAGAATATGTATCTATGCCTTGCTTTTCTTTATGGTAATGTGGTTATATGGTCTTGGCATGTATATTTCCATTTATCTATCTTGTGCTTCAATAAGGGGGAGCTTATCTTACATATCCTTCTTCCATATCATTGTTGACTATAAATATATGCATAACTATGTTAAACTATTATGTTTAATATTTTGATAATATGCATATTTTGAGGGGGAGTCTAGTTCTTAAATTGTTGTTTATATCCCTTGGCTTACATCATTGTTTGACATGAAGTGCTTTATTGTTAATACTATCAACATGTCAGCAAAAATCATCATTGTCTTTCCCTCTATCAATGAAAGAAGGTAAACTTTCTTAAACTTCATATCTTTTGATTCTTTCATTGAGAAGATCCTACCCTTCTTGACAACATGAGTTTTACCTATAAGGGGAGAAAATATTATATTTCTTTCCTAAGCCTTTTTGTTGATGTTAAATAGGGGGAGTGAAAATTAGAAAGAAAAATATGTTCTTGTACTTATTGTTTAATATGCTTACATGAATATCTATTCTTCTATATTGCTCAATATATTTTTCTTTGGTGATTTGTCATCATAAAAAAGGGAGAGATTGTGGAAATAGGTTTGCCCCAATGATTTAATATGTTAAGTTTTGATGATGACAAATACAAGATAAAAAGAATGATGCTTATGCTTTATAGTTATACTTAATAAATGACAAATACATCACAAAAGAATGTTGATCATGTTATATAGATGTGCTTAATGAGATATATTGAATCATGCATGATGATGTAATTTATCTAATTATATTTCATTTAATAATCATTCAATAAGATATATATATATAACATTCATCATATAATATATCCAATAATGCATTATATGAGTTGTATTGAATTAATATTGGATTTGATTCTATTTTGATGAAAATGTGTAAAGTGTTCTTTGTTGCATCCTATATAGGCATATCTATTTGTAATTGATAAATATCTTATTTTAATGTGTCTATGAAAGTCTTATATGCATGTTAAACTAACTATAGTTATACATTTATGAATCATGCATATTAAGATATTAAGTTATGAATTTGGACTAACTATGCTTGTTTTAAGTGAGCAATACTTTATAGGATAGTCCAAGTACCAAGAGTGAGCATTGCAACTAGAAAGCAAAAGATCACAACTATGCTCAACTCAAGAAGGATGAGAATGAAAAGATGTTCCAAGCTTTTTCAAGTTTTGAAGAGAAGATTTTCTTTGGAAGCTTGGATTACATCAAGAATTGATAGTAGCAAAAGATTAAGTCCCAATGTTCTTCAAGAATAGCTTATAGGACTTAGATCTTGTGTAAAGGTAAAAATGAATCACACTAAGCTCAAATAAGTTTTAAACATTTTTACAAGTGTTTCTAAAATGCTTAAATGCCCAACAAAATGTTTTTGGAAAGCTAGTCTTGGTGGTATTTCAAATCTATGAAAAATAGTCAAGTTTGTGTTTTGCAAAACTGACATATAGTTACTCTTTTGATCATAACTTTCAAAATATTTTGAGTTTTACTTTGAAACTTATCTCATTTGAAAATAGACTCAAAGATCTTTCCAATGACTGGTCATTTGCTTTAAACGGATAAGAAACGAAAAAGTTATGACCAATTAAAGTTTGAGTTTTGAAAATCTGACCTTTGATTACTATTTTGATCATATCTTTCAAAATACTTTGAGTTTTATTCTAAAACTTCTTTCATATGAAAATAAACTCAAATATCTTTCCAATGAGTGATCATTTGCTTTAATTGGATAAGAAATGAAGAAGTTATGACTTTTTAAAGTCGGTTTTGAAAACTAGAAATGGTGTAATCGATTACACAAGTCATGTAATCGATTACAACGTTGACAGAAGCCGTGTAATCGATTACATAAAGTGTGTAATCGATTACAAAGTGCCCAGAAAGCTTGTAATCGATTACCAAGTGCCCAGGAACGTTTCTAACGGCTATAAACGGCTAGTTTTCATAGAAAATCATTATTAAACACTACCAACAACTATTTTATCATTTGGGCTCTCTATATAAGTGATATTTGAAGCATTTACCCTTGGAGAAACTCTTGAACACTTGGTTTGATCCTTGAATTTGTTGGTGTATGCCCTAGAGGCTAATACATTTTTTGTATTTGCATATATTCTATTATGCTATTTTATATATGAGGCATTTCATTTATTGTGTTCTTTTTTAGTAAACATAATAAAGTCCTTAGAATAGTAAGTTTGATGCCATAGGACATCAAGTGGATGACTTGATCGTGAGATCCTTTTGGTTACAACACTATTCTTAAATGTCCCTAGTCAAGTATTATTGTTAATTAGGACAACAATAATACATTGAGACTAGTATGTGTAGAGACTGATGACCGCATCTCACGGGTCATGGATATGAGATATCAAGTCTTCACATTGGTACATATTAGAGTAATGATGTCTTGGATGACCCACCATGAGAACGCTACATGGATCGTTACGTGAGTGTCATAAGCGATTCTCATAGTGATAATGGTGTTTGTGGTCCTTTGACCTGAAATCACTACGATTCCTACATGAGGAGTTGTGTGTTTTAATGCCATCAAACGTCATCTCGTAACAAGGTGATTATAAAGTTGGTTATTGGACATACCGCAAATCATGCAGAGGGATGTGAGTGACCTAGATGGAATTTGTCACTCCTACATAACAGAGCGATATCTTCGGGCCCCCGATTGAGTGAGACCGCGAAATGCATGGCCATGCTCAAATGAGTCAATATGAGATATTGATCTCATTTATTGTTACAAAGTCTACTCGAGTATCAGAAACGAATGATTGGACTATACAAGGGTGACGCATTCCATGCCTTGTGTTCAATCTAGATATCTTGACAAAGGGACTAAACTACACGGAAACATTGATCACGGATAGGTTATGTCAAATCACCGACATTCTCATTACTTGGGTAGCAGTGATGTGTTGCTAGATACCGCTCACTGTTTGTAATATTAAAATGAGATTTTAATATTACTACCAACGTCATGAGAACCTGCAGGGTCGCACACTTAGAACAGACTAAATTGGAGCAATAAGGATCCAAGTTGGACTCGGATTCAATTGTGGGCCTAACTCGTGACAGATGGGTTTTAGGGTTGCACAGCTTACCTTGCTACTGCTCACACTCACTTAAGGCAGCCACTATTATAAATAGTACTGTTAAGGGGGCTGTTATAGATGTTACATCACAACCCTAGCCGCACCTAAGAAAGTGAGTGAGAGACAGTGAAAGGTTCTTCTCTTCTATTCGCAGCTAGCACCACGAAACAGAGGCGTGACTCCTTTTGCAAGTCTGTTCGTGTGGATACCGCAGAAACATCGTCGCTATTACGATGTTGGTGATTCACCTCGCTTGTGTTTATCACGCTTCAAGAGGTAATTAAAAAAAAAACTCGGATTATGGACTTTTCGCATGGATCCTGTGTGGGAATCCTATTATTTCGCTGCGAGATATTTTGATCCGCAATTCCCAACAGAATTATCAAAATCATATTTTGAGCTTTAAAGTATGAATTCCTTATACCCATTGAGCTTCAACTTGTATTATACACTCTTGAGAGAGTTTTCTTATTATCCATTCTTTGTTCTTCAAGTTGTATATCTACTCTTGTGAGAGTTTCTATTCACCTTGAAATCATTGTAAGAGGGTGAAGTATTCCTCAAGAGAGAAATGGGTGAGGTATCCCTTGTAGTGAGACTCAAACACAAAGGGTGAGGTATCCCAAAGGTGTTGTGAGTACTCTTGATTGTAAAGGTCATCAAGCACCTATAAAGCTTGAAGAATTGGAGGCTCTAGCACAAGGGTGAGGTATCCCAAGGTGTGAGGAGTGCTCTTGTATATACAAAGGTTTTTCTAGCACCCGTGAAGTCTAGGAGATAGTGAAGAAAATCTCAAGTTAAGCCCTGGGATTGGATGTAGGCCACAAGTGGTTGGTGGTTGAACTAGGATAAATTCTTGAGTTTGATTCTCTCTTCCCTACACTCTTTAGATTCAGTATTTGATGAAATATATTTATCTATTGCATATCTTGATGTTTTGATTGTTACAACTTGATATCTAGTTTATTCACTTAGTTCATCATTTATCTCAAGTTGTATTTGAGTAATCCTCAATAGTTGTATATTTATTAGACTTATTCTACTGCATTTATTAATTGAGTTATTCAAAATGCATAATTTGTCAAAATTATATTAAAATTTATAATTACCCAATTCACCCTCCTCTTGGGTAATGGTTGCCATGGCTAATAAAGTGGGCCAATAAAATCCACATTGCAAGATTTTTGTATCTATTTTCTTTGAAGAAAAGTGACCTCCACATGTTTCTGAGTGGCAAAATTTAATGACACTACCTACCTTGCTATTGGGTACACATCTCGAAATGATTTGATCAGGACAATATTTGAACAAATATAGGTTATCCCAATAAAAAAATTTCACCTCAGTAAAAAAATTCCTTCTGTCTTGGTGCGTCCATTGAGGCAACATTTTTCCTGTTACAAGAAAATTGATAATGTTAGCAAACCAAGGCATGTAATTGATAGAAAATAAAAATTTATCTGGAAAAGAATCATTGATAGGTGTGATATCAAAAGGTGAGTTTGTCGGAAGTCTAGACAAATGATCTGCAACAATATTTTTGGCTCTTTTCTTATCTTTTATTGTGATGTTAAATTCTTGAAGTAACAAGATCCAGCGTATCAACCAAAGTTTGGCGTTTCTGCTTAGACATTAAATATTTAACAATAGCATGATCGGTGAAAACAATAGTAGAAGAACCAATTAAATAAGTTCAAAATTTGTCCAATGCAAAAATTACAGCAAGTAGTTCTTTTTCAGTAGTAGTGTAATTCATTTATCCACTATTCAAAGTTCAACTTGCGTAATAAATTACATGAGGTTTACCTTCCTTTCTTTGGCCTAAAACAGCGCCAACAACAAAATCACTAGCATCACACATCAATTCAAAAGGCAAAGACCAGTTAGGGGGTTGCATGATAGAAGTAGATGTCAGAAGAATAATTAATTTTTTAAAAGATTTTTGGCATTTTTTAGTCCAATCAAATAGTACATCTTTTATTAGAAGATTACATAATGGTCTAGATATGACACTAAATTCCTTAATGAATTTTCTGTAAAATCATGTATGTCTTAAATATGAACGAACTTCCTTGACTATTTTTGGTGAAGGTAAATGGGCAATTAATTCAACTTTGTCTTTATCAACTTCAATTCCTTTAGAAGATATCACATGACCTAACACTATTCCTAAAGTAACCATGTAATAACATTTATCTCAATTTAACACAAGTCATTTTTCTTCACATCTTTTAAGAACTTTTTCCAAATTGTCAAGACAAATTTCAAATGAACTCCTAAAAACTATCAAGTCATCCATGAAAACCTTTAAATAATACTCAACCATGTCATTAAAAATACTTAGCATGCATCTTTGGAATGTTTTCGAAACATTACAAAGCTCCAAAGGCATTCTTCTATATGCAAAAGTGCCAAAGGGGCATGTAAAAGTGGTATTTTCTTAATCCTCTAATGCAATGGGCATTTGATAATAGCCCGAATAACCATCAAGAAAATAATAGTAGGGATGTCCTGCTACCCTTTCTAGAATTTGATCAAGAAATGGCAAGGGGAAATGATCTTTCCTAGTGGCAGCATTTAATTTTCTAAAATCAATACACATACGCCAACTGGATGAGACTCGCGTAGGTATTAATTCACCTTTTTCATTTTCAACCACTGTTATTCCAAATTTCTTAGGCATAACTTGTGTAGGGCTGACCCACTGGCTATCAAAGATAGGGTAGATAATTCCAACATCAAGTAATTTGAGAACTTTAGCTCTAACTACCTCTTTCATGTGTGGATTTAATCTTTTTTGAGGTTGTTGAGATGATTTAGCATTATCCTCTAAATATATTTTATGTGTACAAATTAATGGATTGATATCTTTTATGTCCTTTAATGTCCATCCAATTGTACTTTTATGCCTTTTAAGTACTTCTATTAACATATCTTCTTGTTCTCTGGTAAGGGTCGAGGAAATTACCACTGGAAAACTTTGCTCTTCTCCCAAAAATGTGTACTTCAACCCAGCAGGCAATGATTTTAGTTCTAGTATGGGTACTTCTTCACGGGTATTATCATTTATGGGTTTTAGCTCTTCGAATCTCAGCTTCCATCTTTTGTGTTCTAATACTTGTACACAATCAAGCAAAGAGCATATTTCAAAAATATCATCATCTAATTGCATACCTGAGTCAAATGAATTGACTAAACAAATTTCTAATGGGTCAGAAGAACTCCTTATTTGAAGATGATCATCTATAATAGCCTTAATCCTATCAGCTTCCTCCTTTTCATCATGGATTTCCTGTGGTTGCTTGCACATGTTGAAAACATTAATCTCTAGTGTCATATTTCGCTTTATCACCTCATTTCTGTAATTTATCAAAATATTAGATGTTACTAAAAATGGGCGACCTAAAATAACAGGAATTGACTTGTAACTATTAACCATAGGTTCAGTTTTTAAGAAAATAAAATCCACAGGATATATAAATTTATTAACTTGTACCAACATATCTTCTACTATTCCTTTTGGAATTTTAATTGATCTATCGGCAAGTAGAAGAGTTACAGAAGTTAGGTTTAACTCACTCGAGTTGAGTTGCTGATAAACTGAATATAGAAGCAAGTTAACACTAGCACCAAGATCAAGTAAAAGCTTGTTTGATTTTATGTTCTCCAATAATGCATAAAATTGTAGGACAACTAGGGTCTTTATATTTTAAGGCATTATTATTCTGAAGAATGGAGCTTACTTGTTCAGCCAAAAAAACTTTCTTTTTCATATTTAGTTTCCTTTTAACTGTGCACAAGTCCTTCAAAATTTTGGCATAAGAGGGAACCTGTTTGATAGTATCTAATAGAGGAATATTGACCTTTACTTATTTAAAAATTTTAAAAATTTTAAAAATTTCGGTGTTGTGGTTCAATTTCCTTGAAGTGTTTAATGCTTGAGGAAATAGGGGTGAAGGCGAGAGTTTGGTCTCTTTTTGGCTAGGTGGCTTATCAATTTCTTCCTTATCTTGGAGGATTGATTCATCATCTCTCTCACAAGGTTTAGGAATTTTTTTTTCAACAACCTTTCTATTCCTAAGAGTTATCACTGACTTGACTTGACATATTTGTTGGCTTTCTGAACTACTCTCATTTAGACTGTATTGACCCTTGGGATTCGGTTAAGGTTGAGAAATAAATTTTCCTTTCTCGTGAATGGTGAGTGCAGAAGCAAATTTAGCAAGAGTGTCTTTTATGTCAATTATGGCTTGAGTGTTTTGGTTATTAATGGCCTCTTGCTTTTCCATGAATGTATGTAATGTACCTTCAAGGTTTTTCCTCTATGGTGGGACATAAGGTGTATATCCTTGAGAATTTTGAGAGTCTTGTTGTGCCCGAGGAAGCGGTGGCTGCATAAATTGTGCATGATTATTATTCTTCCAGCCGAAGTTCAGGTGATTTCTCCATCCCGAATTGTATGAATCTGAAAAAGAAGAGGTAAATGACTTTTAAAAATTATTCATTGCATTTACTTGCTCATGCATAACTTCTTTAAAACTAGGAAGTTTTGGACATTCATTTGTTGAGTGTCCTAAGTCATCACAAATGCCACAAATTTCTTCATTTTGCACATATTTGATTCCTTTTACTTTCCTTGATTTCATGGCTTCAATCTTTCTAGCTAAACTGGAGAACCTAGCATTTAGATCTTCTTCTTGACTAAGGTGATATTTTCCTTTACTAGCACTTGCAAAGTTAGATCTAATTGAATTTTCAGAAAGATTAGTATCAAGCCAAGATTGAGAATTCTCAGCCAAATGGTCTAAATATTCTAAAACTTCTTCTGATTCTTTATCAAGAAACTCGTCATTGCACATTTTTCCACGAATTATTTGGTTTCAAGTGTTAACCCTTCATAAAAAAAACTTATAGTACGCCATTTTTCAAAGCCATGATGTGGGCAAGAATTTAACAAATCTTTAAAACGTTCCCAACTTTGAAAATATGATTCATTTGAATTTTGGAAAAAAATTTGGATTTGTCTTTTCAAAGCATTGGTTTTATGTGTTGGAAAAAATTTCTTTAAAAACTCACTTTGCATTTCTTGTCATATGCCAATTGATCTTGGTTTCATAGCGTTAAGCCAAGTTTTTGCTTTATCTTTTAAAGAAAAAGGAAACAATTTAAGTTTGATAATTTCTTCAGTGCAATTTTGATCAATGAAAATGATACATACTTCCTCAAATTCTTTTAGATGTAAATATGAACTTTTAGATTCTAAACCATGGAAATTAGGAAGTAATGAAATCATACCCGGTTTAAATCTAAAATTGTTAGCATTGAGTGGAAAAATGAAACATGATGGACTAGAATTTCGAGATGGTTGCAAATATTCACGCACGGTTCGCAACGATTGATTTTCATGTTCATCATGTACACTATCATTTTCAGCCGTTGTGTTTAATGTGTGTGATTGTGATTCAAACAGATCAATATATAAAATATCAGGATTAGTTTTATCCAAACGACCAGAATTTGAATCAGGATACCAATCAAGTATAAATAAGTGACTTAAAATAGAAAAAAAAATATACAAGTAGGTGGTATAAACCAGCTATCAAATATTAACAAGTAGGCGGTAAATCTGCCATGGTATATGATACAACTAGAAAATTAAAAAGTAGGGAAAGAATATACCAGATGACGAAGTTTACTTAAAGAAAGAAAACTTCAATAAATTTGTTCTTCAAATCAAGTTCCTGGCAACGGTGCCAAAAACTTGTTGCGAATTTGATATATTGCAAATTCAAGTGCAGATTGTCTTAAGTAATAAATTTTTGGGAGTCTGAGATCAATTCACAGGGAATTGATGAAGAAAAATTCTTTGAGATAAGGAAATGATTTGTCACAAAAACAAAGGTGATCAAACTTGTTCACAATTAAAAAGGATTTGCTTAGGCTAGGAGATCCACTCTTGGTAAGTAAATTAAGGACAAGATTAATTCTTTTTATAACTTAATTAGAATCCACACATAACAGAGGTTCCAATCAGAAAATACAGCATCCAAAGTTCATTTAAGATAATATAAGTAGTTATATTATGGTTCCTTTAATTATCTACTAATGCCAACACTTGTAAATGAGTTCAAGCATTCATTGTGTCAATCTCTTGTCTACAACAAATCAAGATCTCCACTTTACAAGGAAGGTTAATAATGTCACGACCCATCTTAGGCCATGACCGGCGCACAAACTAGTGATACTCAGTACTCAACTAGCTTGGCAAGCCTAACCATACAACATCAATTAAAGAAAAATAATGTGTAATGTAAATTAGGGCCATTAAAAATCGGACAGAGTCTCCTCTAAAAATTTAACAAACCACATAATTCATTTAGACCTGGTCAGCAATATATATATATCCATATCTATCACTAACATAAGCATCTAGTATCAATCCTAAGAACAAGATGAGCCATTATATTGAAGGGAAAAAACAAGACTGCTTCCTTTTACAAATAATAACATCAAAAGAAAGAAATAAACATTATCTCCTATAGCTGCAAAATACTGGAGTCAACAGGTAACACTAGCCATCAACGACAATGAGACCGATAAATAAAATCTCATCACATGTTTTCCTTTCCAATAATAAATTTACAATCGTAAAGGAATTCAACTATACTTATCAAATCTCCTCTCAGATCTTAAAACAAAATCTCTACATTCATTTTATATACAATAGCCGTTACATCTCTTCGCCACGGCAGGCGGAACACACGCCGTTATATCTCTTCGCCACGGCAGGCGGAACATTCGCCGTTATATCTCTTCGCCACGGTAGGCGGAACACATGCCATTATATCTCTTCGCCACGGCAGACAAAATTTTAACACTCAACACTTATAGCTTAACCCATATAACCAAGATTCACAATTATCCAAGATTAACTGAAAGGTTTTGTTTCCCCATAATATAAAGTTTGAGGCTATAACCAAAACTATTAGAATAAATATAAATACATGCCGAGAAGTCTAAATTTCAACATATATCACAGTATAAATTATCCACTCACAGTATGAAGAACCAACTCAATCGGTTCCTACGACACTCGGAGGAGCAAGCTGTGTAGTGCCCACTGAATCTGACCATAAACAAGCATTTTGACAAGTCAAGATAAATGTAAAGTTACCCACTAGCTTTTAGGAATTTAGAACACAAATACCATGAATAAATAAAATAACTACACTATAATTACAAATTTACAATTGATAAAACTCTAGGAACTTCATTTAGAGTCGAACTAACAAAGGGGTAAAGAGATTAGTTAAAATCCCTAATTTTAGGGCTTAGGTTTTTTCATAAATCTCATGAGAGACGAAAAAAAAAATCAGTATATGACTTTCCTATTACCACTTACTAAAACCAACCTTCCACATTCTTAGATTTCTACTTCAAAGCCCCAAAATACACTCATCTACTATTTTATTTGAGATAACAAAGCTTAAGGGAAATGAGATTTGGTACAAAGCAAACAAGAATAAAATAGTAGAAACTTACCTCAAGCTCTTGGTGCAAATGGATGCAAGGATTTGGTGCTAAAATGGGGAAAAGATGAAAATTTGGTGGAGAAAGGAGAAGAGAAGAGAAACAGAGGACGAGAAACGTCTCTGTTTCTCGTTCTTCCTGCCTTTTAAATCTTTGATCCCTTTTTTTTTTTTTTACACTTATAGGCCAAATGACCAAAATACCCCCTATAAGAAAATTTATTTCTAACCTTATCCCTCCTCTAACACCAGCGTCGTCACAATCTTCCCCCCTTAAATGAAATTCGTCCTCGAATTTTTTTTAACTAACCTTGTATATCAAAGAGGTGCGGATACGTGTCACGCATAACCATCTCAGGCTCCCACGTCATCTCTTCACCAGATGGTCCCCGCCAAACAACCTTGACTGAAGCAACTTCCTTGGAGCGTAAGCGTTTTACTCGTCTATCTATAATAGCCACAGGTTGCTCAACATAACAAAGATTTTCATCAAGTTGAACCGCCTGGTGTTGAATGACATGAGACGGATCATAAACATATTTTCGAAGCATAGAAACATAGAAAGCGGGTGAACTCCGAAAGACTAGGGGAATGGCTAAGCGATAAGCCACCTGCCCGACCCTCTCCAGAATCTCAAATGGTCCTATGAACCTCGGGCTTAACTTACCCTTTCTACCAAACCTCATAATACCCTTCATAGGAGAAACACGTAGAAACACATGTTCTCCCACACCAAACTCCAAAGGTCGACGCCTCCGATCCGAATAAGACTTTTGCCTACTCTGAGCAGTTACTAGGCGATCTCGAATTAATTGAACCTTTTCAACAGCTTCTAGAATTAAGTCTGGACCCACAAGTCTAGATTCTCCCACCTCAAACCAACCAACAAGGGACCTACAATGCCTCCCATATAAAGCCTCAAAAGGTGCCATCTGAATACTAGATTGATAACTATTATTATAAGCAAACTCCATCAAAGGTAGGTAGTGATCCCAACTCCCTCCAAAGTCTAACACACAAGCGCGAAGCATATCTTCCAAAATCTGTATAGTCCTTTCAGATTGACCATCAGTTTGTGGGTGAAAGGCAGTGCTCAAGTCCAACCGTGTTCCCAAAGCAGTTTGAAAAGATCTCCAAAACTGAGCTGTGAACTGAGGGCCTCGATCAGAAATGATAGACAATGGTACTCCATGCAGAGATACTATCTTCTCTAAATAGAGCTTAGCATACTGAGCTGCTGTATAAATGGTTTTTACAGGCAAGAAGTGTGCAGACTTTGTCAACCGATCCACAATTACCCAAGCCAAGCTGAGTCATAACCCTTTGAGGTTTTAGGCAACCCCGTCACAAAATCCATAGTGATCCTCTCCCATTTCCACTCTGGAATATCAATCTGTTGAAGCAAACCTGCAGGCTTTTGATACTCAGCTTTCACCTGCTGACATACTAAGCATCTAGATACAAATTCTGTTATATCCTTTTTCATCCCTTCCCACCAGTATAATTCTTTCAAATCTTGATACATTTTTGTGGAACCTGGATGAATAGTATAGGAGGAATGATGAGCTTCTTCTAAAATCTTCTTTCTCAAATCCTCTATATTAGGGACGCATAAGCGAGTGCCAACACGTAAAACACCCTCAGAGTCAACCACCATTTCAGAAGCCTTGCCTTCTCGAACCTCTCCCATCATTTTCTTTAAATGAGGATCTTGACTTTGTGTCGCCTTAATACTATCCACCAAAGAAGAACGAACCTGAAAATGAGCTAGTAATGACTCCAAGCCTGTGACCTCAAATTGCACTCCACTATCTATAAAATCTTGAAACTCTTTCACTATTGGTCTTTTAACGTCAACTATATGTGCAAGACTACCCATAGATTTTCTCGCTCAAAGCATCAAGAACTACATTTGCCTTCCTTGGGTGATACAAAATCGTACAATCATAATCTTTTAGGAGCTCCATCCACCTTCTTTGCCTTAGGTTCAAATCCCTCTGCTGAAAGATATACTTAAGACTTTTATGATCAGTGTAGATCTCACATGTCTCACCATATAAGTAGTGCCTCCAAATCTTAAGGGCAAATATCACTTCATGACCATTTCCAAGTCATGTGTAGGATATTCTCGCTCATGCTTCTTGAGTTGCCTAGAAGCATAAGCAATAACTCTCCCATGTTGCATTAACACGCATCCAAGACCAACTCTAGAAGCATCACAATAAACTACATACCCACTACCACTAGAAGGTAATGCTAAGACTGGGGCTGAGGTCAAACAATCCTTTAAATGTCGGAAACTCTGCTCACATGCATCGGTCCATTGAAACTTAGCTTGCTTTTGTGTCAACCTATTCAAAGGAGCTGCAAGTTTGGAGAAATTCTTGACGAATCGACGGTAATACCCGGCTAGTCCAAGAAAACTACGGATCTCAGTTACCGATGTGGGTCTTGGCCAACTCTGAACCGCTTCGACCTTCTTTGGATCTACGCTTATTCCACCCTTAGACACCACATGTCCCAAGAAAGCCACATTATCCAACCAAAACTCACATTTAGAGTTTTTGGCATATAGCTTATGCTCTCTCAATATTTGTAACGTTAGCCGCAGGTGTTGCTCATGCTCCTCCTTGCTCTTGGAAAACACTAGGATATCATCAATGAATACTATCACAAAGTGGTCCAAAAATGGCTTGAAGACACGATTCATCAAGTCCATAAAAGCTACAGGAGCATTGGTAAGACCAAAGGACATAACCAAAAATTCATAGTGACCATAACGGGTGCGAAAAGCTGTCTTAGGAACATCCCCACTTCTTATCTTCAGTTGATGGTATCCTGATCGCAAATCAATCTTTGAGAAACATTGGGCTCCTTGAAGCTGATCAAATAGGTCATCAATGCGAGGAAGAGGGTACTTATTCTTCACCGTCACCTTATTCAACTGCCTGTAGTCAGTACACAAACGAAGAGAACCATCCTTCTTCTTTACAAACAACACTGGTGCACCCCATGGAGAACAACTAGGACAGATAAAACCCTTATCAAGTAGATCCTCCAATTGCTCCTTTAACTCCTTAAGCTCGGTTGGAGCCATCCGATATGGGGGTATAGATATTGGTTGAGTGTTTGGAAGCAAATCTATACAAAACTCTATCTCCCTGTCAGGCGGTAACCTTGGTAACTCTTCAGGAAAGACATCAGGGTACTCACACACCACTGGAACCTGCTCCAAGCTTGCTTTTGACATATTAGTGTCTTTCACCATTGCTAAGTAACCACAACAACCTTTTCTCAACAATCTTTGAGCCACAATAGACGAAATCAAGTTACTTGGTGACCAATTCCGATCGCCTTGAAATATGAAAACTGATTCCTCTGGCATTGAACTTCACTACCTTACTATGGCAATCTAAGGTAGCATGACAAGAAGCCAACCAGTCCATGCCTAGTATTACGTCAAAATCTATCATATCCAGCATTATCAAATCTACTAACAAAAGTCTATCTCCCACCAAAATCTCGCAATATCTATACACCAAATTAGCTGACAAAGAATCACCCATAGGTGTAGCTACTATCAAAGGCTCACTTAGAGGTGAAGGATCTCTCCTAAAATGAGAAGCAAAGAAACGTGATACAAAGGAATGCGTAGCTCCAGAGTCAAATAGAACACGTGCATCCTGTGAGCACACTGAGAGTATACCTGTCACAACAGCATTAGATGCCTGAGCATCTTGACGAGTCAAGGCAAACACACGAGCCTGTCCTCTACCAGCCTGTCCCTGTCCTCTACTAACCTGTCCCTGACCTCGCCTCCTGGTCCTCTACCAGCCTCCTGAGCACTACCAGATCCTCGAAGCCCTGGACTACCAAACTGTCTCGTTGGAGCCACTGGTGCTGAAGCTCTACTAGAAGAAGGCTGAGAATATAATATAGGGCAGTTTCTCACAAAGTGCCCCATCTGACCACAATGATAACACCCCCCTGAACCTTGCCTCTGATGTTGTGAAACACCTCGGCTATGAGCTGTGCTAGCTGTCTGGCTACCCTGAGTACTCAATGACTGTCGACCCCTTTGTTGTCCTTGACGGTCCTGAACAACATCATCTCTAGAACTTCCACCACCATGGCCCTGATGGCCACCACGCGATGTATCAAAGCGTGACCTCTTACGCGAGTCACGAGAAGTCCCACCCCTGTCTTTGTTCCCACGCTCAATCGTCAGAGCCCTATTTAAGGCCTGGTCATAAGTCATACCATCATACCCTGCAACTGCCCTGAATAAATAACCTTTCAGGCCCTCAATAAACCGCTGTATGCATAACTCCTCCGTGGCTACCAAGTGAGGTGCATACCTAGAGAGTCGCATGAACTGAATGCTATAATCCATTACTGACATCTGCTCTGTCTGTACAAGGGTCTCAAACTCTCGGGCTCTTCCATCTCGGACACTCTGTGGTAAGAAATGAGCTAAGAACAACCGAACAAACTCATCCCAGACCAAAGGGGGTGAACCTGCTGGCCTAGCATTGAGCATGGTCTCATACCATCCCCTAGCTACGTCACGTAGTCGAAATGTCGCTAACTCAACCATCCTTGGTGGAGAACAACCCAGGCCTCTACATATCCAAGTCACTTCCTCAATAAAAGTCTGAGGGTCCTCGTTGCCATCTGAACCACTAAATACAGGAGGATTAAGCTTTATAAATGCAAGAAGAGGAATCTCGGCTCCCACATGGGTACCGACCGCCGCTCGCTCGACCCGGCCTCGGATTAGTCTCGAAACCACATGAGTCGGCTCTCATGTGTTTGTTGTCGTCCACCAACAACATCTACCAAGCGTCGTATAGCCTGCTGCATATCCCGTATCTCGGCCAGCCTAATTGAGCTACAAAGTGGGATTACCACGTCTAGCCCTAGGAATCTCAACATCAGGCACCCTATCAACCCCTCCATGTCTGCCCGACCACAACCGTGACCGCGACCGCGACCACGTCCACGTCGTCTCGGGGGTGATTCATGAGGTTGAGTAGAAGCCTCATCAGCAACTTCTCGTCTGGGTGGCATCCTCACCTAGGACAAGAAATCACAATTAGATAAAAGGCAAACATATTATAGAAACCTGTAGAGACAAGGCTAAAACTAAACACAACAACTTGAATAAGAGACTCCAGTTTAACAAGTGGGTGATTATAGCTCCTTGCATGTAATTTGTGCCTGGGTACACAGATTACAAATAAGATTCTACAATTACCCATATTTTGCAGCTATTAGGACCTACAAACCCAACGCTCTGATACCAACTTTGTCACGACCCATCTTAGGCCATGACCGGCGCACAAACTAGTGATACTCAGTACTCAACTAGCTTGGCAAGCCTAACCATACAACCTCAATTAAAGAAAAATAATGTGTAATGTAAATTAGGGCCATTAAAAATCAGACAGAGTCTCCTCTAAAAATTTAACAAACCACATAATTCATTTAGACCTGGTCAGCAATATATATATATATTCATATCTATCACTAACATAAGCATCTAGTATCAATCCTAAGAACAAGATGAGCCAGTTATATAGAAGGAATATATCAAGACTGTTCGTTTACATATATATATACATCAAAAGAAAGAAATAAACATTATCTCCTATAGCTGCAAAATACTGGAGTCAACAGGTAACACTAGCCATCAATGACAATGAAGGCCTACCAAAATACAAAAAAAAAAACTCACAGGGAGAATAGTAAATCCCAAGAATCCCTACTCCATGACTGCAAATCGAAGGGGAAAAAAAAGAAATGGGTGAGTCACATAGACTCAGTGAGGGTATAAAACAGAAATGAATAAGAAAGGGAAGCAAGTAAGAGTAAAAAATATTTAAACTTCGCAAGATAACTCAATACACAAAAAATCAAATAAATGAGACCGATAAATAAAATCTCATCACATGTTTTCCTTTCCAATAATAAATTTACAATCGTAAAGGAATTCAACTATACTTATCAAATCTCCTCTCAGATCTTAAAACAAAATCTCTACATTCATTTTATATACAATAGCCGTTACATCTCTTCGCCACGGCAGGCGAAACATTTGCCGTTATATCTCTTCGCCACGGCAGGCGGAACACACGCCGTTATATCTCTTCGCCACGGCAGGCGGAACATTCGCCTTTATATCTCTTCGCCACGGCAGGCGGAACACATGCCGTTATATCTCTTCGTCACGGCAGGCGGAATTTTAACACTCAACACTTATAGCTTAACCCATATAACCAAGATTCACAATTATCCAAGATTAACTGAAAGGTTTTGTTTCCCCATAATATAAAGTTTGAGGCTATAACCAAAACTATTAGAATAAATATAAATACATGCCGAGAAGTCTAAATTTCAACATATATCACAGTATAAATTATCCACTCACAGTATGAAGAACCAACTCAATCGGTTCCTACGACACTCGGAGGAGCAAGCTGTGTAGTGCCTTAATCGAATCGACCATAAACAAGCATTTTGACAAGTCAAGATAAATGTAAAGTTACCCACTAGCTTTTAGGAATTTAGAACACAAATACCATGAATAAATAAAATAACTACACTATAATTACAAATTTACAATTGATAAAACTCTAGGAACTTCATTTAGAGTCGAACTAACAAAGGGGTAAAGAGATTAGTTAAAATCCCTAATTTTAGGGCTTAGGGTTTTTCATAAATCTCATGAGAGACGAAAAAAAAATCAGTATATGACTTTCCCATTACCACTTACTAAAACCAACCTTCCACATTCTTAGATTTCTACTTCAAAGCCCCAAAATACACTCATCTACTATTTTATTTGAGATAACAAAGCTTGAGGGAAATGAGATTTGGTACAAAGCAAACAAGAATAAAATAGTAGAAACTTACCTCAAGCTCTTGGTGCAAATGGATGCAAGGATTTGGTACTAAAATGGGGAAAAGATGAAAATTTGGTGGAGAAAGGAGAAGAGAAGAGAAACAGAGGACGAGAAACGTCTCTGTTTCTCGTTCTTCCTGCCTTTTAAATCTTTGATCCCTTTTTTTTTTTTACACTTATAGGCCAAATGACCAAAATACCCCCTATAAGAAAATTTATTTCCAACCTTATCCCTCCTCTAACACCAGCGTCGTCACAAATAACGCCAACACTTGTAAATGGGTTCAAGCATTCCTTGTGTCAATCTCTTGTCTACAATAAATCAAGATCTCCACTTTACAAAGAGAGTTTCTAAATTGATTGGAAACAAAATACTACACATGTAATGATCACTTGATAATATATCATTCAAGCATAAGAAAAAAATTAATCTAACCTTATTTCATTACTAAAAGCTTCACTCTTTCACCTAAGCAAAATGAGAATTAGTTACTCATGAACAAGAAGAAAGAAAAAGAGAAGAAGAAGGAGATGAACATAACTTCTATTTAGAACAAAAGAAAACTACAACAAGAGAAACAACTAATACAATCATATGATCTTGATCTCTAAACCAAGATGCTTCTAATGAGCAACCAATTGTGCTTTTAATGAGTGGGTGGATGAATGAAAAATTATTATCATGCCGGTCTCCCCACTTAACCAATTACTTGTCTTCACATGACTATAACTCTATCATAACATCACCTATTGCATAAGTGGTCTTTATGAAAGTTGAAGGGTTTTGTTTTAACTTTCCAATGCCACCAGTTTCAGCCCAATCTGACTCATATAGCCCAAGATATGGTCCAATCTTTGCACAGTATTTGAGTTCCAGCAACAGCACCTTTGTTCTGATTTCTAGGTCTAATATGACCTACTAGAAATCCGATCTAGCTCTTATGTTCTTCATAAAAGTTATAGATTTGGGTCTTAGCTTTCATTTGAGATTATTTTGGTGTCAATTGTACTCCTATAGCTCAAGAAATGGGCTGACAAATGCGTAAAGGTCAAGCTATCAGGATGAGAATTCTGACTCTTACTTCCACTTCAATTTAAATTATCCAAACGTGTGATTCATCTCTTTAGGTCTTCATGAAACTTGTAGAGAATTATCTTAGCTTTCCTACAAGACCAGAATTACATCAATTATTTACAATTCGGATTATAGCCAATTTACTGAACGTTGCAAAATAGACAAGTTAAGGTCAATTCATGCAATAATTCCTTCAATAATCTAATTAGGCCCAATATCATAAAATGTGACAAAATCAACTTAATTAAGCCTAACTTAACCTTAAGAAGCCCAGTGAGAAGATTATTAAATGAATAAAATATATTACTATCAATGCTCCATTAAACTAATCCAAGGTCATTCAACATTATGTAAAACAGGCACATTGAAGACTATATCTTGTGAGTTTTCCAAGCAAATTACTAGTATAACTCCTAGACTTAATAATCCCTTGTCATTCTTGAAAGTCTTCCATCCGCTATCGATGTAGACCTCCTTTTTAGGTTTTTGCCTGGCTCGTATTAGATTGCATTCATATTGGTTCCCATCAACATCCTTTACAATGCAGTGATTACGTTTATTACCAGTAATCTGATTAGCCAAAGCTACAGGAAGATACTACATGCACAAAATAAAATAGTGCATGGGTTAAAATTTGATTAAACAAATATGACCAAATCACAATAATTCAATAGTTTTTGAAATACTAACCAGTGACTCCTGCAAAGCTCATTCATGTCTACACTGATTCTAACAAGAATAAGCCAAGATATCTTTGTTTGCTCAACAGGCTCAGTCTTGACATCTACTTTAGTGCAAGTAGAGGATAACCTAACAACATCCTTGATAACAGGTACACAATAATCAAATTACATTTTATACTTATTCAAAAGTGTAAATTCAAAATGTATGTGATCATGTAGTAGGATATTCTTGGAAATTATAGAACTCCTTAGTTCTCTCCAGCCATCTGTCAAAAAATCATCACCTCTACTGTATTCTTGGTCTTTCCATAAGGATCTTGAAATTCAACCTCATCATCAATCCCCACTTTCTTAGAAAATCTTTAGGAATTATAAGAATGTCCTAAAAAAGAAAATTTCATTCCGTAAGACAAATGTAGGTCTTATATGAAGGAATAGAAGTTTTTAACAAGAAAAATTAGTGAAAATGCATTGAATGCAAATGCAATATCTAGCCACAAGTTATTACTACCACTACTAAAAATGATGGCGACAAAAATTATCACAAAATTCAGTTGTTGGATTTAGCAACGTAATTAGTCCGTCACAAAAGTATTTTTGACAAATTTTCTCACTAAATCACTTTATTTCTCAAAAAAAATGATTTTTTGTATAAAATATATAGTGGTGGAAAATTTTCCATTACTATGTTTTTATATGAAAAAAATAAAAAACTTTTATTGAAATAATTGTTTTGTTGTAAGAAATATATAGCGCTAAGTTTTTTATTTGAAATAAAATGAAAATTTTATTATTGAAAACCCAGAGACAAGAATCAAACCCGATACATTATAATTACTTACACATTCCATTTACTACTAAGTCATGCTTTATTGTTATGCTTATATTAACATATTTTATATTTTTATATTTAAATTATTACTTTTATACCATTTCCTCCCTCTTTTTCCTTTCTCTCTCATTCTCATCTTCCCTAAACACCCAAATCTTATGAGGGACCCTCTGTAGAACTCCAATCTTCAATCAAAATATGCAGAACTCAATTTTCTATCCAGTTCGGTTTAGTGGTTCACTACTAAAAACCAAATCACTTCTACTCTTTTTGAAATCATTCTGAAACGTAAAACTAACCCTCACTCTTCACATTTTTTATCTGAGTTTTATGAACCCTAACCCCAAAGTCAACAATCCTAACCCCAAATTGACCACCACGATTTGACGACGTCGCTACTCACTACGTTGCTCGCAGTCTGCAACGTCGATCTACGTAACTAACTACGTTGCTTGCTACTTACTAGTTGGACACTTGGTGCTGCGTAACTGCGTTTTCTTCATTCTGGGTCGATCTGCATCTTAGTCTTTTTGCTTCGATCTGCGTCTTCATCTTGCTATAGGTACTTTTTTTCTGCTAAAAAATCTGGTTATAGATTTGTTTGTTTTAGATTTGTTTTAGATTATGGTATTTTGGTGATTGTTGGAGTTCTAATTTCTGGGTGAGGTGGTTTGCAAGTGAAATCTTGGTTCTGAGTTAATGGTGATGACGGTTGTGTGGTGATTTTTGATTTTGTTTGGGATTGTTTTCTACATATGGGTTTTGTTTTCAAGTGGGTGGAAGAGGTTTGATACGCCATGTTGAAAGGGCTAATTGATTGTAGAAATCATGAGAAGATGTGGAAAAGCAAAGAAAAGTAGCTACTGTCACCCTTAGAGCTAGCTAGCTAGCATTTGGTTCTGTTGTGTACCTTAATTTTCTCTAATTTACGTGTTTTCTCTGTTTTCATTGAGTAATTAGAGCTTCAGTAGTTCAGAGATTACTCAAATTTGATGGTAGGAGAGATTGTGATATTACTCAAATTAGAGCTGCGTGTTACTTTTAGACATTTCTTAAATTTCAAATTTAAGTATTTAACTGATCATATTCTTCCGGTCATCACTATTGAGGAGTTGTATGTCTACCAAATTTTATGATGACTTGATTATTAATTTCACAGTTCTATAATTGCTTCTTGAGGCATTGCCCTTACTGATTCAAAGTCTTATATGTTTCCCTGTGTTTGGCCAAATTTCTTTTGATTATATATGAAATAAGATTTCTTTTGGTTGACAATTTGTAGCTGACCTTAACTCCTTGGGCCAATTGGAACACTTTCGTTTGATTTCTTTTCAGTGTTTAGATACTTCGAGGCTCATTTATTTATTTATTTAAATATTGGCATGGGCTAGCTAAGGCTTAACATATATGTATTAGCTTACTTATGATCTGTAATCGACTTTAACTCCCTGAGCCAATTGGAGTTCTTTTCATTTCATTTCTTTTCAGTGTTTATGTGGTGGGTGTACTAATTTAAGTGGCATTTCTTTTCTTTGATTAGTTGTTTGACTTTCCTGTGTTAATACTGTTATTGTAAAGTAGTGAATTAGATATCTTGTTTTGTTATACTTCTGAAGTGCACCTGTTTCCTGTGGCATGATATGTTTTAAATGAAAGGAAGCAACCAAATTACACAGAATTTTATATGGGAATACAGTGCCTGAGTTAATCAGCAAGTTTGTCTCTGTGCCTGAGTTCCAGCATCAGCAAGTTTGGCTAGATAAGTCAAGTTATGCTAAAGCTTGGCTTGATATCTGTATCAGGTATTTGAGTGATTAATATGTCACAAGCCAGTGCACGTGCTTAATTATATAAATGATAAACCATAGATAACAATAGAGAAGTCAACATTAATACTTGCAAGACGAAAAATTCAAATATAATAACACCTTAAAATGACTTTAATATTCATCAAATGCAAAGAGAAGGAGATAATTTGGGACAAGATAATATAATATTTCGATTTATGATAGAACTTCAATAAATATAAAAAGTCATAAGAAATATGATAATCTTGAGAACTTACAGCAGTTTTCTATATACAAGATGGATAAAAGCAAAGTGATTAAGAATCTCTGGTGGCACAATCATGTTTCAAACATGAGGAAATCAGCTTTTGGTATGTGATTCTCAAGATAAGCGTAAAAATGATAAAAGAAGAAGAAAAACCCAGTCCCAATTACTTGTTAAGGTCATTTAAATTTTTCTTCACCTTCCCATTGTTTATGACCATATCTGATAACAGACATGTCTTCTACTCTTCTCTAGACTCAGATTTTCTCAACTTCTTCTTCTACTCAAAGCACCTCAGCTTAAGTATATTACTCTTTGTTATAAATAAATTCCCTTTGAGCAGCTGTTTGGGCTACTTTACTTCTAAAAGATGCCTATTTTCTGGTCCTCTCTTTTTCTACACTAATATATATTCTTTAACCAGTGAGAATCACATACCTACGTCACTCCATGAATGAAAAGGTACAAAAGATAGAAAGGTTCAAACAGAAAAAAACATTATTTCTACAATATGTGTTTCATGAGCATGTAATTTCATAATTGCATATTATTTCACTTTGATTTTGACATGGGATTATGGGTCGTGGTTTCTGTCGCTTGGCCTGTATATGTGTTGTGCAGAGAGAGAATGAGTGTGGCGGAGGGGAAGGGAACGGTGGAGTAACTGCGAATTGATTATTATTAAGGACATAAGATGCTTGCTCCTAATAAATCTCTTCACTTATTCATTTATATTAATATTTTGTATCCTTATGGTGGATATGTAGTATAGACTTCCCCTTTATGATTTTCTGCCTTTAAAAGAGAAAGTAACTTCTTGTGTTTTTATGTCTACCTGTGTAGGGGAATTAATAACGAATTAAATGCTGAGTGATTAATGATAATAATTTCATGTAAATAAAAGAAATACTAGTAATAATGGCTAAGTGTGACCTTCAGCTTCACCTTCTTCAACACATATCAATATTGCATTTCTAATTTTATTTATAAATTTATTTGGTTCCATAGATGAGATAAATGTTTGCATATATAAATTATTTGCAGACAATAGTTTCTTTGTGAGGCTTGATGTGATCGAGATAAATATTTAACTCTTCTACTACCACTATTTACTGCAATGTAATATGCTTAGTTTGAATAGCGCAAACTTGCTTTGCAATTATAAATTTTTAATACATATGTGATGGATTCTTTGTTTATGTTTTTTTATTGTTGTTTTAGAATATTGTTTCTTGTTGACTGTAGAAACAAACACAGTATTTAGCTTTACATGCTCTATTGTTCTTACATGTCATTTTGAGAATTCATTTTCATTACTTCAATTGCAATGTGTAAGCACATGTTAAAGTCTAATTCTTGATTATGAGAGGAACCTAGTATTCACTTTATTTCCAAAGTTCTATCTTGATTAACTTATGTTAATTCATATTGGTATTATGAACAAGTATTAATATGCTAATAATTGTAGCACATTATGCTTGTATAATGATGCTAGTTTATGTAACATTATATTTAAACTTACCAACTTCTAGATTAAAGCTTTGGCTTTTAGGTGCATGTCTGTGAATCTCTTTAACTTTCGTTGCTTTAATACATGTGCTGGTTTTCTTAGTTACTTTAAACAAAGTTAATTGTAATATTTCTTTACCACATGTACATAGATGGTAGATAACCATACAGGTAGAGGTAAAGGTGAGGTCAGGGTACCTCTTAGGAATCTAGCTTACCTGTCCCACCTCCACATCCTCCCACATCTGACTTACCTACTCCACCTCCACATCCTCCTACATCTGGCTCACCTGTCCTAGCTCCACTTCCTCTTACATCTATCTCATTTGTCCCATCTCCACATCCCCACACGTCGAATTCACTTACTCCATCTCCATATGGGCAAACATCTATTGGACATATTGCACCTAGCTCTTCTTTAGATTCCCATGCATCATCATCTATTCTGCCACAAGTTCCACCCCCAAGGACCATAGATCTAAATGGCCTTATGTGGATTAGGGCTGGACCAGGAATGATGTAAGTACTTGTGACTTGTGCATTTTAATTTCTTATAATCAATTTTGTTATACACACAAACACTTTATGACTCTTTTTATTATAGGTTTGAACCTGAAGTTGGACCACCACATACAATCTCAAACATTATGAAATCTAAGTTTGAAGGGGGTTGGAAATCTTATCGTGAGGTTAATGACGAAGTTAAAAAGAAGTGGTTTGTTGAGTTTGGGGTAATGTATTTCTAATTGTATTTATTACTATGTTGATAGGACTAAAATTTTAAATTATTGTGATAGAATAATTATTGCTTTTCAATAATATAGAGAAAGTATAAGTGGTTACCTGAAGATCATAAACGTATCAAAAAATCCTTCGACTACAAAGGACTAAAAAGTGCTGAAGAATGCTTTGTGCAAGGTTTGTCACTACTAGGATGGAGGAAATTGGATTCCAACTCATGTACAGGAAGAGTTAGAGAGACAATGGCAGCAAGATCTTAAATGGTTGGAGAAAAAGATAAAGAACACTCAGAACAGAAAATATAAGGAAGGATTGTCAAAACACACTAGAGGCTCAATTCTAGCAATAGCGCATAAGAAGAAATTGGTGAGTAACTTCCATCAAATTTGTAATTCGAGCTAATTAGGTTTGTCTTTATAGAATATTATTTCTTCTTACATATTTCCAAAAAACAACAATTGAAGAGGGATTCATGGCACTATTCTCACGACTTCACACACGCAAAGGAAAATGGATATCCACTAAAGCCAAAAATATTGTTGTAAGTATAAATGTTGTATAAATACTGCAATTAAATTTTAATATATGGCTAAGTCAATTTGTAAGCATAAATATTTATTAACAATTGCATTTGTCAGGATAAGTACCAAAAACGTGTTAGTGAGAGGGACTCACAACCGCGACCAAGGGAGGAGACTATTGACATCCATTCTGACAACAACATCTACTTGGATGTTATTGGAGGCATTAATAAGAAAAAAAAACACATCTTTGGCTTGGGATCTAATGCTGCTTGTCATGCATCATCTTCCTTTACATCTGCTAATGGTTGTTCACAGTTGGAGATGGAAGCGATGAGGAGTTTGGTTGCAAGTCTCAGTAAATAGGTGGTGGAATAGGAAAACTTAATCAACACAATCCTATAGCGCTTGAACGCATCTTCTATTGGCTTACAAGCTATTGATAGCGGTCATGAGGATGAGCCACTTGGTGATGGGGATGAGGATGACATGCATGAGGATGACTATGATCTTTTTCCTCTTGATGTTTAATACATTATCTTCATGTTTGTTTTGATAAAGAACTTATATAACTTAATTTATATTTACCTTGATCTTTTGAAATACTTTTACTTTGACTTTTTGAAATACTGTGTGGCATGACTTGATATGCAATTATGATAATAATATTTTTGAATTTTGAAAATTTGTTGGTGAATTTTTTATTAGATTGTTGTACTGTTGTGTTGCATACAGGTATAATTGTATAATTCGACTGCTTAAAAATTAAAAAAATTAGCTCATCAGCGATGAAAATTATCCTTCACTAAAGCACAGATTTATACTTCCATTTTAGCATATTCCGTCGCTACAACAGTTGCTAAATAATTAATTTTAATAATTAGGAAACTTTGGTTACGGATTTCAGTGATGAAATTTTTTAAACTAGCAATGAAAAAATTTGTCACTATTTAGCAACAAAAATAAGTTCTATCATTAAAAAATTAGCCACCAAGGATTATGCAATAGAAACAATTTCGTAATAGTTTTTCATGGCTAATTATTTTAGCAATGAAATTTAATGGATCAACGACAAAAAAATTTTATCGCTATTTAAGTCATTTTTAGTAGTGTCAATCCACCTCCTACCTCCCCATTTCCATCTACTTGCCAAAGCAGCCATACTACCTCTATTAACAGACTAGTTATAATAAAGATCAATTATACCAAATGGCAACTAAAATAGCCAAATTAAATTATTGTTAATAAGGTATTTAGTATCCTAATTCAGCGACGGACCTAAGAATTTTAGGCACTGGAGGCAAAGGTAATACTATCAATATCGAAGCATAAAAAAAGTTTCAATAATTATATTTATATATAAAAATATATATTAATACAAAATTATGAAAAATCAATTTACAATTATTCTCTTCGCATTTTCATATTTTGAAAACACTGAATAATCTTTTCATTATTAATACTATCAAACAATTCTATCTTTACATATGTAACCAAGTAATCATTCAATCATTCATCTCTCATACGATTGCGTAGGTGATTCTTTATGATATTCATAAGATGAAGAACAAATGATTAAATAAAAGAATAAAAAGAAGCTTGAGAAATCTGAGAAGTACTACTAAAGCGTAACAGTAAAGAGAACGAAGTAAGAGAAGACTTTGGTGCTCTGAGTATTTTGGCAGACTTTGATACTCTATTGATTTCAAATCACATGGGGACGGTGGGGTTTTTCGGAAAGTAATGTTAGAAAAATGGATTTTACTTTTTATGACTATAAATTTACTAATTTATTTGTATGAGGACAAAAGTTATACATACAAAAAGATAAAAATAAATACATATATAAAATCAAAGAAAAGTTTTTAAGTTGAATGGGAGCATGAGTCTCCACTCTTTTGTATGTGGATCCGTCCTTGTCCTAATTAACAACAAAATGAATAAGAAGAACTAAAGTCGGATTCCATTTGTTTTATGACTAAAGATTAGCTATTTCATCATCAGACTCAACACATAAAACGCAATAAGAGTTTAATAAAATTTTAGGGTTATGCCCTGAATAACTAGCAAAGGAATGCGAACATGCAAGCCACACAATACGGAGAATAAACTCCCTTTTAAAGGGTAACAAAAGATTATGGCAAATGTATTCAACAAAAACAAAACAAGGCAACAAAAAGTCAAACATTTTCTATTTTTGAAAGATATAAGCTTTGTACAAAATATTAAAACTTAGTTATAGCACACAAAACTTGGAATACATACTGCACTAACTTTAATGATAAAGCAAAATGCAGACTTACTTGTTCGTATGGAAATACGGATGAACGAATGGCTTGAGACTAGTGTGGCTCATTTATCAAATAGGTATAAGTAGAAGTAAATTTTATTAAATAAGTGTAATTTAAAAAATAATTATTAAAATAGTATAAGTTGTAGTTATATTTGGATTATTTTTTTTATACTGAAATTATGGCTGAGAGTTACGATTTCTATGTATTTTGTATTGTTTTTTTAAATTTGACATAGAAGTCATGGCTCTCAACCATGATTTCAGTATAAAAAATAAAAAAAAATCTAGATAAAAGTCATAACTTTACACTATTTTAATAATTATTTTTTAAATTACACTTATTTAATAAATTTTATTCCTATTTATATCTATTTGATAAATTAATCAACTAGTGTTTTAAAAATCAATTGGATAAGCCCAGTCCAATCAGTTGGACCATCGATCGGACATCATGCCAGTCGGAGTTCATCCATAAAAGCTCTTAGATAGTTAAACTGGTCAAAATTAGTCAAAATTGATTAAAACCAGTCAAAATCAAGAAATTGGAAAACCAAAAACTAGCTGGTTCTTTGATAAAAGAAATAGAAAAAAAATGATACATTGCTCCTGATGAGGAACTGAAATACCATGTTTGCAACATTTCTTTCTCCTTTTTGTAGATCTAGATCACGTTTCCTCACTCTTCAGATGAACAATTATGCATCGTGTTTCTTCTCATATGAATAGCTCCTTTGCTGCTGAGGTTGAATGATAGATCCTTTGATGGGCAGAAGAGAAAAGGCAAATTTTTTAATACGTTAAAGTGAAATGACGTTATTTACCCTCTTTAATTGCTTTTAATTTTTGCTGGTGAAGGTGGTGTTTCCAAGGCAGTTAATAAAATTTCACTCTCCGTCTAATTAAAATATGTCTAAATTTATTTAATTCACTCACAAAATTATTTTATATGTCACGAGAGTGCTACAGTCACATACAAGATGATAAAAGTGATGTTTTTAAGGCAATTAATAAAATTTCAGTAATGTTATTCGTCTAACTAAAATAGGTCTAAATTTATCTAATTCATTCACAAAATCATTCTATATGTCTCAAGAATACTACAGACGCATATAAAATAATTTGAAATCTCTCTTATGTTAACATAAAATGTAAATATAATATGCATATTTTTATATACATAAAACATTTCTCATAAAACTCTGAAATGAAAAGGCTTAGCTGGTGACTTGTTACATCATCATGTGTTTGCTCAACCACATTTTTGTTAATATTTTGTTTATCCTTTTTTATGTACATTTATTTCAATTAATTAAATTTCTTTATTAAGTTCAAACTTGTAGTTCCTTAAGTTTTTAAAATGATTTCTTATAAATGAAATTTTAATTTCAAACTATTGTTGATGTAAGAAATTGATTGAAATATATTTTTGGCTGATATATGTGATATTTATTTTTAATTTAGTCTCTATACAAACAAAATAATTTAATTTCTATACTACTACTTTTAATATGGTCTCTGTCGTTTGTTGCTATGATTATAAAGATCAAATTATTGTGAAGTGTAATGACTAATTAAAAATAAGTGTCACATATAAGAACAAAAAATAATACCAAAAACTATATATATATTTTTACACTACAAGAAATTCGCGTTTTAGCGAGGGAATTCTGTGATGAAAAATTTGCCTCGCTAATCCCTCGCTAATTAGCGAGGAAATTACGAGAGATTAGCGAGGGATATTTTAGCCCTCACTGAAATTCAAAAATAATTTTGAGGGGAAATTAGCCAGTTAATAGCGAGGGAATTGCGAGGGATATTTTCCCTCTTTAAAATTAGCGACGGAATGGCGAGGGAAATTTTTTCTTAGTAAAATTAGCGAGGGAATTGTGAGGGATAATTTCCCTCGCTAAAAGCATAGTTAAACTTAGTCAAATTAGCGAGGGAATTGCGAGGGATAGTTTCCCTCGCTAAAATTAGCGAGAGAATTGCGATGAAAAGTTCCCCTCGCTAAATTTTTACATATTCCTCACCCTCCCTCTCAGTCTCTCACCCTCACTTTCTTTTTCCCTCTCACTCTTTCTCGTGCTCTCCCTCTCAGTCTCTCACCCTCTCACTCTCGCTGCAGCAAAACTCCCACATAGCAGAGCCCTCTCACTTTCATATTCCCTCTCACTTGCGCTCTCCCTCTCACTCTCATTGTCTCCTTCTTGACCCAACCCCCCCGTGTTCTTGCTCTCTCTCTCAGTCACACCTCGCGCACAACCGCAGTCTCAGGTATGCTCTGCTCTCCCTTTTCTTCTTCTTCTCTCTGTAATCTGTACATCAATTCGCATATTGGGGTTGATGGGGTTACTCCACCTTCCATTTGTTATTATTGTTCCTTCACCTTTAACTTGCTTTACCCAATGTCCACCATCGTTGCATCTATTAATAGGTTATCCGATAGAGGCCCGGAACAAAACCTTAGCTATTAGTCTATAACTATTACTTGGTTCTATGATTTATTTCAATTTTGTACACTTGCGCATCAACTGTTTGATCAAAGTTGCCAATGAATAATTTCAACTTTTGTCTTTATTGATTTTTTTCAATAAGAACATTGTTTATTTTTATTTTTAAAGTTTTAGTTCCTGCCTCTGCATTTTTTTTTGGGTTTCACTTGGATCTAAATAACTTAAACACAATACTTGCAATGTTGATGCTAAGGAACCAAAGTTTGTGTGTTCTATTTTGTTGGGTTTTAGATTCATATTTAGCAATTTTTTTGGGTTGTTACAACATGCTCTTAACAAATCTTCTTGGGTTTGAACCACTCCTCATTCCAGTTTTTAGGTTGTTAACTTAAGACTGTTTTTGAATATGCAGTTAGATGTAGGCCAAGATATGCATTACCTATCTATCTATTATTTCATATGAATCTATGTACTAACCTGTTATTTGAGCGAAATTTGTGTCTTGAACTATGGCTTAACAAGTGAATTTTAGAACTTATCTTATATTCTTATATTTTAGAGAAAGAGAAAACAGTTACATATTTAAACTATTGAGTTTACTTGTAAATTCTTGTAACTTTATCACAAAGACAATCATATAATGCACAAAGGGGAACAACGAAAATATTTTAAGACACGAGTGGCTATATATGCCTATAACAAAATGAGATGAAATAATATTTAATTCTGATTGGGTGGCACTGGCAAGAAGGAAGAAGCACGTAGCAGTCAACAAAAGGGAGACATAGGTTGGTATTAAGCGATAAAAGAATTTGCTGGGAAGAGAGACGTTATAGAGTAAAAGAGAGCAAAATGTGATTGTGATAATATATATATATATATATATATATATATATATATATATATATATATATATATATATATATATATATATATATATATATATATATATGTATATATATATGAGTGGAATAAGATATAAGAGATACATGAGAATTTGTGATATAAGATTCTGCTACAAGATATATATATGACAATGATATATATGAGTGGAATAGGCTTGCATTTCGCCCAAACCAAACCCTCTGCTTTTCTCTATATTATATCTTCTCCAATTTGCTAAATCTGAATTACAGAGAGATTCACGGTCTTGTTGAGACTTGGTCAGCATTGTCTATGGCGCATCACTGTCTCTTACCCATTTTCTAAAACTGGCTATTTTCAGGATTACGAATTATATTACCGCCTCTTCTATAAGTTCTCTCTCTTTCCTTCTCCCTGCTTCCCTTCAGTTTCAAGAGGTAAATATTTACCTTCATGTCTTTTTTCTTTTTTTTTTCTTCCCTTCGTTTTGTTTTTTCAATACTCCTGTGCACAATTCTACCTTTCATTTCATAACTATTACTAATTTTATTGGATACATCTCTTTCCTATTTCAAATTGCTTCATTGTAATATTATTTTGTTTGTTTGTTTGTTTTCATTTTGGCCTTTTCATAGATATAATATAATGTAGCAATGCAATGCTAAGTATATAAATGCATTGTGGATGTTGTTGTTGTTGTTGTGCTGTCTAATGAACTACTGGTTTAATTTCTGAAGTTAAAGATGGAAAGAAATGAATATATTCAGCCACTAAAACAGCTTGAATGTAAGAAAAGAAATGACCACAGCTAAGAGTGGGATAAATCATAAAGCATTATGAAATTCTTTACTCCTTGATGAACAGTATTTTAAAAAAAAAAAACTTCAAAAATTGGATTCTCCATTTTGTTTATCATCAATCATCAAAATAGTAAAAAGGATAAGTAATATAACCTTACACATAAAGCAAAAACGAGAGGGACCTTGGCATTTTAGAGGCCTTTTGAAGCTGTAAGAAGTTAGTGGGTTTGATTCACAATTTGGGAAAGGTAATCAGTAAAATAAAAGAGGAAGAGAAGTGTCATTAATCATTATCCTAGCATTGGTCGTGTGTGTGCATGACATTAGTGTGTGCTTTAACTGTCTTTACCCCTTTCATGCTATGCTTGTACTGTTCAAGCATTTGAAGCATCGAATTCATGCTAGTGTCTCTAGGACTCAACCATCTCAAAATACCACCAAATCTTGCCTAAAAAGGCTGATTTTCAAGAATGCACCACGTGTGCATCCTAACTCATAAAATTCTGAACTTTAATATAAAGATAGCTCTCTCTCATATCTTTCTAATTCCGCAAACCTCACCTCATTTGGCTAAGCATATCTAAAGTTATGCGACATTTTGCAGAAGCAAAAATAGGGAATTCACTGATTCACCCGTTTCTGCCCTGACTTAAAACTGCAACTGGGAACAAACTACATACAAAAAAATTATGAAATTTTCCACAAAAGAAGCCTTACATGTTAGCTTCAAAATGCCATTGGTTTCACACAAAACGGACATCGGAGCAAGAAGTTATACAATCTGGTTTACTAGCTGCCAAAATGTATTTTCTGTAGAATCCAACTCTGATTCAAATAGAAACTGGTGCTAATTGGCTTAGTGGAAAATTTTGAAATTTATATCATACATAGCCTTATTTCTTAGCTTTAAAATGACATAAAAATCATGTCATTCCAATGTCTGTAACTCAAGTTATGCGACAAGCATCACAGACTGCTCGGATGCCACCATGATTATGCAAATTCGGATTTTGCATAATCTTGGTTTCTAACAAAGTTATAATCCTCAAATCATAGATTCTAAGTGTTTTCCAACCCTAATCACGGTCTCTAATCATGTTAGGATTATTAAACACTAATTCAACTCATCAATTATGGATTTAAACTCAAATTTCAAACTAAAACCCTAATTTTTTTCAACTAACCATTAAAAAAGAAATTATGGATTCTAAGGGCTCCAATCTATCAACTAACTAGTATCTAACTCATTAAACTTAGATTATGATCAAAGTTAATTAATCACAACCTAATTCTCATCTTACTCTAACCCATTTCCAATATTCTCTATCATGAACCAGAATGGTTGGTTTGAGCCATAAATGGCAATCTAATACTTACTAAACTAAAACAATCCTACTGTATTCTTAGAAGCAAGAATCAAGCTAAAAGCTAGGATTTGGCTCTCCAAATCCATTTTTTACATTCCAAATCCCTAACCCCCATTCAAAAGAACAAAGAAGGAAAAAGAATAGAAATCCCCCACCTTTAGGTGATGACCAACCTTGGAGCCTTGCTCTTCTTCTTTTCCTCTTCCCTTCGTTTCTTTCTTCTCCTTTCTCTCTTTATCCCCTTTGTTTCTCTGTTTCTATTTTATTTTTGTTGAGTTCGTGAGTGAGAGAAGAGAAAATGAAGAGAAAAGGAAAACTTGGAAACTTAAGTTTCGGTACTGAAACTTATACCTACTAAGGACACTTGAATCACTCTAATTCAAGTTTTTCAGCTTCCAACAACTTTAGAATAAATATTAGGATTCATCTAAATTGTTGGTTCACCATTAGTCTATTTTTCTATATCTGCTAAGATCAGTCGAGTATCAAAATACATAACCAGTATACTTAAAAATATCAAACTGACTCCGATTCTTCTCAACCTTTAACTATACCTTACTTAGCTTATTTGTGACCTAGAAATAAGTTCTCTATACTTGTTTGCCTTAACTTAACCTTCCCTCAACTTAAGTTCACAACTACACTAAACCCGTTAAGCATCACATTAGAATTATCATTGGGATGCTCTTAGAAGGCATAAATAATGCCATCAATCAGAAGCTCTTCCAAAAGATCATCTATATGAGATGCTCCCAAGTTAGTGACCACCTTTTCAATAGTTTCCATAACCATTTGCCTGTAAGGTTCACTCTCATCTTTAAGATCCTCAACAATTCTCCCGATAATATCAGCAACGCCAACTTCGTTTGCTATCTCTACAATAAGAAATGAGCACGTTGCTTATAGTTTCTTCGATCCAAAGCCATCATTCTAACCCAGACGTTCTTGTTCAAAAGTCCTCCAAATCTTGCCTAAAAAGGCTGATTTTCAAGATTGCACCAAATGTGCATCCTAACTCATAAAATTCTAAAATTTTATGGGAAGATATCTGTAACACCCCTCGATTTAATAACCAATGCACAATCGTCATTATGTCACGGTCACTAAATTTTGGCGTGCTAACATTTTTAAATAACAAACTTTACAAAAATATTAATCATTTCGCAATATGAGGAAAATAGGAGCCACGAATGAATAGTTACATATACAACCAATGAAAATGTGAATTATAAGATGTATTCAATTTACAACATTTAAAACTGGGTAATCACCTTAAAACATACATATACCCAAAAATACACTTTATGCAGATAATGCAAAATAAAGTATAAACTACCCACAACATATCCTCGACTAAGGAGTTGGACACTCTCTCAGATCCTGAACGCGTAAGACAACCCAAGGGCACACCGGTGTAGTGAGAAATACGAGATAAGGTCTTCCATTGCAGTCCTCTTCACGGTCAAGGTCAGATTCCTAACAAATCACGTACTCTTGTCGGTCCAGTCGACTCGCCAAGCCCTAGCACCTTCGGTGAACTCAAATACGACGAAATCAATAGGGTCCGTTCAAGGTGTCCTTACCGAACGCAAAAAATTAAACCAATATCTCTAGTAGGTTCGACCTCGCCCCCTTTTCAGACTTTAACCAAAAACCATACAGAATAGCAATAAATACAGAAAAGAGGTAAGACATTCTACTTTCATTACCTATGATGGCAGCAAAGAAACATAACCCGAATGACGGAGTCATTCCATACATACAGATATTACAAACATGTTCTAGTTATCAATTACATAAGCATTATCGGAAAACATAATCCACGACAATACAATTACCAACAGCACTATAACAACAATTATTTACTATAAATATATAACAAGTATTTATGTTTCCACAATATGTATATTAATCATGCCCATGATAATGTGTGAACTAACCATGCATATGCGCAATGCGTATGCTGACTATTCTCATGTACAATGTACTCATTCCCTACTCCATGGAGCTAAACTCAAAGTTTTCAGAGATGAACGCCCTAGAAGATCTGTCCCCCCTCAATAGACAGCCTACGCCGGGCCATGGAAAGTAATAGTGCTTTGTCGGGCAGCCAGTGCATTGCAACAGTGTTTCACGGCCAGGGGTATATATATAAGGTGATAACCGGATCACAGGTGAAACACCGCGCCTTGACATCCCCTAGGTCTAAAAAGCCCCCACTATCCTGCAAGTCCTCGTCCACTCCTAGGCATAACACGCCATAACTGTATAATGCACAAATGCATATTCAATAGGATTCAACCCTCCGTTGTACCATTCCCAACGGTATTGAGGCAACCATCCATACAATTGTTTCAATACCATTTGCATCAGTGATATTATATAATCGCCATACGACTACATAGTATCACTATTAACTGGGTTTCCTTTGATAACCAGTCTTTTCTGACTAAATCGTCTACCTGATGGTTCTGGTTACAAAAGTAAACCAACTCTGATTAAATCATCTACCTGAGGTTTCTTGGTCCGGTACTTCGGTTCCATAATCACAATGTCGATGCATGCTTCAACCATGCTCAATGTATATGGATTCAATGCATACATATATATTTATATATAGATTCACAATGATAGCATAACTTATTCAAATTCACAAACCACAACGAATCAATACTAAAATCTCATAGGTGAACACATGCTATTCAAAGTTACTATGAAAGTTATGCTTTAAGTCCTTTATGTTCTTGCGTTAACTCTCTGAGAATGTCTAGTCTAAGTTCCTCACAGCCCTTCTCATACTCTTATTCTTCCTTTATTCCAAAAATTGCTCTAAACTATAAGGCAGACTATCATTCTTGGTTCTTTAAAATTTATGAATCTCAAAGTTTTCAATTAAGTTTTCCAATTTACTAATCCTTGCATCCTATTCCCATTAATTTAATCACTAGGTGTTAGGTGATAAATTTTTAATTCTGGATTCAACGGATATTGGCATCCTACTCGACGGAAATGACATTGGAGAAGTGTCTCCACTAAATGGTCAGAATTCTTACTCGATGGATATTAGCATCCTACTCGATGGAAATTGACATTGGAGAAGTGTCACTACTAAATGGTCAGAATTCTTACTCGACGGATATTGGCATCCTACTCGACGAAAAATGACATTGGAGAAGTGTCTCCACTAAATGGTCAGAATTCTTACTCGATGGATATTAGCATCCTACTCGACAGAAATTGACATTGGAGAAGTGTCTCTACTAAATGGTCAGAATTCTTACTCGACGGATATTGGCATCCTACTCGACAGAAATTGACATTGGAGAAGTGTCTCCACTAAATGGTCAGAATTCTTACTCGACGGATATTAGCATCCTACTCGACGGAAATTGACATTAGAGAAGTGTCTCTACTAAATGGTCAGAATTCTTACTCGACGGATATTGGCATCCTACTCGATGGAAATTGATATTGGAGAAGTGTCTCTACTAAATGGTCAGAATTCTTACTCGACGGATGTTGGCATCCTACTCGACGGAAATTGACATTGGAGAAGTGTCTCCACTAAATGGTCAAAATTCTTACTCGACAGATATTGGCATCCTACTCGACGGAAAATGACATTGGAGAAGTGTCTCCACTAAATGGTCAAAATTCTTACTCGACGGATATTGGCATCCTACTCGATGGAAAATGACATTGGAGAAGTGTCTCCACTAAATGGTCAGAATTCTTACTCAATGGATATTGACATCCTACTTGACGGAAAATGACATTGGAGAAGTGTCTCCACTAAATGGTCAGAATTCTTACTCGACAGATATTGACATTGTGCTTAATGGTCAGAAGATCGAATTCGATGAAATATGGTCATAAGATCAAATTCGACGGATATGGTCAGAAATCAAATTCGATGGATATGGTCAAAAATCAAATTCGACGGATATTGACATTATACTAAATGGTCTGAAGTTCAAGTTGTTACAATTTTTCACAAAGAATCCCCAGGTTTTTGGTCTCAAAACCGTGGTCATCCGGGAACCAATCCGACATCATTTTCCTCCATGTCATACGTTCCAATCCACTCAGATACATGAATATACACAAACAAGCAATATAATAGCACAACTACATTATAAGCAACATGTAAACAGAGGGTTTCTCACTACTAAAATAGGTTGAAGAGAATAATCTTCCTCTTACCTTAGTGAAGAACAAGGAAAAGCAAGCTTCTTTTTGCTGGGAAATTTCGTGCCTCACCACTACAGAAACCTTGGTGTTCAAATCCATAAAAATAGAGATCAAAGGGTGAAAATGACATCCATAGTCACCAATGTGACCATAGAATACGAAAATGGGGAGAAAAGGAGAAGAAAGTTGAGAACTTTACCTTAAAGCTTGAAACTTTGGTGTTGGGCTACCAACCATGAAAATGGAGGAGCCAAGGTGAGTTCCACAAAGAAGAAAGCTTGAGGATGGAAAGGGAAAGAAATGGTTTGAGTTAGCTTGAGTATGGAAAGCTTGAAATCAACAATGGAATATTTGGGTGTATGGAAGAAGAGAGGAAGAAAAATGAGAGCTGCGTGAGGGAGAAAGGGAGACCAGCGTGAATGAGAGAAAATGGGAGGGAATAATTGTGATATTACTCCCCAAACCGTGCTGCACAATGACAGGGAGGAGAGAGAATGAATAATGGTTGGGAAGGAAGCTTCCTAGAAACTTCCCTTAAAGCTTCCTTGAGAAGCTTCGCGCGCTTCTCGATAAGGTGCATAGTAAGCTTGTCTCCTTAATTAAATACATTTGATAGATTATTTAATTACACTATTAGAATTATTTTTCCAGTGAATAAAAGTTACGGTTGATGAAAATAATATTTTATTATTCATCAGATGATTTTATGATACAGTGATTTTATTTATCAGATAAAATCTTAAAAAATAAAAACTTCGCAAACTGTGTCCAGCCTCAGGTTTAGTAAGATCTCCTATCGACGTTTTCACAATCCAAAGTCTATCAGTCTTAGGAAAATATTTTATTTTCCCGGCTTTGCTCAGTGGGCACGCAAAATGAAGAATATATTAAAATATTCAACGTTTCCAGAAAATTCCACAAAAATAATCAAAAATCACAAATATTATAAAATGATTGTTTATAATGAAATAACTAATTTTTGAGATGTTTCAGCACTCCCATTCTAAAAAGGAATTTCGTTCTCGAAATCATCACATCTTAGAACAAACGCGACTGTGTTTCTTTCATTTTGCCTCCTAGTTCTCGTGTTGTATCTTCAACTGCATCAATCCAAATCACCGATAATAAGGTTGCTTCCTTCCACTGAGCATCTTATATTAACGAGCAAAAACGTGTTGACGTCATAGGCCGATCAATAAAAGATTCTACACCCTTTGAGTCTTCAGCCATCCAACAGCCAACTCTCTAAATAACTGTACATCGCTGAGTGGCTCTATCGAACTCATTTTCCCTGCTTACTGTAGTAGACAACTAAGCTTATTTTCTTCTTAAGGTATTTGCTACGACATTCGCCTCTTCTGAGATTATACCAAAACGAAAAATCAAAATCCTTCAGAGCTTCTAGTCATCGTCTCCGCCTCATGTTCAACTTATTCCGATAGGACAAAATACTTCTGACTCTTGAGATTACCATAGCCGTTGAGAATTTCTCCTTGTAGAAAATGCTTCTGGATCTTCAATGCAACTAAAAAGCTAACTCTGAGTTGGTGTAAGGTAATCCTTCTCATGTATTCTCGATTGTCTCTTCAATCTTTGAAAATTTCCCCCCGTATACATCAGTCCATACGAAACTTGACCCTCATACATGAGTTAGATGAGAAGTCTTGCCACTTGGAAAAATTCTGCGACGAGTCTCCCGTATTAAGCAGCTACTCCTATATAGCTACGAATCTTCGTTACCATCGTCTGTCCTTCCCATAAAAATGTTTCGAGTTCCGATGGGTTCACAGCAATCCCTTCCTTGAGATCGCGTAACCCAAAGGTTAAACAACCTCCGTCTAGAATTCGTACTTAGATACGTTTACGCATAACTTCTTCTTCTTCTTCAGGATTTTAAGAACCACTTCGAGAGATTCGGTACGTCCCTCTAAATGTCAAGAATAGATCAGAATGTCGCCAACAAGGACAATAACAAATCCTTGAGTGAACTTCGATAATAGTCCAGAACGCAAGTTGACCTTGGAGAAAATAACGGCGTTCTTTAATTGATTTGTCAAATCATCTTTCCTTGATTCAAACAAAATGCTTCATAGGGTAAGTTCTCACCTAATTGTGCTGCTCTTGGCACAATGATATGGTTCAAATTCAGGAATACATTTACTCAATCGAAGTATACTAGAAACGTTATAAAGGTTAGAAAGAAAAGTAGGGAAGTCACTTGATTTATTGCAGGACCCGCCTAATGAAGAGAATGATATGGTCCAATAAAACTTAGGAGTGAGTTTCATGGATTCACATCTAGGAAACTTCTGTCTCAAGAAACACCAAGTTTCCGTTGAAACCGAATGACGAGACCTGTTTTGAAAACTATTCATCTCTTTCCTGAGATCAAACCTATTCATGAAGAGAGTGGACAATTGAATTGGTAAAAAGGGTTCCAATTTCTAACAACATTAGGATAGCTTTTAAATAAACTTGTTGCAACGAGAGCAGGCTTACAAAGAGAATAGTATCATTCGAGTCGAAAGGAAGTAAATACACAGACAACGCAATTTCGTAAACGAACTCTTAGAATTTCACTGGAATATTTCAACAGGATATGGTTGGAAGATAACCAATCCCTTCGTTAACATTACATCTAATTTGTAAAAAAAGTAAACAAATCAGATCACCAAAAGATTCAGTCTTTAACAGGTCATAGGATAATTTAAGCAACTAGGCTACCATCAACAAGTTCTTAGCAGCCAAAATAGAAACAACTTAGTCAAAAGGGAACGAAGGTACGAACATCCCTACTGGATTCATACGTTCATACGTCATAAAGAAACGGGCTACCCGCGGAATTATACAATGAAGTCACAGGGTCATCCACTGTAGCACAGTCCCCTTCCTCAATTCGATCTTCAATCTGGGTGAAGGAATCAACTTTCCTTTCTTCATGAGATTTCGAAGTACGTACATCTGCAACGTAAGGCTTCATCCTTTGCGAAATACAGTTCCTCGCCATATGTCCTTGCTTCCCGCACTTGAAACAGATTACTCCTTCAATCTCACAGTCCTTTGTTAAGTGATTCTTTCCGCACTTGAGGCAGATTGCCCTCTTGATTGCATATGGAGGCTTCGTCCCATGTAATGCACAATCCCTCCACACATGTCCTTGCTTTCCGCACTTGAAACAAATTATTCCTTCGATCATGCAATGCCTTGTTAAGTGGTCCTTTCCGCATTTCTTACACCTTGATGACGGTACCACGGTTGGATTGGACTTGCTACCACTTGCACCTCCTTCATGCGTTCGCTGTCGCTGTTGCTCCTTCGATCGTAGTGTATACGGTTTCTGCTTAAACCAATTGGTCTTCCTATTATTCCTCCTTTGAAACTTCGGTAATCCAGAGTTACCCTAAAGTTTTCTTTCTTCCATCAAATTCTGGACCTTAACTTCTAATTTCTGCTGTTGTACGGCCCTCTGATCCTAGTGTGTTGTTACATCAACCATTCTTTGCATTTCTTCAGTTGCCGCAGTCGTACCATCATTTTCACTCCCCGCATTCTTACGCTTATGTCTACTCCGAGTCATTGGCTTCCTTCAAGGGCAAACAAATTAAACCATAAGGAAAAATCAAAAGCATTTAGTCCAAACAATATTGTCTCCTTTCGGAAACCAAACACATAAATTCACACAACCAAATCGAGACAAACCCAAAAGACTCTAACTTGAGCTCCTTCATTCTGCCTTCTGCGACGCAATCTCCTGTAAGTCTTTGACTCCTACGTAGCTCCTCGAACCAAACTTACACAAATACTCTTTTCCAAAGAGAATCGATTTTCAAAAACCTCTTGGATACCTCAGTCCACAAACCTTGTAATTCTTATTCGACTACCCCTTTTCTAACCCAATGGCTCAAACAATTCTAGAGGTAACACAACAAGGGTATAAATGCAAACAAATCCTAAGCAAGTTCAGTCATACCAGCTGAACTTCTTTCTAAAAGAATTCCTATTACCTTAATACGCCTAGGTGAAGTCATAGTTTCCCATAGACACAGAACATTACACATTAAGTGGGCTAGTACTCAATATCACGTAACTGTGTAACAGTAGCTACCAACACTCAACCTATGGCAAGCTATGCCTTCCTTTCCCAACATCTCAATTCAAGAGACAAGGAAGTACACAACATACTAAGAACTTATAACATGTCTAAGCATAGTCAGTCCATACCCCGGCTCAACAGGATGAACTGAGCTCTGATACCACCTTAATGTAACACCCCTCGATTTAATAACCAATGCACAATCATCATTATGTCATGGTCACTAAATTTTGACGTGCTAACATTTTCAAATAACAAACTTTACAAAAATATTAATCATTTCACAATATGAGGAAAATAGGAGCCACAAATGAATAGTTACATATACAACCAATGAACATGTGAATTATAAGATGTATTCAATTTACAACATTTAAAACTGGGTAATCACCTTAAAACATACATATACCCAAAAATACACTTTATGCAGATAATGCAAAATAAAGTATAAACTACCCACAACATATCCTCGACTAAGGAGTTGGGCACTCCCTCAGATCCTGAACGCATAAGACAACCCAAGGGCACACCAGTGTAGTGAGAAATACGAGATAAGGTCTTCCATCACAGTCTTCTTCACGGTCAAGGTCAGATTCCCAATAAATCACGTACTTTTGTCAGTCCAGTCGACTCGCCAAGCCCTAGCACCTTCGGTGAACTCAAATACGACAAAACCAATAGGGTCCCTTCAAGGTGTCCTTACCGAACGTAGAAAATCAAACCAATATCTCTAGTAGGTTCGACCTCGCCCCCTTTTCAGACTTTAACCAAAAACCATACAGAATAGCAACAAATACAGAAAAGAGGTAAGACATTCTACTTTCATTACCTATGATGGCAGCAAAGAAACATAATCCGAATGACGGAGTCATTCCATACATACAGATATTACAAACATGTTCTAGTTATCAATTGCGTAAGCATTATCAGAAAACATATTCCACGACAATACAATTACCAACAGCACTATAATAACAATTATTTACTATAAATATATAACAAGTATTTATTTTTCCACAATATGTATGTTAATCATGCCCATGATAATGTGTGAACTAACCATGCATATGCGCAATGCGTATGCTGACTATTCTCATGTACAATGTACTCATTCCCTACTCCATGGAGCTAAACTCAAAGTTTTTGGAGATGAACGCCCCAGAAGATCTGTCTCCCCTCAATAGATAGTCTACGCCGGGTCATGGAAAGTAATAGTGCTTTGTCGGGCAGCCAGTGCGTTGCAACAGTGTTTCACGGCCAAGGGTATATATATAAGGTGATAACCGGATCACAGGTGAAACACCGCGCCCTGACATCCCCTAGGTCTAAAAAGCCCCCACTATCCTGCAAGTCCTCGTCCACTCCTAGGCATAACATGCCATAATTGTATAATGCACAAATGCATATTCAATGGGATTCAACCCTCCATTGTACCATTCCCAACGGTATTGAGGCAACCATCCATACAATATTTTCAATACCATTTACATCAATGATATTATATAATAGCCTATACGACTACATAGTATCACTATTAACTGGGTTTTCTTTGATAACCAATCATTTCTGACTAAATCATCTACCTGATTGTTCTGGTTACAAAAGCAAACCACCTCTGACTAAATCGTCTACCTGAGGTTTCTTGGTCCGGTACTTCTGTTCCATAATCACAATGTCGATGCATGCTTCAACCATGCTCAATGCATATGGATTCAATGCATACATATATATTTATATATAGATTCACAATGATAACATAACTTATTCAAATTCGCAAACCACAACGAATCAATACTAAAATCTCATAGGTGAACACATACTATTCAAAGTTACTATGAAAGTTATGCTTTAAGTCCTTTATGTTCTCGCGTTAACTCTCTGAGAATGTCTAGTCTAAGTTCCTCACAGCCCTTCTCACACTCTTATTCTTCCTTTATTCCAAAAATTGCTCTAAACTATAAGGCAGACTATCATTCTTGGTTCTTTAAAATTTATGAATCTCAAAGTTTTCAATTAAGTTTTCCAATTTACTAATCCTTGCATCCTATTCCCATTAATTTAATCACTAGGTGTTAGGTGATAAATTTTTAATTCTGGATTCGACGGATATTGGCATCCTACTCGACGGAAATGACATTGGAGAAGTGTCTCCACTAAATGGTCAGAATTCTTACTCGACGGATATTAGCATCCTACTCGACGAAAATTGACATTGGAGAAGTGTCTCTACAAAATGGTCAGAATTCTTACTCAACGGATATTGGCATCCTACTCGACGAAAAATGACATTGGAGAAGTGTCTCTACTAAATGGTCAGAATTCTTACTCAACGAATATTCGCATCCTACTCGACGGAAATTGACATTGGAGAAGTGTCTCCACTAAATGGTCAGAATTCTTACTCGACGGAAATTGACATTGGAGAAGTATCTCCACTAAATGGTCAGAATTCTTACTCGACGAATATTAGCATCCTACTCGATGGAAATTGACATTAGAGAAGTGTCTCTACTAAATGGTCAGAATTCTTACTCGACGGATATTGGCATCCTACTCGACGAAAATTGACATTGGAGAAGTGTCTCCACTAAATAGTCAGAATTCTTACTCGACGGATATTGACATCCTACTCGACGGAAAATGACATTGGAGAAGTGTTTCCACTAAATGGTCAAAATTCTTACTCGACGGATATTGGCATCCTAATCGACGAAAAATGACATTGGAGAAGTGTCTTCACTAAATGGTCAGAATTCTTACTCGACGGATATTGACATCCTACTCAACGGAAAATGACATTGGAGAAGTGTCTTCACTAAATGGTCAAAATTCTTACTCGACGGATATTGGCATCCTACTCGACGAAAAATGACATTGGAGAAGTGTCTCCACTAAATGGTCAGAATTCTTACTCGACGGATATTGACATCCTACTCGACAGAAAATGACATTGGAGAAGTGTCTCCACTAAATGGTCAGAATTCTTACTCGACGGATATTGACATTGTGCTTAATGGTCAGAAGATCGAATTCGATGGATATGGTCATAAATCAAATTCGACGGATATTGACATTATACTAAATGGTCTGAAGTTCAAGTTATTACAATTTTTCACAAAGAATCCCCATGTTTTTGGTCTCAAAATCGTGGCCATCTGGGAACTAATCCGACATCATTTTCCTCCATGTCATACGTTCCAATCCACTCAGATACATGAATATACACAAACAAGCAATATAATAGCACAACCACATTATAAGCAACATGTAAACAGAGGGTTTCTCACTACCAAAACAGGTTGAAGAGAATAATCTTCCTCTTACCTTGGTGAAAAACAAGGAAAAGCAAGCTCCTTTTTGCTGGGAAATTTCGTGCCTCACCACCACAGAAACCTTGGTGTTCAAATCCATAAAAATAGAGATCAAAGGGTGGAAATGGCATCCATAGTCACCAATGTGACCATAGAATACGAAAATGGGGAGAAAAGGAGAAGAAAGTTGAGAGCTTTACCTTAAAGTTTGAAACTTTGGTGTTGGGCTACCAACCACGAAAATGGAGGAGCCAAGGTGAGTTCCACAAAGAAGAAAGCTTGAGGATGGAGAGGGAAAGAAATGGTTTGAGTTAGCTTGAGTATGGAAAGCTTGAAATCAACAATGGAGTATTTGGGTGTGTGGAAGAAGAGAGGAAGAAAAATGAGAGCTGTGTGAGGGAGAAAGGGAGACCAGCGTGAATGAGAGAAAATGAGAGGGAATAATTGTGATATTACTCCCCAAACCATGCTACACAATGAGAGGGAGGAGAGAGAGTGAATAGTAGTTGAGAAGGAAGCTTCCTAGAAACTTCCCTCAAAGCTTCCTTGAGAAGCTTCGCGCGCTTCTCGATAAAATACATAGTAAGTTTGTCTCCTTAATTAAATACATCTGACAGATGATTTCATTACACTATTAGAATTATTTTTCTGGTGAATAAAAGTTACGGTTGATGAAAATAATATTTTATTATTCATCAGATGATTTTATGATACAATAATTTTATTTATCAGATAAAATCTTGAAAAATAAAAATCTCGTAAATCGTGTCCAGCCTCGGGTTTAGTAAGATCCCCTATCGACGTTTTCACAGTCCAAAGTCTACCAGTCTTAGGAAAATATTTTATTTTCCCGGCTCCGCTCAGTGGGCACGTAAAATGAGGAATATATTAAAATATTCAACATTTTCAGAAAATTCCACAAAAATCATTAAAAATCACAAATATTATAAAATGATTGTTTATAATGAAATAACTAATTTTCGGGATGTTACAATATCTCTCTCTCATATCTTTCCAATGCCGCAAACCTCACCTCATTTGGCTAAGCATATCAAAAGTTATGTGATATTTTGTAGAAGCAAAAACAGGGAATTCACTGATTCACCTGTTTCTGCCCTGACTTAAAACTGCAACTGTGAACAAACTACACATAGGAAAATTATGAAATTTTTCGAGAAAGAATCCTTATATGTTAGCTTGAAAATGCCACTAGTTTCACATAAAACGGACATCGGAGCAGGAAGTTATGCGATCTGGTTTACTGGCTGCCAGAATGCATTTTTTGTAGAATCCAACTCTGATTCAAACAGAAACTAGTACTCATTGGCATGGTGGAAAATTCTGAAATTTTTACCATACGTATCCCTATATCTTAGCTTTAAAATGACATAAAAATCATGTCATTCCAATGTCTGTAACTCAAGTTATGCAACAAACATCACAGACTGCTCGGATGCCACCATGATTATGCAAATTCGGGTTTTGCATAATCTTGGTTTCTAACAAAGTTCTAATCCTCAAATCATGGATTCTAAGTGTTTTCCAACCCTAATCATGGTCTCTAATCATGTTAGGATTATTAAATACTAATTTAACTAATCAATTATGGATTTAAACTTAAACTTCAAACTAAAACCCTACTTTTTTCCAACTAACTATTAAAAAGGAAATTATGGATTCTAAGGACTCCAATCTATCAACTAACTAGTATCTAACTAAACTTAGATTATGATCAAAGTCAATTTATTACAACCTAATTTTTATCTTACTCCAACCCATTTCCAATATTCTCTATCATGAACCAGAATGGTTGGTTTAAGCCATAAATGGCTATATAATACTTACTAAACTAAAACAATCCTACTGTATTCTTAGAAGCAAGAATCAAGCTAAGAGCTAGGATTTGGCTCTCCAAATCCATTTTTTCCCTTCCAAATCCCTAACCCCCATTCAAAAAAATAAAGAAGGAAAAAGAATAGAAATCCCCTACCTTTAGGTGATGACCAACCTTGGAGCCTTGCTCTTCTTCTTTTCCTCTTCCCTTCCTTTCTTTCTTCTCCTTTCTCTCTTTATCCCCTTTGTTTCTCTGTTTCTATTTTGTTTTTGCTGAGTTCGTGAGTGAGAGAAGAGAAAATGAAGAGAAAAGGAAAACTTGGAAACTTAAGTTTCGATACTAAAACTTATACCTGCTAAGGACACTTGAATCACTCTAATTCAAGTTTTTTAGCTTCTAACTACTTTAGAATAAATATTAGTATTCATCTAAATTATTGGTTCACCATTAATCTATTTTTTTATATCTGCTAAGATCAGTCGGGTATCAAAATACATAACCAGTATACTTAAAAATACCAAACTGACTCCGATTCTTCTTAACGTTTAACTATACCTTACTTAGCTTATTTGTGGCCTAGAAATAAGTTCTCTATACTTGTTTCCCTCAACTTAACCATCCCTCAACTTGAGTTCACAACTGCACCAAACCCTTTAAGCATCACATTAGCATCATCATTGGGATGCTCTTGGAAGGCATAAATAATACCATCAATCAAAAGCTCTTCCAAAAGATCATCTATATGAGATGCTCCCAAGTTAGTGACCACCTTTTCAATAGTTTCCATAACCATTCGCCTGTAAGGTTCACTCTCATCTTTAAGATCCTTAACAATTCTCCCGATAATATCGGCAACGCCAACTTTGTTTGCTATCTCTACAATAGGAAATGAGCACGTTGCTTATAGTTTCTTCGATCCAAAGCCATCCTTCTAACCCATACGTTCTTGTTCAAAAGTCCTCCAAATCTTGCCTGAAAAGACTGATTTTCAAGATTGCACCAAATGTGCATCCTAACTCATAAAATTCTGAAATTTTATGGAAATATATATCTCTTTCATATCTTTCCAATGCTATAAACCTCACCTCATTTGGCTAAGCGTATCTAAAGTTATGCGATATTTTACAGAAGCAAAAATAGGGAATTCACTGATTCACCTGTTTCTGCCCTAACTTAAAACTGCAACTGGGAACAAACTACATATAGGAAAATTATGAATTTTTCTAGGAAAGAATCCTTATATGTTAGCTTCAAAATGCCACTGGTTTTACACAAAATAGACATCGGAGCAGGAAGTTATGCGATCTAGTTTACTGGTTACCAAAATGTATTTTCTGCAGAATCTAACTCTGATTCAAACAGAAACTGGTGCTAATTGGCTTGGTGGAAAATTCTAAAATTTTTACCACATGTAGCCCTATGTCTTAGCTTTAAAATGACAAAAAATCATCTCATTAGAATGTCTGTAGCTCAAGTTATGCAACAAAAATCACAGACTGCTCGAATGCCACCATGATTCTGTAAATTCGGCTTTTGCATAATCTTGGTTTCTAACCAAGTTCTAATCCTCAAATCATGGATTCTAAGTGTTTTCCAACCCTAATCATGGTCTTTAATCATGTTAGGATTATTAAACACTAATTCAACTTTTCAATTATGGATTTAAACTCAAACTTCAAACTAAAACCCTACTTTTTTCCAACTAATCATTAAAAAGAAAATTATGGATTCTAAGGGCTCCAATCTATCAACTAACTAATATCTAACTCATTAAACTTAGATTATGATCAAAGTCAATTAATCACAACCTAATTCTCATCTTTCTCTAACCCATTTCTAATATTCTCTATCATGAACCAAAATGGTTGGTTTGATCCATAAATGACTATCTAATACTTACTAAACTAAAACTATCCTACTGTATTCTTGGAAGCAAGAATCAAGCTAAGAGCTAGGATTTGGCTCTCCAAATCCATTTTTTCCATTCCAAATCCCTAACCCCCATTGAAAAGAACAAAGAAGAAAAAGAATAGAAATCCCCTACCTTTAGGTGATGACCAACCTTGGAGCCTTGCTCTTCTTCTTTTCCTCTTCCTTTCCTTTCTTTCTTCTCCTTTCTCTCTTTCTCCCCTTCGTTTCTCTATTTCTGTTCTGTTTTTGTTGAGTTCGTGAGTGAAAGAAGAAGAAATAAAGAGAAAAAGCAAACTTGGAAACTTAAGTTTCGGTACTGAAACTTATACCTGCTAATGACACTTGAATCACTCTAATTCAAGTTTTCCAGCTTCCAACAACTTTAGAATAAATATTAGGATTCATTTAAATTATTGGTTCACCATTAGTCTATTTTTCTATATCTGCTAAGATCAGTCGGGTATCAAAATACATAACCAGTATACTTAAAAATACTAAACTGACTCCGATTCTTCTCAACCTTTAACTATACCTTAATTAGCTTATTTGTGACCTAGAAACAAGTTCTCTATACTTGTTTCCCTCAACTTAAAATTCCCTCAACTTGAGTTCACAACTGCACCAAACCCGTTAAGCATCATATTAGCATCATCGTTGGGATGCTCTTGGAAGGCATAAAGAATGCCATCAATCAGAAGCTCTTCCAAAAGATCATCTATATGAGATGCTCCCAAGTTAGTGACCACCTTTTCAATAGTTTCCATAACCATTCGCCTGTAAGGTTCACTCTCATCTTTAAGATCCTCAACAATTCTCTCGATAATATCAGCAACGCCAACTTTGTTTGCTATCTCTACAATAGAAAATGAGTACGTTGCTTATAGTTTCTTCGATCCAAAGCCATCCTCCTAACCCAGCGTTCTTGTTCAAAAGTCCTCCAAATCTTGCCTAAAAAGGCTGATTTTCGAGATTGCACCAAATGTGCATCCTAACTCATAAAATTCTAAAATTTTATGGAAAGATAGCTCTCTCTCATATCTTTCCAATGTCATAAACCTCACCTCATTTGGCTATGCGTATCTAAAGTTATGGGATATTTTACAGAAGCAAAAATAGAAAATTCACTGATTCACCCATTTCTGCCCTGACTTAAAACTGCAACTGGGAACAAACTACACATAGGAAAATTATGAAAATTTCTAAGAACGAAGCCCTACATGTTAGCTTCAAAATGCCACTGGCTTCACACAAAACGAACATCGGAGCAAGAAGTTATGTGATCTGGTTTACTGGCTGCCAGAATGCATTTTCTGTAGAATCCAACTCTGATTCAAATAGAAATTGGTGCTAATTGGCTTGGTGGAAAATTCTAAAATTTTTATCATATATAGCCCTATGTCTTAGCTTTAAAATGACATAAAAATCATCTCATTCCAATGTTTGTAGCTTAAGTTATGCAACAAATATCACAGACTGCTCGGATGCCACCCTGATTTTGCAAATTCGGGTTTTGCATAATCTTGGTTTCTAACCAAGTTCTAATCCTCAAATCATGGATTCTAAGTGTTTTCTAACCCTAATCATGGTCTCTAATCATGTTAGGATCATTAAACACTAATTCAACTCATCAATTATAGATTTAAACTCAAACTTCAAACTAAAACCCTACTTTTTTCCAACTAACCATTAGAAAGAAAATTATGGATTCTAAGGGCTCCAATCTATCAACTAACTAGTATCTAATTCATTAAACTTAGATTATAATCAAAGTCAATTAATCACAAACTAATTCTCATCTTTCTCCAACCCATTTCCAATATTCTCTATCATGAACCAAAATGGTTGGTTTGAGCCATAAATGACTATCTAATACTTACTAAACTAAAACTATCCTACTGTATTCTTGGAAGTAAGAATTAAGCTAAGAGTTAGGATTTGGTTCTCCAAATCTAGTTTTTTCATTCCAAATCCCTAACCCCCATTCAAAAGAACAAAGAGGGAAAAAGAATAGAAATCCCTAACCTGGATATTCTTGTTCAAAAGTCAGGGACAATATCATTTCTAATACAATCAGTTTCCACACCCTCAGCAGGTATACCAAGAGCAGAGGCAACAACACTGAAAGCACTAGTAGTAGTGTTCCTAATATATTCATCAATGTTGTCTATGTCAGGCAGCATAACAGCAATCATTGTGGCCAGTGAAAACTGAGATGAACTTTATGCTTTTCTCTCCTATGGGGTACATTTAGGACTATCTAAATATGATATCAAATCTTAGATGTTGAAAATAAAAGTTATGAATTTCTAATGAATTATGTATTAAGAATATTGGTTTGATTTAACTTTTGATTGTGCTTTAACATATGCTTAAAGTTTTATTTTCTTATTCAAGTGAAGATTTGAGCAAAACCTTAGTTTCCCATTTGAGATTCAATATTAATGAGCACACATACCTATATTTGGTACTGCTCATTGTATTGAATCTTGAATTATTCAAGTAGGACAATTTGGTAAGAAATTTTTCCTTCACTTGGTTAATAGTTATTCTTTAAATCTCATATCTTATACTTGTTGAAATTTCGGTCTGCTACATTTCCTTTTGTTCTCTGGCTGTATACTTAAATGCGTAGATCTCACTACGTTATAGTCATACACTTGGAGACTAATGGGAAATGTTGCTGAAATTTTGTCAAGTATAAAATATGAGATTTCAGGAATAACTATTAACTAAGTGTTGAAAAAGTTTCTTATAGAATGGGATAGGGCCATACCATGTTAAGAAGGAGATGGAGATATAAGGATTTGTATTAATGTGCTAAACCAATTTCAGCAATCATGAGACCCGATCAAAGTTGGATGTTACGAAGAACTGATCCTACTAGCTATATAAGTGAAGAATTCAAGGATGGAGTTGATGATTTCATTAGGGTTGCTCAAGGAGACCTGACAGTTACTGATGCATTAAATCGCATCCTTTGTCCATGTGCTAGATGTAAGAATCGTGCTTAGAGGGAGGTATTTGGGGTAGAACAACATCTGTATAAGTACGAATTTATGGATGGCTGTGTAAATTGGACCATTCATGGTGAGGAAAGATGGGGGGATAGCGACTCAACATCCATTGTCCATGATGATGAAGTGGAGCCTAGGAATCCATACGTGGATATGGTTATGGATGCCGCAGGTGATAGATTAAATCCAAAAGCTCAAGATTTAGAAGAGGATCCAAATCCGTCAGCTGCGAAGTTTTATGACTTGCTAAGAGACGCTGACGAACCTTTATGGGATGGTTGCCATAAGCACACGAAATTGTCAACTGTAACTTAACTTTTGAACTTGAAGTCAGAGTTTAATATGAGTGAGAGTTGTTATGATAGAATGATTGTCATAATTAAGAGCATGCTTTCAGAGCCTGAAAGGTTACCCAAAAACTTCTACAAATCGAAGAGAATGGTTCGTGAGTTGGGATTAGGATATGAGAAGATAGATACGTGTCTTAATCAGTGCATGTTGTATTACAAAGAATACAGTGACAAGAGACTCTACTCAGTTTGCTTAGTATGTGGACACCCACGATTCAAACTAAAGGCGGGACATTCATCGAATGAGAAGGATGTGCTGCACTCAGTGTTGCGATATTTTTCCATTATGTCAAGACTCCAACGTCTGTTTATGTCTAAAAACACTGCACAATATATGACTTGGCATGCGGATGGAGTGCGTCAAGATGAACCAGTGATTAGGCATTCAGCTGATGCTGAGGCTTGAAAACGATTTGACGCTACCCATTCAACATTTGCGCTAGATGCTCAAAATGTTAAGCTTGACCTGTGTATAGACGATTTTAATCCATTCAGTGGTTCAGCCACATCATATTCATGTTGGCCTATTTTTGTCACACTGTACAATCTACCTCCAAGTATATGTATGAGAAAGGAATACATATTCCTCACTCTTGTGATTCTTGGACCAAAGTCACTAGGTAATAGTTTAGACGTCTATCTTAGACCTCTAATTGATGATATGAAGATATTGTGGGATGATGGGGTGCAAACTTATGATGCCTGGAAGAAGCAAAATTTCGATATGAAAGCGGCTTTGTTGTGGACAATAAGTGACTTTCCAGCCTATGGAATGCTGTCTGAGCACTCATGGAAAAATTTCTTGTCCGCTTTGTATAAATCACAGTAAGTCATTTGTGTTGAAGCACAGTAGAAAATGTTGTTGGTTTGATTGTCATCGCCAATTTTTGCCCTTTGATCATCCATTTCACCGTGATCAAAACTCTTTTAAGAGATCAACAGTGAAAAAATCTAATCCACTGCAACGACTAAGTGGGACAGATGTCTTGAATAAAGTGACTCAACTTAAGAAAATCATTTTTGGGTTGAATTCAGGTAAAAAAAAAACAAGATGGCTTTGGTATACATCACAATTGGGTGAAGAAGAGCATATTATGGGAATTGCCTTATTGGTCCACTAATCTAATACGACATAATTTAGATGTTATGCACGTCGAGAAGAACGTGTTTGATAATATCTTCAACACTGTCATGGACATAAAGGGCAAGACAAAAGACAATGCAAATGCAAGAGAAGATTTGAAGATAATATGCAAACATCCTACCTTGGAGCTAATAGTTGAGAATGACAAGTGTAAAAAGCCAAATGTGACGTATGTCTTGGATGCCAATCAAAGAAGGATGGTGTGTGAGTGGATAAAATAATTGAAATTTCCTGATGGGTATGCGTCGAATATCGCACGTTGCATCAATGTAGACGGTGGGAAGATATATGGAATAAAAAGTCACGATTGTCATGTTTTTATGCAAAGGTTAATTCCTCTAGCATTTCATGATATCTTGCCAAAACCTATATGGGGACTATTAACAAAACTAAGCTTGTTCTTTAAAGAAGTTTGTGCAACTAAAATTCGTGCTTCCACCATGGAGAATGCAAAGCTTTCTATCATTGAAACAATTTGCAAGTTAGAGAAGATTTTCCCTCCAACATTCTTTGACGTGATGGAACATCTAGTCATGCATCTCCCTTATAAAGCTAAGGTTGGAGGACCAGTGCATTATAGGTGGATGTACCCCTTTGAGAGGTGTATGCTGTACTTGAAAAGAAAGGTCTGAAATAAGGCGAAAGTTGAAGGATCTATTTGTGAAGCGTATATTTTAGAAGAAATTTCCAATTTTGCTTTCATGTATTTTGATCCCCACCTACAGACTAGGCGCACTCAAGTTCCTTAGAATGACGATGGTGGGGAAGATACAATTAATGAACGGTTGTCTATTTTTAAACATCCATGTCATCTTGTCGGGAGAGGTCGAAATAGATTCTTGACGGATGTGGAACTTCAGATTGCTGAGATATATGTGCTTGTAAATTGTGGAAAAGTAGAACCTTATCTCCAGTAAGTTTACTCTCTATCTAATGAATTTGTTATTAATGTGCTAAATTTATGCTAAATATTAATTATTGTATTGATTAGACAATTCGAGGATTCGTTAAGGGATACAGATCCCAATATCACTGATGATCAAATATTGGAAACTCGAGACAAGGACTTCAGTAGGTGACTAAAACATCTAGTGAGTCCTTTTATCCATAATAATGATCTATCATATTAAATTCAATGTGCATTATGTTAGATGTTACAATTATCTACCGTCTATGTAATGATACAGGTTAATATAGGCCAAGTCGAGGGTCAAATGATACGAAAGATAAGTTACGGTCCATCCAAGTCTGTGACTTCTTACTGTAGCTTAATAGTTAATGGGTACAGATTTCATACCAAGGTGTACGGACAAAATAAAGCTACTATGAATAGTGGCATATGTGTTAGAAGTAGTATATATTGTGAGAATGACTTCGACTATTATGGCATCGTTGAAGATATATTAAAATTGTCACATGTAGAAAATCAGAACAAAGTATTTCTTTTACAATGTCATTGGTTTGACCCGATAAATGGAGTCAATGTTGATGAGAGATATGGGTTGGCTGACATCAAGCATAAATCAATACTTCACTCAAATAAGTCATTCATCGTAGCCGAATAAGCACAACAAGTGTACTATACAAGATACCCACAAAGCGGGAATAGAGCTAACGGTGAATGGTGGGCAACTTGCAAGGTCAGAGCAAAACTCTTCGTGGCTGAGACATTGAATGACGAAGGTGATGAATTGAATGACTTAACTGCCACTGATTATTACCAAGATGATGGATCCTTTGGAACACACAATCCTGTGATAGATGATGAACCAGTCTCCTTGTTTGATGCACATGAACAAATGGAAGAAATTAACATACGTGATATACATTATCCAATGGACGATCTGGTTGATGATGAGTTCATTGATGACAACGAAAATAATGAAATTAATGAATTCTCAGATGAAGATGAGGAATCTTTTGCTTCAGACTCAAGTATTTAAAATTGAAGCTTGTTCAATAAATTTCTTTAATGGTATTTACACTGGAATATCATTATTATATTTTGAGGTTTTTATTGACATATAGTTTCTTAACACGTCATGTTTCATTATGTTTCCTTATGCAGATATTTATCATGACCATTCGAGGTAGAGGTGCTGGACGCGGTCATGGGAGAGGCTGTAATGTTTCATCTGCCCATGATTCTCCACTAGTACAGCATTCTCTGCCCTCTCCAAGTATACCTGTAGGATAATCTTTTTAATTATTGTTAACTCGTGGTTTATATAGATTTAATATATATGTATTTTTTTATGTATAATTATGTTAGGTGCAACTTCAGCTACTGGCCCATCAACCAGTGTAGGTCTACCAGTGTCTAGTCTATTGACCATTGGAGGCGAATCAGCTTGTGTCCCACCCTTTACTGACCCAACGATTTCTATGCCACCCCCTGCTGACTCACCCACTAGTGGCCCGAATGTGGTGCCTTCATATGGAGAATCCAATGTAGAAATAGATAGCAGGGAACTTATATATATGGCGCCTATCCCTGAACCGTAAGTAATAGTGATATATCATCTTTTATTATATGTATTTACTTTCAGATTACCAATATTATCTTATTGTACTTACAGGAGGAGGTTGCTCCCGTTAAGGGTGACATGTGACATTATGTACAATGTCATGACACGGATGCCTGTTCCGGCTAGTACGTGGTGAGGTTATCTAGCTGAGATGAAGGAAATACTATTTAATGACTTCATGGTAAGTAATTGTGTTTATAGAATTATATATTATATGTTTATTGAAAAATAAATATATATACATATCCTTTGTGTAGGCTAAGCATCAGTTCACATCTGATGCTGATCGCAGCATGGTGAGAACTATCTGGTAACAGACTATCTTGGACTATTATCCAGACCATTTGAACAAAGCACGAGATAAGGCCTTTGAGAGGGCAAATTCAAATAACTTGGATGATGTTAAGGGCCATGGGCCCAGAGGAATGAGGACGGAAGTGTGGGATGGCCTGGTCGACATTTGACTGACAGATAAATGGATGACGAGGTCTGCAGCTGCCCGAAGGAACAGGGCAGCTATGTCTGATGCCTTGAAGCATATAGGCGGTTCGATAAGCTTTGGTCAACACAAGAACAAGATGGTAATATAACTTCCTCATTTAAAGTTTTAATGATAAGCATCTGTGTATGAACATGTTATAATTACTTGAGTTATTTGCCTATCTTGAGTATGACATAGTATTTTAGAGGGATTGCCTTACTTTTGATATATGTTTATTATATAATATTCTTTCATATGGGATTACAAGAGGCAGAGTTAAAGCATCTGGTTTCTTACAAAGATCTGTATGCAAAAGTTCATAAGAAGAAAGACGGAAGCTATGTTTCTGAGCGCTCAAGGAATTTTATTTTAGGTGTCTTGTTCCTATTCAAAAGTCATATATATTTTAGGTTGTTTATTTTTTTGTTAATATTTTTCTTATTTTGTTATTTTTAGGAGTCATATGACACTGCAATAACAGAAAAATATGGAGAAAACTCTTCCTCTCACCCTATGGTTGACCCGGAGGTCTGGTTGGATGCGGCGGGTCCCAACAAGAAGGGACGTGAGCATGGCATAGGTAAGAGCTTGCACATTGGTAATAACACCATGCCAGCTTCATCCTCCTCGATTGCGGGTCCTTCCCACTCTACACTATTGACACAAGACATATCTGAATCTGTAAATACAGCAGTGGCAGCAACGATAGCTTCGTTTGTCCAGAGTCAACTTGTCCCTATGTTGGCGCCCTTCCAATCATTCCTATCTACAATTGGAACAACAAATGTTGCTCCACAATCACCATCGCAAGATTTAGGTAGGGAGAGTCGAGAGGAAGATGAAGACAACTTAGACTGATTGTCATTTTTTATTCTTATTGTCAAATTTGTATAACTTTCAACTATATTGATTGATTATTTGTATAATAACTTTCAACTATATTATTGGATTATTTTGTGCAAGTTTTTTGTTGTAGTAGTTTACAATTATTGGATTGTTTGTTGTTGGATTTTTGTTTGTTGGATTTCTATTTCTTGGATTGTGGTTTGATATGCAGGTTTTGGGAAAGTTATATATATATATATATATATATATATATATATATATATATAGAGAGAGAGAGAGAGAGAGAGAGAGAGAGAGGTTATTAAAAAAACCCTCCCTAATTAGTGAGGAATTAGCGAGGATTAGCGAAAAAAGCTAATTTAGTGAATTACAAGGGATTAGCGAGGAAATAGCGAGGGATATTTTAGCGAGGGATTAGCGAGGAAATAGCGAGGGATATATTAGCGAAGGATTAGCGAGGAAATAGCGAAGGAATAATACAAGCAATTAGCGAGGGATTAGAAAGGGATTAGCGAGGGAATAGAGAGGGAATTATTAGAGACGGAATAACGAGGGAATAGAGAGGGAAATTGACAAAATTATTAAATAATACAGTGACGGAATAGCGAGGGAATTTCCCTCGCTACTTTGCGAGGGAATATTAGCGAGGGATTAGAGAGGGATTAGCGAGGGAACTAAATTTTCTAGAGACGGATTAGAGAGGGAATGCTTTCCCTCGCTAATTAGCGATGAAAAAAAAGTGACTAACTTTTCCCTCGCTAATCCCTCTCTAATCCCTCGCTAATAAACTTAGTGAGGGATTAGCGAGAGAAATTTTCCTCGCTGATTTCCTGATTTCTTGTAGTGTTAGTCCCTAAATGTGACACTCATTTTCAATTTAGTCTTTACACCTTCACCGTGTTATAAACATTAATATTTTGCTAGAAAATATTCACTAATACAAACACTATCAACAATTAATTTTTTGAAGAAATTTAATAAAATCCAAATATTAACAATATTAATTGATAATTAATGATTTTTAAACAACTCTAGTTGTTAGTCATATTTTATAGAATTTCTTATTTTATATAAAATAAATACTTTAAAGTGAATTTTATTAATGTCTAAATTTTAAAAACTATAATAGTGTGCATTGTTGACAACTTTAAAATACCTAATTTATCATGACTTCATTAAATTGTATATGATGTTCTTTCAATTGTAGTGTAAAATGTAATGTGTTATTTATAACTAAATGAATTGGATAAGATAGATAATTAGGGCTAGGATATTCCTTTGTTAGGGTTAGGATTAAGGTTTTTTTTTAGCTTCTTATGTTGCAACTTTCTATGACATGAAGTGTTCATCCCAGCATGTTTTGTCAATGATAAGTACTCTGTTTTAAGTAAAAGCACTATGTTAAAGTGTCACTATAAATAGAATTTCTGGAGGATTATTAATAGACATATGTTGTCGTAACAATGGTAGGACAAAGCGGTTTAAGTGCAAAATGTAGAGATGTATTGACTCACTTAAAGACAAACATGGTGAGACTTTGTGGAATGTAGACACAGACAATTAACGTAGAGACAAAGATCATATTGAATAGAAAAAATGCTTGAATATCAAAATGTACGGATTTGGATTCCATCCAAAGATTCTTCAGTTACACGTTGGTTAAAGGGTTGATATGCATGTGATCATTGCGACTGAATTACTAAAATAATGTAAATAGAAGTAAAATTTATTAAATAGGTGTAATTTAAAAAATAATTATTAAAATAGTGTAAAATGAATAGTGTTTAATAGTAAGTCGTGGCTCTCAGCCACGACTTACATTTGATCATTTTTTTTATTATTTTCTTAAGGTAAGTCGTTGGTGCAAACCGCGACTTACCAATTATTAATATTTTTTTTACCATAGAATGAAGTCGTGCCTTTAACACATGACTTTTTTTTTTAAATTGAAGTCGTGGCTGGGAGTCACGACTTCTATTTTTTTTTCAAGCGAAGTTGTGGTTTTTTTGCATGTCTCATGGTTGGTGAAAGTAACATTGAGCCACGTTTGTGAGTTAGTTTGGGAGCACTTGGTGTAAGGGTCTAAAGTTTTGTTGAACCTGTAGATGGCATGCTCATACATCTCATGGCAGTTGCAGAGAAAGCTTGATGAAATCATACTTGTATTGCACTTGTGTTTCTTCCACAACTTGTATGACCCAATTGAGAAACTATTATTCACTCACAAATCAAAGCCTCTAATCAATGTAATATGGTTTTACTAATAGTAATTCAATTCAATTCAATGTAAACTTGGAGGCATGATTTAGTCACTGTATTAGTTAAAACCATTTTAACTTAGTTCTGCTGGTTGGTATTTGCTGGGTTTTCTACCAAAATGCCATTAATGGCAAATTTATTTACCAAATTATCATATTTTAAAAATTATTTATCAAAATGCCATCATTTTTGCCATGCTGAAATATTTTATTATTTATTGGGCCACGAAGGTTGCGCCAAGTGATGCTTGCGCATCCAAGATGGATACGCCAACACGCTTGGCACATCCAACGTGGATGCGCCACCCTCTTTGGCGCATCCACGTTGGATGCACCAGGCATGTTGGGGCATCCCTCTTGGATGCGCAGCATCACTTGGCGCATCCCTATTGGATGCACAGGATGATGTGGTGTTTCCAGCACACGACCGTGTCTAATTGAATTAAAGCTTCTGACTTTGAGACACGACCGTGTATAGTTATCATACGGCCGTATCTAAAAAAAATTACATTTTTCATGCTGAAAATGCTGTGTTATGTTCTTATATGGCCGTATGAGCCTTGTTGATGTAAAAAATAAATTGTTTTACCATTAAATCATTTGTAGTATGTTTAAATTTTTTTAAAATTTTTTTGGTTCATTAAATAAAAGCTGGTACAATGTGTCTAAAATCAATTAGGTCAACTCTCAACTAAATTAAATCTAAGGCCGAGTCCAGGTTTAGAAAAGTGGTGAAATAAAATAATGAAGTTAAACTTTACAAATTAAATCTAGTCATGAGCAACCATGAGCACCGTTAGCGTATTGCAATCAATCAATTTTTACACTTTGGATTGATTTTGAAAATTGAAGTTGATCACACTCTTAACGTCATGACCGGTTCATTAGGAAGAATACTATCCTAGAGAACCTAACAAATTCAATTAACCGTAATAGGTCAAACATTCTGATTCTATGAAAAATTTGATAGAATATCCTCTAAAAATTAGACGTTCTCAAAAATATATCATCCTGTATAATGAAACATGTTTATATATATTATTATTTCCATATCAACAGAACACGTATATCATGCATAAGCATAACAAAAGTATTTATACATATACATACAGTCATCCTAGTCTAAGAAAATGTAATAAAAGGATAATAAACCCATACATGAAGTGCAATGACTACAATGACTACATTAATGAGAAGGGCTAGGGTCAGAATGTGGTGATCTGTGAGGGGGATTAGAAGAAGGTCCTGACTATGATGGGTGAGGATATGGTGGGTAACCCATATATGGTGGATATGAAAATGACGGTGTAAGGGTAAAAGTCAAAGGATATGGTGGATAAGTATAAGCAGGTGGTGGGTATGCTGTAGATGGTGGATAACTTGGATATGGTGGGTAAGATAGAAGTGGTGGCTAAGATGGTGGATAAGTAGCAGTAGTAGTGGACGGGGGCTGAGTCCGAGGCACACCCGAAGAATCAGAGTCCTCTAAAGCTTGTAGTCATGATCGAGTACTCGCTAACCCTCTCCTTCTACGGCGTGGCCTCTGCTCATTGGATTGCTCAGATGGTCCTGGGATGTCATCTGCAGGAGGAGCTGGACGAAGTTGATCTAAAGTAATGCGATCATGCTTCCTCACTGAAGCTAATATCTCCTCCATGGACTGTAGAAGGCTAGCCATACTAAATCCTGAACTGGGGTTCCTAACCGAAGCATGGACATTCTCTGCAATGTCAGCCTATGACACAGATATAACACATGTCATCATCAATACAAAATACATTTAGTAAATAGTATAACATATTGGTAAATAACTAACCACAAACCCAATAGATGCACTAGTATGAGAAATCCAACGTCTGGTAATTATTCTGTACAAGTGCATGTACTCAGAATGCGCAGTGAGGGGAGCTCCCAATGGCCTTCCAATAACACATCTTTCCCTCCGACTGTCCCAGATGGCTATGTGTGGTAGGTGTGTAACTCGCCAATCCTCGTTATGTTGTCCTACCAATGTAATCAAGTGCAACTCGTCAGGTTAGTGTGGTCTCCATGCTATTGGTTGGTCCAGACCAAACTGACGCATCACCCTATCTGGCTGGTGCCACTCAACAATGTGGAAAAAGATGAGTGAAACCACTGCCAATATAATGTCTCTACTAACAACACAAAAATATAGCAGTGAAGCCACAATCTCATCCGTATAGGGTTGTCATGTTATCTGTAAAATGATATGTTTAAAACATTAGAAAGCAAGACAAAATAATGTGCATAAATCAATGTAAACAAATACTAACCTCGTCACTCTTCAACTGATCAAAGAATCAGTGATAATACAGAAGCACCCCCATTGGGGGTTTCATTCAACACCTTGTGTTTATGCCACCTATTTAAATGTCAAAGTAATATGATGTCAACATAAATATTACATATAACAAACTAATATAAACAAAGGATATTTTGAGAAACTTACTGAAATCCCAGTGAACATTGGTGACCACGATTGATAGCATAGGCAGCCAGCAGGACAGGATCAGTATCATCTACAAGTGTAGGGACCAGGGGTGAAAATCTGTGCCAAACCTAATACTGCAACAAAATGCAAGCACCTTCAATCTCATGCACGTTGTGGTCTGTGGCTTTGCAAAGTTCTCTGTACAAGTATGCCAAGACCGCAGATCCCCAACTGTAATGTCCAATAGCCTCAAAGTCTTCCAACAGTGGAAGGAACATCATGTGCACGTATCTACCAGAATGGTCAGGAAATAGTAATCCCCCAATCAACTGAAGTATATATACCCGTGTATAGTGCATCACATAAGCAGCTCCATCGGCCTCAGTAAGTTGTCTACTGAATGCACTCCAAAGCCATGACATATCAATACGTCCACCTAATACGTGTAACTCAGGCGGCTGCGAACCTAACAGGTCCTCACATAGCTGCATCGAATCTCCACATGATGTACGGCCAGTAACGGCATCACCGTCAATAGGAAGTCCTGAGATAATGCCTATGTCCTCCAATATGATGGTGCACTCTCCAGTCGGCATATGAAATATATGTGTCTCGGGACACCATCTCTTAACCAACGCCGTAATCAATGAGTGATTGATGGTGCAATATCCTACGTGGGAACCCCCACAAAACCAGCCTGATGTAGATATGGAAGCATCCGCTCATCTGGGTCCATATGTCAGAATTTATGAGCACGTCTAACACACAGATGACGATTAGGTTGGCCATGCCATATATGCTGTGAAACATAAAACTCCTATAACTCCAGTACTGAAGGGTCCTCTGGGCCTAGGTGCAAGTGGAATGCCATGTCTCACGTTGTAATCAGGTAACAATGGGTAAGTCTTCAATAATAAGACATACTATGAAACAAATATACCTAATAAACATGAGTGTGTCGAACATAAATTATAAGACACCACTAAAAGCACAAGGAGGAACCATTGTAAACAAACATAATCAAATAGAAATTGTCATCATTGAAATCTGTACATTAACTAGATTATCAAATTACACACTGACAATCCTCAATTACACACTGATAATCATCAAATATTACACTACTTATCAAATTATGTCCTAATCAAGTAGATGGCCCGTCTTGGTCATTCCTTAAGGAAGTCGATCCACCACGACGATAACTACGAGAGTTATGTCCAGATTCACCACATTTTTTACATCTTTGTCCCGGTCCTGGTTCATGTCAATCCATCTCATTTCTAAGTCGAGTTGATTTGGGTCGACCTTTAGATCTAAGCAATTGATGATCAGGTACCAATGTAATCATCGGAGCTGGTGGCCACCATGGTTCATCGTTAATGATTCCCCAATTAACCTCATAAGCCTTGTACAAAGTATGCATCCTATAAACACTATACACATATCGAAAAATGTCAAGTGTCCTAGAAGAACATGCTGCTATTGCATGAGAGCCAGGGAAATGCAACGCTTGAAACAGGCCACAGTCACACGTGCCTTCTTGAAGGTTTACAGAATATTTAACTCCACCCTGCTGTGTTATAGGGTTGAATGCCTCTTCGACCAAAAATCTGGCGGAATGTATATCAAATCGACGAACTTGGTGAGAGCTTGTCTTGAGCACGTTGACATTCTAGCTCTTCATAAAATCATCAATTCAATTAACCCTATCAACAAGTTTCTCGTTTGCCTCATCCTTTTGATTAACAAAGTACTCTACCAATTTGTAATATGTCATTTGAACCAGTGCGGTTATTGGTAGGTTTCTGCCACCTTTCAACACTCCATTCATACACTCAGACAAGTTCGTTGTCATATGACCAAATCTGTGGCCACCATCATATGCTAAACTCCATTGTTCTTTTGAAATCAAATTAATCCAATTTGTCATTTCGGGAGTAGCAGTCAACTTTTCCAACCTAGCCTCAAACTTGTATGCAATTGGTTCATACCCTGATATTAAAATATTGAATGAGTTGGTGTTGGCAACAAAAATTGTAGGATGTTAAGTAGTATAGTAAACGTATAGAAATTGAAATGTTTAACTACCTATGTTAATCAAATATTTCTTTAGGGCCAGATTGCGGAAGGCGCTGTTAAAATTACTGGTAATATGCCGAATACAAAAGACATGATACGCATGTGGTGGCTGCCATCCTAGATGTGGATTCGCCATTGACTGTATGATGCCTTGATGTCGGTCAAATATCAAGCACAAGCCCTGTTGTTGAGTGACATGTTTTCGAATCAAGGCTAAGAACCAACTCCAAGCATCCTTTGTTTCTCCTTCAATAATGGCAAATGCAATTGGCAGAGGTTTTCTATCGCCATCTTGTGTTGTTGTAATCAATAGTTTATAACGATATTTACCATACAAATGAGTGCCGTCAATTTTAATAATGGGCTTGCAGTATTGGAATCCAACAACACATGATTTGAATGTCCAAAATATGCGACAAAATACAAGTTTTGAACGGTCAACTCTATTACGCTCGACATAATCAAAGGTTTGCAACTCCACCACTGTGCCTGACATGTCTCTTTGCATGGCAAGTATCTATCTAGGCAACACCGCATAAGATTTATCCCAATCTCCAAATACCTTCACAATGGCAATTTGTTTGGCCTTCCAAGTTTTCTGATAAGACACGTTATATCCAAATTGACATCGAACCCTTTCAATAATTAAGCATACAGGTAAATCAGGTTTTTGTTTAACCATCTCCAGAATGAAAGAACATATCATAACGGAGTCTAACTTCTGATGATCTTATGATAGAGTTGGGTTGACACAAGTGTGAGGTCCATCATATTTTCTAATTTCTCACATGTTTGATTTCTTGCTTTGAATAGCCCTGACCCTCCAATTACAACCATCAGCACATCTTGGACACTTAACAATTAGCCGCTGTGTATCAGAATCCTTAACCTCGTAATTCTGATGTCTAATAATCGAATAATGTTTTAGGGCCAACTTGATAACATCTTTAGAGGGAAATTGCACTCCAGCATAAAATTTTTCATCTGGACTCCAAATACCATGAGAATCTAATTCAGGCAAATTATCAGGTGTACTTAACGCATCCCAATTGATTTGAGAAAACTGAAGGCATGAAGGCACAAATGTAGATTCAGGAGCAACTACTAATGGAGGGACTAGTTGTTGTATATTTACATAAGGGCCAGATTGATCTTCTTCTAAGTCAGTGTCTGTATTTTCACCCTCAGGCATCTCTCCTTCATCATCGCTTGTGTCAGATAATGCATATGTCATAAACGGGTTAACAGATTCAAAGTCCAACCTAAATGAGCTCCCTTCAGGCATTGTAGATGTACCAAATTGTTGAGATTGTACTTGGACAAGAGCATGTGTCATAGAGAATTGAGTGTTGATAGGGTATAATGATTCAACAAGATTAGAAGGACCAGCTTGTAACCTTGTTTCAAAAGGAGCTGCAATTGCTCATTGTGCTCACTCGTTTCTGTCTCGACATACAACTCCATAGAAGTTAAGTTAGCATGTTGATCAAAGCAATCAATCATGCAAGGAACGTCTTCATCATCTTCTAATGGAAGACCTAACCATTTCAGTATATTGCTCCATTGTGGAAATCTATACACAACACTGGACACAACTTGATTTTCTTGGAGCCTTAATTTTAAATGAATTCTCCTTTTCAGAAGCTCAAAAGTTGTATTATGTTGAATCATAATAGACTTAGGACAAGGACCTTCATACATTAGACCCTTTTCACCTTCATACATTCTCCCATTGTAGTAAATGAGAACAACAAGGTGTTTGGCCATCTTAAACTTCTGAATAATAATAATAACACAACATGTATGAAATCAATTAACACATTTAACAACTGAAACAAATTTGTTTTATACCCTACTAATTTCAATTTCAATAAACCAACAATTTTAATCAATTCAAAATAACAAAAAAATAACAAAAACCTTAATAATAATCAAATTATTATTTTCTGGCAATGAAGTTTCTGGCAAGGCTTTAAAAGTGTTGCCTAAAGCTGTATAGGCAACGCTTTTTACAAGTTGCTTTTAATTATAATTTTAGGTCACGTTCTTTAGGCAATGTTTAAGAAACGTTGTGATAACAACTATTTCTCTAAATTTAAACATGTTCAGACAACCCTATTTTAGACAAAGTTTAAAAAAATGTTGTCTAAAATCTAATGGGCAACGCTTTTAGAATGTGCTCTTTAATTTATAAGTTTAGCCAGTCAAACACAACTTTTCATAAACGTTGTCTATCTAATCAACTTTTATCTAAACAAATTTCACGAACCCACCAATTTCTCCAAAGTCTTTAGTTTTACATTAGGTGAACCCTAAGCCCCAATTTCTTTGCCCAATTACAAAGTTCGTACCCCAATTTCTGCACCTCCAATTCTATCTTCTACTCCAATTACGAAGTCACCACCTTCATCTCCTCTCATGCCCACCACGAAAAGATCGCCTTCATTGACTCCGCCCTTGGCCACTACTTCACTTTCCACCAGCTCTGGCTCGTCGTGGACGCCATTGCCACATGCTTCTCCGACATAGGCATTTGAAAGGGCAACGTCATCCTCATCCTCTCCCCCAACTCCATTCACTTCCCCGTCGTTTACCTCGCTGTCATGTCCCTCGGCGCCATCATCACCACCACCAACCCCCTCAACACCACCCACGAAATCTTGGTTTGGAGGGCTTCCAGAATGGCCAGTGGTGCAGAAAGCTTGTCACGTGTGGTCATGTGTTTCAGAGGAGGTGCGTGGATGCATGGTTGGTCAAGGTGGCTGCATGTCCCTCTTGCCGGACACCTGTTCGATTGAATACTTGGGCTCGGGGTTCCTTAGTCGGTGTTGAAAGTGAAGAGGATAAGCAGCTTCAGACATGTGCTATTAATGATATCAATTCTTTTATTGCTTGTAAGCTTCAATTTATCACTTTTCGACTATGTAAGATCCTGTTCTTCCTTTGTGTTTAGAATCTCTGATATAAATTGCAGCAATGGTTTTTTTTTCATTTTTCTTTATTTCTTCCTTTTAGTTTTTCCAATTTTAGTTTTGGGTTTTTGGTTGTGTATTTCAAAAAAGTGAAGAAGGTGAATTCCTGAATATTTGGGTGATAGTTCGCATCATTGTTTAAAGCATTAAATGCCTTAAAATCTTACCAATGCATAGATTCCAGTTAAATTTTTGCCTGTTTATCTAAATTTTTTCTAGTTAAGTATTTTGATTGTTTACTCCAATTTCCTGACAAATACTATTTTTAACTTACAAGTGCAGATGAGTTATTATTTGGGCCATGGTTCAATGCATAGTCCACTGAAGCAATCATTTTTAGAAACCGGTTATAAAACTTAGTAAAATAATATCTTAAGTTCTTGGAGAATGCATTGCCCTCTCCTTTAATTGGCTTGCTAGAATTTTCTTATCTTGGGTGGGGCCACTGGTTTACACTTAGAGATCTTGAACTAGCAACCAACCGATTCTCAGTAGAGAACACTCTTGGTGAGGGTGGATATGGGGTTGTTTATGGGGGCAGACTGATCAATGGAACCGAGGTGGCAGTAAAGAAACTTCTTAACAACTTGTAAGGATACTTTATATTATCACTTGGTGTCCCCTCTTTAATTTTTCTTGTGCCGCTAGTTGACATTATTCTTAAACAATGACACTTTTTTTAAAATCTTGTTTTGTAATTGTATTATGTGGTATCAAGTCCCTTTAAAAACTATTTGATCTTAATTCAAATATCTTAAAGCTGCTTTGCTTCCACTTGCTTGCTTGGTTACATTAAAAGAAAATTGCGTAATTTTAGATATAGAGAGAAATACATACAATAATTTTTTTTAAAAATAGATACAGACAATATTTTGGTTAATTTCAAGGAATGCCTTTATAATATACTTTAAAAAAAAAGAAGATAAAATTGATGTACTCTTTGGTAAGGATTGTTATATAAGGGAAGATACTATACTGTATACTATTTTGCATTCATATACATTATTTGTATATATTGGATTTGAAAACAAATTATAAACTTTTAAATGAACATTTTAAATTAAAATTTTAAAAGTATTGTACATATGTGCAGTATGTGTAGTTGTATTTGACTATTTGTTGTGTTACATACATGCACTTTTGACTCTGAGTTTGTCAAGAAACTCAAATACCAGATATCAATCAAACATTTTGCAGTGCATGGGTAACAGTCATGCAACTTTGAGTTATGGTTATGGACGTTGGTGTAAGATGCAAGCAAGATCACAATGCTTCATTATCATGTATTTACTGAATTGTAGATTCATAGAGAATTAGTTAGTCTGATGTAACGCTGTATCTATATACAACTAGTGTGCGATGGGAGTTAGTATGCTTCATGCATTACTGTATTGTAGATCTTTAATTGTTTTAGTGTGATGTTGATTAAAATTAGGATAGCCTTGGAGCTCAAATTGTTAAAAAAGATGAACATATCAGGCAAAAACATTAAGATGCAGGTAAAACAATCAAATAGAGAAATAGAGAAAATTACATATACTACCCCTTCCATACTTAAGCTTATTTGAATAAATTGTGATGAATAAATTATGCTCATTTGAATGTAAAAGCATTGCTTATAGTCTTTTGGCAACATTTTTTGAAAGTTGTATTTAATTTCTTGGACTTTATGCAATGCTTTGAAAATGTTGTCTGTTAATATGGCTTTTGGCAACGTTTGTTAAATGTTGTCTGTTAATATTATTTTTGGCAACGTTTGTTAAATGTTGCCTAAAGTTATAAATATAGGCAACATTTGTTAAACGTTGCCTAAAGCTAATGAACAGGTAACCTTATAAAAACGTTGCCAAAGTGTAAGAATAGGCAACACTTTATTGAAAAAGTGTTGCCTTAGGTTTTAGGCAACGCCAGCTTAGGCAACGGCCTGGCAACAGCCGAAAAGCGTTGCCTCAGAGTTTAGGCAACGATTTTGGTTCTATGGCAACGTTTTTTAGCCCTTGCCAAAGGGCGAAAATGTTGTAATGACCCTTTTCACCTTCATGCATTCTCCCATTGTAGTAAATGAGAACAACAAGGTGTTTGACCATCTTAAACTTCTGAATAATAATAATAACACAACATGTATGAAATCAATTAACACATTTGACAACTGAAACAAATTTGTTTTATACCCTACTAATTTCAATTTCAATAAACCAACAATTTTAATCAATTCAAAATAACAAAAAAAAACCCTAATAATAATCAAATTATTATTTTTTGTACAAACAAACCTACTAGCTAACAATAAAACAAATATACAATACATAATAACAATCAATAATCCTACCAATAAAATAAATATACAATACACAATAAATATAAAAACTTAAAGAAAATAAACAATACTTCTAACAATTAAAATATTCAGCAATCAATTAACAATAACATAATGATAAAAATACTTACATATATGATAAGCAAATGTAGTGTCTCAGAAATTATAGCCAAAGGAGAGTTTGGAAGAGTTTAAAGAGATAAAAATTCTAGAGAGAAGGTAAAAATTTGAGAAATGAAAGAAGTGGTCGTAATAAGGAGAGGAGAGGTGGGGTTATAGGCGTATGACTTGAATGCGCCACAACGCCAGGCGCATACATGTGGAATGCGCCACACCGCCCACATACGTAGGATGCGCCAACACGCCTGGCGCATCCCACGTGGATGCGCCAAAGAGGCTGGCGTATCCACGTGGGATGCGCCAGGCGTGTTGGCGCATCCTATGTGTGTGCGCCTGGCGTTGTGGCGCATTCCACGTGGCCCAATAGAGAATAAAATATTTCAGTGTGGCAAAAACGATGACATTTTGATAAATAGTTTCAAAAGGATGATAATTTGGTAAATAAGTTTGTCACTAAGGGCATTTTGGTCAAAAAGCCAGTATTTGCTTGCAGAGTTGGCAGCCTCGGTCCCCTGCACAGAGATAGTAGGGAAGAGTGACTATTTTCGTTTTGGCATGAGAGATTCTCTTACAATTGAAGCATCTTTCTTGCAGGTCATTTTATAAAATGAATACTTGGATAAGTTTTTCTACTTGTCCTCTTTGATTTCAATCATGGCATTGCTGGGGCGACCTTTACCTAGAGCCTCAAATAGCAATCACGACTTCACATGAAAAAAAAAATAGAAGTCGTGACTGGGAGCCACGACTTTGATTAAAAAAAAAGTCGTTCGTTAGAGGCAGGACTTTATTTTGCAGTAAAAAAAAATTGATAAGTTGTGGTTTACCCCAACGACTTACCTTAAGAAAATAAAAAAAAAATGATCAAATGTAAGTCGTGACTCTCAGCCACGACTTACTATTAAATACTGTTTATTTTACACTACTTTGATAATTATTTTTTGAGTTATACCTCTTTGATAAATTTTACTTCTATTTACACCATTTTGATAAATCAATCGAGCATTGCCCATGACCCATGATAACTTAGTGGAATCTACTAATAGACAAATGATAAGAATATGTTCCCATAAGTGTTTTGAGTGAAGATGGATTCAACCATCCCACACCGTGCAGGTCATATGCTTACTAAAACATAGAGGATATTGTTTAGGGAGCTTGTGTGTTGAGGATTGATGATGTTGTCAGGAATTGTCAGAAGGGATCTTGTGCATAACTTGGGTTGTTATCACATAGACCTCAAAAGAGCTTGGCATAAACTTATTATAATCTACACCACCTATCCATTGAATGTCATCTCATCCCTTACAATCAATGATCTTCTATTTGAAGCAATGTTGCACAGATCGCCATGCCGAGTGGAGACTAGGCCATCTTCTTGTACCGGAAGGGAGCACCAGCGAGGATGTTGATAATCTGTCAAACATAACAGTGGAGAGGTTGAACATCTACTACCTAAAGATGACTGATTTGGTTGATAACAAGGATTGTGCTATTTTGATTATGGTGAGCTCCACATTGTTGCCCTGAAGATTAAGATATCAGCTAATCAGGTATATGTCAAACATAATGTTTTTTTTACACATAATTATCTTTAACATTAGTATATCCTTATGGCTTTTAATCTCATTGCAATTTTTTTCCCAACCATATAACTAGGTTGAAGCAGGTACCACTTACCATCGTCTCAGTTGTAATATATTAGTAATTTTTTTGTCTATAATACGTTATTAATAATAATAATAACTCTAGAAAAGATAATAATGGAAGAATAATAATAATAATAATAATAATAATAATAATAATAATAATAATAATAATAATAATAATAATATAATTTTCGAAATTAAGATGGGATTATAAGTAGGAATTTTTTTTAAGAAAGGTAAATAGCAATTATGAGGAACATGCACCCATTTTTGAAAAAAAAAAAGGTAATAATGCGGAGTTCAATAGGCAATAGAAAAGAGGAAAGATTTTAAAAGTTGATTAATCTCTTGAAATTCAAAATGGGACCAATTAAAAAAAGGAGAAGCAGCAAAAGGGGGGCTGCCAAACGTTTTTCTCCCCCTTTCACACATGTAGGAAAACATTCTTTAACATACTCCTTTCAATATATTTTTTTTTATTGGGTCACGTCACATATTAAAATATACACTTAATTTTAATTAACGTATAATTATCTCAATTAGTATGTAATCAACTCGATTAATATGTAATCAAGTTTGAATGTATACTTTAGTGGATGAGGTGACCCAATAACAAAGAATGTGTTAAAAGAAGTGTATTAAAAAATGTGTCCCTAGCACTCCTAAAGAGAACAAATGGTTGTGAAGCTACTTACTATCATAGGTGTCAGGTAAAAAGTGGTGAGACCTTTCATATACCCTCACCCACTTCCCTTCCCTATTCCCTCACCTGACAGAAACGTGAGAGAAAATGAGACCTTTGAGAGATTTCGTGAAACTAAGGGTATGTTTGGATTGATGGGATTGAGTGGGATGGAATGGAATGGGATGGGATAGAGATAGGTTCCATTATTTGGTTACGTTAAAAAATGATGGAATGAGATCCATCCCACCAAAAACCCTCAATTTTCTTCCCCCCCAATTTGGGGGGTATGGGATGAAATCAGTTTTTCTATTATAATTATAATTAGTATTTTACTACTTTAACCTCATATTTTAAAATTAGTGTGTTTGCAATAAGGATAATTTAGGAAAAATAAAGTTATAAATCATACCATTCCATTCACTTCCCAAACAATGAAATGGTAACTTTACTCCATTCCATCTTAAAATATCCAAACAATGAAATGGTATTTTTATCCCATTCCATCCAATCCCATTCCATTCCATCTCATTCCATTCCATCAATTACTAAATATCCAAACATAGCTTAAGAGATTGAGAGTGACGGAGGCTTTGTTCACCCTTTTACTCCAAGCTAGAGATCAAACTCTCTTCCCCTCTTTTGGAAACCACAAACTGCCGTTCACCTTCCTTCAACACAGATAAAAGAACGAAAACAGCTCCTTCTTTTCCTTTTTATTCTCCATTTCGTAATTCTGGTTCCACTTCTCTTCTTGTTTTTCTTTTCTCTGTGTTAAAGGTTTGTCCTTTTCTTCATAAAAGTTTTGATTTTGGAAGCATGCAGGTGAAAAGAACTTTTATGGTATGGAAACCTTTTCTTGAGTGGGGACGATTTAGGTGAAAATCTCTTGATTAAGAAGAGGGCTTTAGTGTTTCCTTGGACTTATATTTTAGTGACGTATGCAAATCTTTTAACAAGCCTTATCTTCTTCTCTTTTCATGGATTTTCGCTGGACTTCAAGGGGTTTTCGAGTTAGACTTGAAGAGATAAATTTTAGCCTTTGCATGCATGATTCACCTTGATGTTCTTCTATTTTCGTTTTCTGTGTGTAAAATTTTGGAAGGAAGACTTGTTAGGGTTAGAGTATTGGAACACTACGGTTGTAAGTTGGACTTTTGGGACTCTATAACTTTCTTTTCTCTTTTGCGTTTTTGCTGTTAACCCACACATGAATGGCCGGCGTGCCTTTCATGGAGTGGTGCTGGAAGCTCATGATCTTGATTATATCTCTTACTTAATGTTGATTTTGATGGATGCCTCTTATGTTGCTGAAAAATCGAACCTTGAAGTGATGATTAGAGGTTTATAATGTCATTTATATCTCTACTTGTTATTGATTTCGGTGGCTGCCTCTTACCCCTGCTGAGAAATCGAGTTTTGATATGATTTTAGAGATAAGATCTGGTTGTTATATGATCATATCTCCTTACTCTTTTCTGATTTTTTTTAAACTTGAGTTTGGCATGAATTTTTGGACTAAACCTTGGTTAATGATCTTCCTTCTACAATTTTTTTCTATTCTAAAAAAAGGCTGCACCTCTATTTTATCAAATTTGAGTTAACATGAATTTATGTATGTAAACTTTAGTTACCTACTTGATTTTCATCTCTAGTGCCTTATAAGTATGAAGGACTGCGTTTTTTTCTTAACTAGAATTTGAAAATTGAAGCTAGTTTGAATGGAATGATTTTGTTTCCTATACTATGGTTGTTAACTGAATCTGTTGGGTATGTTTGGATTGATGGGATTGAATGAAATGAAGGAGAATAAAATAGAATAGAGATATGTTTTATTGTTTGGGTATGTTAAAAAAGGATATAATGAAATGGAAGTGGGTGGGATGTACTCCATCCCATTCCACAAAAAATCATCAATTTTCTTCTTCCAAATTTGGCGGGTATAGGATGAAATCATCTTTTTTTTTTTATAATTAGAATTTCATCTCATCCTACTAAAAATCATTCACTTCTCAAACAATGGAGTGATAACTTTACTCTATTCTATTTTAAAATATTCAAATAATGGAATGATACTTTTATCCCATTTCATTCCATCACATTCCATCCTATCTCATCTCATTCCATTCTATTACATCAATTAATAAATATCCAAACATAGCCGTTGAGTATTGGAGAGTTGAATCCGTGTTCTTCCTCAAGGATTGTGATGTGTGGTTTGAAGGAAATAAAGATTTGCACATGTGTTGATCAAATCAAAATTTTAATGAGAAGATCGCGACATAATTTCATAAGATCTTGATAAGGAATTTGGATTTATTTTTGATATGGTGAAATAATCTTATGGATGGCTTTGTTTTATTACTTTAAACTTGCTCCATGCACAAGCATCTATGAAGATTTGGTAGATAATATTTCAAATCCTCACATGTTTAATCAATAGAAAATCATTTCTTGAACCAATAGCTCAAACACTTACAAATCTGATTTTATAGCTATTGGAAAATGAATTTTCTTTTGTAATGTTACTTAGAAAAATCTTGTTTTTATATGTGGAGGATAACAAAGAAACTAAAGAATAATGAACCCTATGGATCTATGTGCTAAGAGAAAGGCTATGACAATGTAGCAACCTAGAATGATTAAGGCAAGGGGCGCCCTTGGCCTAGTAGTGAGCTTACAATAATAAAACTTTGCACATAAGATCAAGATAAGTAAGAGGCCAAAAGCCTCAAAATATGAGGGATGAGAATAATTATATGTTTCCTCTAGGAGTTTCAAAAATTAAAAACCGTTTTCACTCATGTTTTTAGAAATCCGAAACTATGTTTTGAGAAAAGCATATTTCTGACTTGGTTTAATAAAGGGGAAAAGAATGATAATAAAATGTTTTCCGTAAATTTTATTGCTGAAATATCATTACTTCGAAAAAAAACCCTTATTATGTTCCTTTTTTTTACTGAGAATTCTTTCTCATATATTTTTTCTGCGCGGTATTTCAGAGAAGTAGAGATGCCTTACTATTAGGTTATTACCCACTTTTATTACACATGGATATACTTCCCCGAGTTGGGAACGTTTGCTTGTGTCTTCACTTTTGTGGAGACTACCACAATTGAGGTTGAAGCTGATGGGTAGTTTAGTATATATGTAGCACCCTATATGCTGCCTGGTATTTTGGATGCACCTTTTTAGGGCATAGTATATACCTTGGACTTTTGATTGTAATATAATATGTGCTACCTTAGACTTTTGATTGTAATATAGTAGGTGCTAGTGCTATTTTGGGGATGCTACAATTAAGTTTATGTATGGTATGTATTCGCCTAATCTAGTAGAAGGCTGGACTTGAAGCTTATGTATGTAAGTTTAACTTTTGAGGAAAACCATAACCCTTCCTTTGTATGTACCACGTGTTATTAAGACTTTAACGACTTGTTTGACATGTTGTATTAAATTTGATAGTATAAGTTAATATAATACATTATGATTTTATCAGTTATTTGATATAAATATTATATTATATAAGTTTATCTATTAGACCCCTCTTATACATTAAAATGATAAATAATTTAATCAAGCCTTAGGAGGTAAGATTATGTCTGATTAAATTTTAATATATAAGTTCATATAAAGACTTTTTCATTACAATTTTAAATACCCTGATATCCCTAATCATTACGTATTAAGTTTTATACTATCAGGTCATATATTATCAGACTTTAAACTATCAAGTTTAATATTATCAGATCTTATCATATCCTTCATATCTAACAAGCCCTAATGTTATGATGTGAAATTTTCCTATTTTATAATTAGTTCCCTTTTAAATATAAATTGCTAGTTTATCACCAAGATATAAATACATCTGCATGTCCACCTAACTAGTAAGGTATAAACTTGATTTTATAAGTTACCTTAAATTTCTTCAACCTTAAATTCCTAGGCAATTTGCAATGAAGCATTATTGTATTGCCACCTTAACCGCATAATTAGGAGAATTAGAAGATAAATACAAATCTTAATACTTAAAATAAATAAGTATGAGGATCACCTATTTTTATTCCCTGTCTCTTTTCTTGTCTCTCCGCTTAAATTTTGATAAGTGTTCTAAACTTAATTACATGTCTCTTTCTCACTTAATTTATTTTATACTTGACAGAATTTAAGTGAAGAGATAGTGAAAGAGATAGAAACTGAAGACAGGTGATCTCCATCGCTAATGTTAATAGTTAAATGGACTTTGGAGTAACACTAAGGCTTTAGAAGGAAAAAGAAACCAAATTTTAACATCCCGATAAATTATAGGGAATTTGTGGATTCACAGTTGGGATGCGAATATAGATCAGACTGAAACAAAGTTAAAAAAGAGTTATAAAACCAAAAGAAAATGAGTGATGTACTGTTCTAAATAGGAGTTTTGCTAGCAGAAGTGTACCTTGTACTACTAGAAGTTAGATCAGGCCGTCACTTCAAGAAGGTCTTAAACCACTTCCAAAACAACCCATCCCACACAACATACACTTCGCATATGACTTTGACTCGAAGCTGTTAGTGTGGAACTAAGGTGATGCCTCACACCCAAACTTCATGCAAATTACCAAAGGTTTAATTTTTCAGTGTAAACCCTCCATACTGATCATCACTGAGGCAAAAATGACTGGAGACACGGCTGCCAATACTTGCAGCCAACTACGTTTTAACCATTTTGTATTCACTGAAATCTTGGAAAATAGTGAAGGAGCTTGGGTTTGTGAAGGTATGATATAATTGAATACATGAGCTTAGATCAACTTGGACAAGAACCACAAATGGCTATCACATCAGTTGCATTTTCCCTTCATTAGATGAAGGATCGTTCTTATTATGCATGAGGCTGAACTTTGTGTCTAGTATGTTACGTGTTTTCATATGCGTTTGTGGTATTTTCTGTTTTTCTTTAGGGTTTGTGTTTGTATTTTATGTGTTTGTCCTATTGTGATGTAACGTTGACTATTGTGTTTTTATATGTGTTTGAGGAAGTATAACTGACGTCTATAGCCAAAGCTGTTATTATATTTGTTAAATTTTGAATATTTATATATCAAATAATTGTTATTTATAAGTATCTACAGTCTATACTTATTTGAGGGGAAATAAAATTGCCTTCACAGTCATTTAATAATATTTTAAACTAAAACTACAAAATAGAGAAAAAAAAAAAGATAAAGCATAACTTAGTTAAGAAGTATACCTTTCTAGGCATTTTGAAATAAGAAAACTATAAAGGAAGATAATTGTCTTTCTTGACACACTCCATACAAGACTAGAGTCTCTTATTTATACTTGCTAAAGCTAGGGAGACCCTTAAACTTCCACCCATAATTTCTCAACCATAGTACTAATTTTTTAGTGTCATCTTTATAGGAACTAAATGCATAGTGCCTACATAAATGCATGACTTTTCATAAAACAAGAAAGTGGCTCATAATGCCATAGTAATACCTTAGTAGCAATATGCATGATACTGTATTTATTATTTCTAATATTATAGTCAGATAACTAAATATAAGAATCATTTAGTACACTTCATTTTTAATATTGTTAGGCATCCTTATAATATATTCAGTATAATAACATGGTGAATTATCAATTTTGTTAACCAATCATAATTTAAAATTTATTTTTTATTAAATTATGAGTGATTTATGAAGAGAGTTGATAGACAATTGGAAGTGCTAATATCCTCACACTATAGTTCTAAAGAGTGAGAAATTCTTACATACACACAAACTTAACACATCACCTTTGCACACAACCAATCACTAAACACATTTAAACTTATTATTTAAGATTAAAGGTTGAACAAGGATAACTTTGAAATTTAATAATTACATATGTGTATGAGAAAAAACCAATGAAAAAAAATGTGTATAATAGAGCTTAATAGATGACATTTATTATGTATGTAATAATAATAAATAACAAATAAGTGTATAATCGATCTTAATAAATGATGTTTCTTTTTCTATAATAGTAATACATAATAAATTATGAATAAGTGTATAATTGATCGTAATAATGGCGCTTCTTATTTCTATATATAATAATAATATATAATAAATAAAAATAAGTGTACAGTGTATACTAGAGCTGAATAATTTGTGCCATGTTTCCCTAATCTTGCTCTTTGCGATACCAATCCAAGAGAGGCATTCGTTGAGAAAAGGCAAAGTTATCATGTCGACAGAGGCATTCAAAACAACAATCTCAGGTATTCTACAACAATTTCATTGTTCAATTTTTTACTTTGTCAACTAACACTCTATCCATATTTTTGTCATCGGCTATTTAGTAATGTTTAGAAATAAGGTTATTGAAAAGAATGGGAAGGTAAAGACTTGAGGGAGAGAAAGAAAAATATATCTCTTCATTCTATTGCTTGTAATTCTGTACAGGTATATATACAAAACTAACAGCTAAATAAAAGGCTAAAAGGAAAGAATCACTAGTTGTACAACGAAGAAAAACATTAAAGGTAGTTGCTGATGAAAAGGGAAAAATAACCATCTAATGATGCCTATGAATTCTGTAGAATAATTGCCTATAATTTTGCTAAATTTCAACACTCCCTCTCAAGTTGGAGCATGAATGTCTATGATGACCATCTTGCATAGATGAGTACGAAAGGCAATTTTTCCAAGAGGTTTGGTTAATAGATCTGCAACTTGAGTTTGTGATGAAGTAAAACTAGTAGCAGTGTCTCCAGATTGTATCTTCTCTCTAACTACGTGACAATCCATCTCAATGTGTTTCGTACGTTCATGGAACACTGGATTTGCTGCAATATGTAATGTTGTCTGGTTATCACAATAAAGCTTGCCAGGAGTCACAAAATCAACTTGCAAATCTTTGAAGAGGTATCTCAACCAAGTGAGCTCACAAGTAATGGCTGCCATGGCTCTATAATTTGCTTATGCTGAAGATCGTGCGACCATTGTTTATTTCTTGGTTTTCCAAGAGATGAAGGAGGAACAAATAAATACACAGTAACTAGAAACCAATCTCCTTGTGGTAGGACAACCTCCCCAATCTGCATCACAGTAGCCAATTAATTTTAATTCATTTTGTACTGGAAAAATAGCCCTTGCTTCAGTGTTCCTTTCAAGTACCGAAGAACTCAAACTGCAACATCTAAATGTGACTTACATGACTGATTCATAAACTGGCTAAGAAGGTGTACAAAATAAGTGATATCAGGCCTTGTGGTTGTGAGTTAAATGAGACGACCAATAAATCTTCTATATTTTGATGGATCTTTAAGAAGTTCACCATTTGATGGTGTAAGCTTTAAGTTTTGTTCCATTGGAACAGTAGTTGGTGCAGCTCTAAGGAGTCCCATATCATCAAGAATATCTGATGTATATTTCTGCTAAGAGATAGAAATGCCTTTACTTGAATGCGCAACCTCGATTCCCAGAAAATACTTTAGTTTCCCAAAGTCCTTGATTCGAAAATGCTCTTCAAGAAATTTTTTGAGAGTTGCTATTATTGTCAGATCATTGCCTATGATTATCATATCATCAACATAGATTAATACTACTAAAAAAGAATTTCCATGTATTTTAGTAAAGAGAGAATAGTCAGCCATGGATTGTTTGACACTAGCTTTGCTTATGGCATATGAAAATTTGGAATGCCAGTTATGAGAAGCTTGCTTCAATCCATGGAGTGATTTATTAAGTCAACAAACCAAGTTCTCCCCCTGTTGACTATAACCTGGTTGCAGAAGCATGTATACCTCTTCATTTAGATCACCATGAAGGAAGACATTCTAAACATATAGTTGATGAAGAGACCAATTTCTAGCAGTAGCGATTGCCAAAAGACAATGAACTGTAACAAGTTTGGCAACTAGAGCAAATGTTTCATTATAATCCATTCCTTCAACCTAAGAGTATCCCTTAGCTACCAATCAAGCTTTGTATCGCTCAATAGTCCCGTCAAAGTGATACTTTATTTTATAGGCCCATTTATAGCCTATTGGTTTCTTTCCTTTTGGCAATGTAGTAAGAGTCCAAGTACCATTGGCTTCAATAGCTTGAATCTCTAAATTCATGGCCTCACGCCATTTAGGATCATGCTTAGCCTGGGCAAATGTAGTAGGTTCAACATAACTAGAGATTGTGGCAACAAAAGAGCGATGAGAAGGAGAAAGATTATTATAAGACATAAAATGAGCTAGAGGGTAATGTATACCTTTTTCAGATTTTGGCAGCGAAGATGACATTGAGCTTGGGGGCAGCAAAGTGGCCTGTGAGCAATGAAAGTCACAAAGCAAAATGGAAGGTTATCTGATTCGATCAGATCGTCTTAATATGGGTTGAGTGGGTTGGTCATTTGGAGGTGCAGTGGTGGCTTCAAAAGTGGGTTGAGAATCATTTGGTAAAGGTGGATTGATAATACAAGAAGTGGTAGGGATGGGCTGAGCATCATGGTCAGGGATGGACAAGGGCAAAACCTGTAAAGTATGATCATCACTATGTTTTAAGGTTGAGAAATGAAATATATATCCTCATGAAAAATAACATCTCGACTTGAAAATTTTTTCTTGCTTTCGTGATCATAAACTTTGTAAGCCTTTTGGCCATAAAGGTATCCAATGAAGAGACATTTGCAGGCTTGTTGATCAAACTTGTGTTGAGGTTGAACATTAGTGGCAAAACATAAACATCCAAAGACACGTAAATGATCATAAACAGGTAGTTGTTTATACAGCATCTCAAATGGTGTTTTTCAAAAAAGCAAAGGTGTAGGCATATGATTAATGAGATAGACTGCAGCAAGGACACTCTACCCCCAAAAAGTTAAAGGTAAATGAGATTGAAATTGTAAGAACTGAACTACATTCAAGATATGTCGATGTTTGCATTCTGTAACGCCATTTTGTTGAGGTGTTGAAACACAAGAATGTTGAAAAAGAATCCCTTGGTCCTTAAAGAAATCTTTCATGGAGGTAAAATCTCTACCATTATCTACTCAAAACCTTTTAACTTTATGGTTGAATTGTGTGGTAACAAGAGCAAAGAATGATTTTAACAAATTTTGTGTTTCTAATTTAGACTTCATAAGATATACCTATGTATGTCTAGAAAAATCATCCACAATAGTCAAAAAATAAGAGGCACCAGAAAGAGAATGGACTCAAAAAGCTCCCCAAATATCATAATGAATTAAGTCAAAAGGTTCTCTAGTAGAAATAAAACTCAAACCAAAAGGTAGTCTTGTTTGCTTAGCCAAAGGGCAAACATCAGAAACTTTATTAGGAAAGAAACAAATTTCGGGGACAAAATCTGCAAGATGCTTCATAGGTTGAATACTGGGGTGTCCAACGCATTTGTGCCAAAGGTCTGGTTGTGAAGATGCCTGGTTGACGTTCAGATGAATGTTGTTTGTGGAAAAATAATAAAGGCCATTATACTGCCTCCCCAAACCAATAATCCTCTTCGTTGCCAAACCCTGTAAGATACAAAAATCAGGAAAAAATGTGATTGAACAATTAAGAGATTTTGTCAATTTACTGATAGATAATAAGTTTGACACAAAATGAAGGCGCATAGAGGACTCCTGAAAGAAAAATTAGATCCAAATTTAACCGAACCTAATGAGTCTATGTGAACCTTATTTCCATTGGGTAATGCAACAGAGGTATGAGGGGATGAACTTACTTTATAGAACAAGTCAAGAGAAGGAGTGATATGGTCATTCACACCACTATCTATTATCCATTTGTTTGAATAAGTAGAGCTAATAAGAGATGAGAGACAAAGGGGGTTAAGTTGACCTGCTATATATATTTGCCTTAGGTTGAGCATTACCATCGTTCAAGAGAGCCAAAAGCTTTTGGTATTGCTTGTGTGAAACTTGGAGTTTCAAGTTTTGTGCTATTAGCAGAAGGCCTTGATATGTTTCCTGCTTTCTCAACTTTCTTGTGAAATTTGTGACCACGAGGAAAGCTGTGTAGATGAAAGCACCCATCAATTGTATGGTTATTTTTGTTGCAGTGGCTACAGTACAAATTTCCTTTCCCTTTGTTGGATGAGTTTCTAACACTATTGATCCTTTGTGAATCTGCCAACAAAACTTCTCTAGGGAAAACAAGATCACGTTGTTTTTCTTCTTGGAGAATCATGGAATAAGTTTTTCCAATGGAAGGAAGTGGTTGTATGAGAAGGATTTGACCACGTATAGCAGAATATGAATCATTTAAACCCATAAGAAATTGCATTACCTTCCCTCTTTGTTCTCGTTCTTCATTTTTCTTAACTGCTCCACATGCACAGACAGGTAAATCATTGTAAGATGAGAGTTCATCCTATAAGCCCTGAGTAATATGCTGCCACAGACATGGCCCCTTGCTGTAAGGAAGCAATGTCCCTCTCAATTTGAAAGATTCTAGGAGCATTGTTCTGAGAAAATCTCTCCTTTTAAATCAACCCAAACTCCTTCTACTAATTCTGCTTACAAAACACTTTCACCAAGATTAGGATCAATAGAATTAAGAATCCAAGATAATACCATACGTTGCATCTTTTCCACAGGGCATATTTTTCATCAGTGGATGGTGGCTTCTTGATTGAACCGTCAACAAAACTAGTTTTATTTTTTGCACCTAGTGCAATACTCATTGGCCGGCTCCAGGTTACGTAATTATCACGATTCAATTGCTTGGTGACCAAACTAACTCTTGGATGATCCAAGGAATGAAGATGAAAGGGATCCAAAGGATCGACAGTAACATTGGTTTGTGTTTTAGAAGTAGTGTTTGTCATTTGTGACTAAAACGAAAACAGAGAAATTACTTCCCAAGAGCATAATGCTCTGATACCATGAAAAGAATGGGAAGGTAAAGACGTGAGGGAGAGAAAGAAAAAAATATCTCTTCATTCTATTGCTTGTAATTCTGTACAGGTATATATACAAAACTACAGCTAAAAAGAAGGAATTACTAGCTGTACGACGAAGAAAAATAATAAAGGTAGTTGCTGATGTTAAGGGAAAAATAACCATCTAATTATCTCTATGAATTCTGCAGAATAATTGCCTATAATTTTGCTAAATTTCAACAGTTATGGTATTGATATAGCCAGAGTTTCGATTAAACTATATTTCAAGTATTTGGGTGAAGAATGGATGCTAATGTGGTTGCTGATTTCAATAATCGACGAAAAAACTTCTACATACATGTAGATCCTTTTGTGATACTATCTCTGTTGAAGTATGATCCTTTAATAATTGTATGAATATATATTATTAACTGATTACTGTTTTTTTTATTATATATTTTACCTTCAATTGTGAGCTTGAAGAATTTTCAAAAAGTGCATGAACCATTCTACGGGATTTTCAAAGAGGAGCTTGGCAATGTTATCACATTCATTGACCTTGTAGGAAATCAAACATAGTTAGGCATAAAGGAAGAGGAAACTGTTGTTTTTTTTATGAGGGCTGAGAAGAATTTGTGGATTGGTGGGTAGGAGAATCCTATTTGGGTAAAAGAAGATTAAGAGTGCTATGTAGATATACAACATCTCAGACAATTCAATGAAATTAAGAGTGCTCCCATTGCTGAGATAACTCAATTCCCACATTTCTCATTTACGTTCAAGTTGACTTCAAAGAAACTAGATGAACACGCATTGATTAGGGAACGTGAACTAAGTTAAAATAACTTTTACATGGTATGTGCACACCTACTGAATTTGGCTTCTTAACACATGCAGTATCTACCTGCGGACTATGCTGCAAGGCCATTGATTCAGGTCAATAATGAATGTCTCTTGATTGACTCAAACGTAGTGTTTGGAATCAATTAAAATTAGAAATGATTTGATTTGATTTAGAAATTAAATTTTGTATTTGAAACTTATTTAAAAAAAAAAATTGAATTGATTTAGAAATCAAATTATGTGTTTGGAACTCATTAAAATAAAAATTGATTTAATTTAATTTTATTATTTTATATTTTTACCCTTATGAGAGGTGGTTAGATGTAGTTATTAAGAGTAAAATAGTCTATTTATTTCAAATCAAATCAAATCCTAACAAATCCTATCAAATTTGATGAAATTTCTAAAACAAAAAGAATCAAATACATGAGATTTTAGAAATTAAATCATTTCCTATTTTTTAACATTTCAAACACAATATTTAATTAGATTTGATTTACAAATCAAATCATTTCTCACTTTTTTACATTCCAAACACACTCATGAATAGAATTCCCATACAAAGATAGAAGGAATGAAAAAAAGGCCATGAAAAGAATTATGTTTGAGTACATATGGACTACACTTAAAAATGAAAAGAGAATAATAGCGAATTATGTAATTAAATTTAATGGCTACTTGAGGCATTATGTTGTGGTTTTTGTGAGTATGAATAGGAGCTGGGTATGTTTCTGATTGATCAGGAGTAGCCTAAGATGTGCCTTTTGTTAGGCTATTTATACCCCTTTGTGAGTTTTGAGCTTGATTGCTTTGTTGATTTTCACTTTGTTAGTAGTGAGTAGGGGCCGTTGTGATATCCTTGTTTGTTGGAAGACACTTTGCTGTATTCATTGATTTTCTTATAGTGAAGATTTTTGTGGACTAGGTCTCGTGATTTTTACTTTTCACATTGAGGGAGTTTTCCACGTTAAATTTGTATGTTCTCTTGTCTATTTATTTTTGTGCATTCTTGAATATATCTTTTGGTGGATATTTTGGTTAGTTATATATTTTGTTCCTCACAGGATCTTTCAAGCGGGCTCCTTTTCTTTCCCAACAACACCTTTTTAGTTAGGGTTTGATGAATGTTTTTGGTTGTGTTTATGTAAAACTTGTGCTAAACTTTTATATTTTTGTGGTTGTGTAATATTCGTTAAATTGTGTGAATATCCTTCAGTTGGTTACTGTAATTTTCTAAGTGTGTATTGAAATGAGTATGCTTGAAGATAATCAATTGTAGTGTAAATGTTGTTGAGTCTAATGGAACAAAACTCCCATGCATGAATATGGCATATATGCTTAGCACTCTAAACATAAGTGATAAAAAAAGGATTACATCTTATTTGAATAATTGCAATCCGATGTCAAGTGTGACGCCAAATGTACAGCCAAAGTCGATGATTCATGGCATGTGCCCTTGGTCAACATTGAGCATCAATTGTAACTTGTTAATGGTTGAGATTGCTCTCGTAGGTTAGGTACAGAATGTAGAGCCGTTAAAGTGAGCTACAACTCATGAGCCATAACTTGTGAGCTAACTCGTTCAATTAGCTCAAAATAGTGGTTTGACTTGTTAAAAAACCAATCCACAAGGACCCTAGGTTGACATGACTCGGTTCATTTAACCTGTGGGTTAAATGGGTTCGAGCTAGTTGGCTCACGGGTTGTAAGATAAATAAAAAAAGGAAAAATCTAAGTTAAACGACATTGTGGATCTCATCCATTTTGAACTCCTAAACTCAAAAATATCAAAACTCTCAAAAAGAAACCACAAATAGATGCAAGTCTACAACCATAACCCACATCAAGAGCCAACCACCACCCACCCACTATCACAGAATCGCCGGCTACCAGAGGTCCATTGCAGCCACCAGATCATGACTAATTGCAATTTCATCTTCCACCATCTCGTGCAATGCCATCTCTTGCGACAATCCACGATGTTAAGACAGCTCCCTGTAATTCTACAGATCACGCTAATTATGCTGTGATTGACATAAGCCAAGATAGGAATGTATCATCAACTCCCTCTAATTCTGTAGATCACGTTAATTGTGTAATGATTGACATAAGCCAAGATAAGAATGCTAATGTCCTTCCTTTAGTTGTCTGATAATATTCCTTTTTTGTCAACTTTTCATGTATATACTTTTCTTTGTATAGCATAGGTTCTATATTTGGCATATAGATATGTCTACCTATAAGTTACTGATTGTATATTTTCAATAGTTTCTACATGATTACACCCAAAGAATGACGCGGTAGTTGTAGTACAGCTTTAGAGTGTTGATTCCATAAAGAGACAAATTAAAAGAATAGTTAAAGGAATAAATACTCTAAAGAAAAAATATTAAATGTTTAATAAATTTAATAGTAAATAAAGATTAATTTTAAATTCAAATTAAAAGAAACAAAGTGAAAAATAGAAAAAGTACTCAAATTTGATGAATAGTAAAGCGTTAGGAATCCTTGCACAAATTCAGTATTTTAATTATTGTTAATTCATTGAATAACTTAATTGAGAACTCAGTTTCCAAAATTCCCAATTGGAAAGTATAGATTTATAAACTAAAATTAAACTAAATGTAACCTTTGAAAAATCATTCACCACTTTTAGAATATGTAAATTATTATCCCTATTGAGAAAATTCAATGACAACAATATACTCATGGAGCGATATTGCAGCAAAGAAATAAATCAATATAGATAAATAATTAATCCGGACATAATCAAAGAACTAAATTATTCAATAGAAAAAACATGACTGAATCCATAAACATAATAAATTATATGATTATTCGAAGAAGAAAATATTAACAATGAATAGAGAATGATGAAACAAAGGAGTTTTAGTAATTGAAAATTAAATACATAAATTAAAAATAAATTAAAAAATATCATCTACTGTGCAAGTTCATCCCTAGCTTTACTTGAGAATTTAGTTCTCCATACTATGATGATAGACAAATAAATTCTAGAGAAAAAACCTTCAAGTTTGTCCTCTCTATGCGTCTTCTGCTTTTCTTGTGCTGTGGCCTCCCTTCTCGTCTATTAATAAGAGATTTTACCTAATAGGAGTGTATATTGCACAAAATCTCCTTAATTAGTTACCAAATAATAAAAAGATATAGATTGGACTTAGGAAACTAATTTTAAAAAACTTAATATCCTTTTATTGAAGGCTACCAGATTTTTGTCTTTTTCTCTCTTTATTTGTTATGGGCCCAAGTCTTGATTTCTTCCTTCAATTAAACTTGCTGCCAAATTGTCATTATTTTGTCCAAGATTTTTTAATAGATTCCCTACAATTATCACAATAATTAAATTAATGACTTCTTTAAATTAATAAATCAATAGTATTATAAAGTCACTAAAATCAAATATAATGAGATATAATCATGTTTACTTTTATAAGAAAAAATAGATAAAAGTAGGAATTATCACTATATAATACATGCTGTACAATAGGTTTGGTACATTTAACCAAACTTTACTTTGTAATTCTTTCATGATATCAGAGCTTGATTAGCTTAAGCCTATTCCTGTCAAAACAATGTCATCCGCTACAACCTTCATTCCACCAAACAACCTAATACAATATGTTTTTGTGAAACTAGAGGGACCTACCTCTTACTTGAATTGGTCATCTCAAATTGAAGGTGCTCTTAGTATTCATGATTTTTTGGGCTTCATGAATGGTACTGAACCATGCCTAGAAGAGTTCTTGCCTCCTACTTCAGATAAAGACACTCGTGAAACTAGTCCTGACTTCATCCTATGGCATAAAAAACTCAGTTTGTCCTGGTTTGGATGAAGTCTACCATCTTTGAGGTTCTTTCTATAGTCTATGGCATGAGGGTTGCTCGCCTAGCATGGCTTGCCTTAGCAAACTGGTTCACGTCTCCCTCAACTTCCAATGTCAATAAATTGAAACACCAGTTGCAAGGCTTACAACAAAGAGGAAAGAGCTGCTCAAAATTTATTGAAAGTGTAAAACATCTTGTAGATTAATTAGCGATTGTAGGCAAGCCAATTGTGCATGTCAGATTTGTGGCAAGAAGAATCACATGGCATTGGATTGTTTCCATCGCTATGATTACAACTATCAAGGGAGACATCCACCCCAACAACTCGCAGCAATGGTTACACACTCTAACTTTTTTCATGGTGGCAACACCTGGTATGTTGACAGTGGTGCAAATCAGCATGTTATTGTTGATATTGGTAACCTTCATCTGACTGAGCCATATCAAGGAGATGACAAAGTAGTAGTAGGGAATAATAATGGTTTGCAAATTAAACATACTAGTAAACTCACCATGCATACATCTAAATTAACACTGCACTTAAAACATGTCCTCCAATGTCCACAAGTTGCAGTCAACCTTTTGTCAATAAATAAGTTATGTATTGACAACAATTCCTTTTTTATCATAACTGACTCACATTTTTTTGTTGGTCAAGGACAACCTTATGGGACAAACATTGCAACAGGACAGAGTGAAAGAGGGCTATACCCTATTCCAGTTGATAAAAAATCTATTAATAACACACGATCCAATGTTGCTCTTATCGGTATTCACCCTACTCTTGATGTATGGCACTCACGTTTTGGTCACCCATCTTCGCAAATAAAGAAAGACTTAGTCAAGTCCTTTAATTGCCTATTTTTGGATCTTTTGATCTTAGTTTTGTTTGTCAATCTTGTTTATTAGGAAAATTCAAATAATCACCGTTCGGTGAGTCTTTTTGAGTCACTTTGTGTCCTTTAGATCTTGTTCATACAGATGTTTAGGTTTCACCTATTATGCCTAATGAAGGTCATCAACATTATGTTTTGTTTGTAGATGACTTCTCTCACTTTACATGGCTTTATCCACTTCACAATAAATCTAAAGTTTTCTCATTGTTTGTCCATTTTAAAGCCTTGGTTGAAAATCGTTTCTCGACTACAATCAAACAACTTCAATATGATAATGGTGGCGAATACTTGTCTAATCAACTTCAGGACTTTCTATGTAAATGTGGCATTCATCAATGCCTTTCATGTCCATATACCTCTCAGCAAATTGGATTAGCTGAGAGGAAACATAGACATTTTATGGAAGTTGCGCTCTCTTTATTAGCTCAATCACATTTACCTACAAAGTTTTAGGTTAATTCCTTTATGACTGCGATTTATCTAATAAATCGAATGCCTACACCTGTTTTAGATAACATCTCTCCTTACACTAAATTGTTTGCTCAAACACCTAACTATTCTTTCTTAAGAACGTTTGGTTGTGCTGGCTATCCCTTGTTGAGACCCTACGCACCTCATTAACTTGCCTTCTGCAGCAAATAATGTGTGTTTCTTGGCTCTTCCTCACATCATCATGGATATTGTTGTCTTGATCCAATGACTCATAAGGTGTACATCTCTCCTAGTGTCACTTTTGATAAGCATATGTTTCCAGCAAGGGTTTGGCCTTCCTCTCTTCTTCCTGCAGCATCAGGTGTTTCTTAACCAGGTATGTACTTTGATCTCACTCTTTTTATTTCTCAAATACAATATGATCCTTCACCTACAGAAAGCCAACCTTTGACTTTCGAGTCTAACTCACTAAGCATTCCTGATGATATGCAGTCCTCCCAACCACCCAGCATTCCTGATGACATTCAATCCTCCCCACCATTTATGAACTTGCCACCCTCTTCAACAATCTCTGACCTTCCTCACCATAAATGGTCACTTAGTCCAAGACTAGTTCTCTTTATCCCAAGCATTTTCCAAATTTCCACCTTTTCTATGCCTCCAAGTATCCCATCAATGCATATACCAGTATGGTTAAACCTGTTGAATCGAACACCTTTTCTCAATCTATTTTGTTGCAGGAATGGCAGCAAGAATTGCAACAAGAATATGATACACTCCTTGCTAATGACACTTGGGATCTTATTCCTCGTCCTCATGATCACACCATTATTCGCACCAAATGGGTCTACAAGATCAAACAAAAGGTTGATGGAATTGTGGATCGCTATAAGGTAAGATTTGTGGCTAAGGGGTTCCAATAGATTAACGGTGTTGATTTTACTGAGACTTTTAGTTTGATGATCAAATCTGCCACAGTGAGGGTTGTTTTAACATTATCTATTTTCTTTGACTGGCCTATTTTACAGTACAATGTTTCAAATGCTTTCTTACATGGAAAGCTTGAGGAGGAAGTTTTCATTAAGCAACCACGTGGTTTTTTCCATTCCCAATTTCCTGAGCATTTTATCACCTTAAAAAGGCTCTCTATGGCCTTAAATAGGCGCCTAGAGCATGGTTCCTTCGTCTATTAACCAGCCTGCTTGATTTTGGTTTCACAGGATCACCTATTGATACCTCCTTGTTTACTTTTCATCATGGCAATGTACATTTTTTTGCACTGAAATATGTTGATGATGTCCTCATCACTGGCTCATGTTCTACTTCTATACAATGCCTTGTTGCTCAGCTTAAACAGGAATTTGCTTTGAAAGCTCTCGGTGAGCTCAATTACTTCTTGGACATTGAAGCCTCTAGGGATGCTCATGGACTTGCGCCAAAGTAAGTATGTACTTGATATCCTTCATCGCTTCTGGATGGTTGATACAAAGCCATACCCGACTCCATGTGTCTCTGGAGAAAAAATGTCTACAGCAAACAATGAGCTTGTGGAGGATATTATTAGTTACAGGCAATTGGTTAGTGTGCTTCAATACTGTACCTTAACTAGACCTGAGATTGCATACTTCGTGAACTAGCATTACACGAAATTTTCTATTTAGCAACGAATTTTATCTAAAGAATTTTCCCTTACAATTCCCTCGCTAATTAGTGATGGATTTGCGAGGGATTAGCGAGGGGAAATTGATCCTTCGCTAAATTCCAAAAATAAATGCAAAGCGGAAAGAGTTACTGAATAGCGAGGGAATTGCAAGGAAAATTTTTCCTCGCTAATGAAAGTCATTTGCTAAATATGTTAGCGAGGAAAAATTCCTTCGCTAATGTAAGTAACAATTTAATCATTTTTAGGAAGGGAATTAGCGAGGGAATTCCCTCGCAAATCCCTCGCAAAACTTGATAAAATTTTAAAATTGAAATTTTAAAACTTGGAAAAACTTACGAAATCAAATCTGAGTAGTTTTCATTTCCACTGAAATTTCAGAAATCTATCTCCAAACCTTATGAACCCTAACCTCTAAATGCATCTCCAGTTTCCATTCTCCTGCGTGGTGACACTATAAGGAAACCGATATGGTTTCCATTCTTTTGCGTGGTGACACCAGCAAACCCCAAAGCACCTCCCCATGCATTTCAAAACCAAATTAGATCAACACCAGACACCATCCTGTAAGACCCACTAGCAGCCATCACCGAACAAATACTGGATCCAGCCACCGTGCCCAACAGCCTGCACTACCACCTAACGTCTTCGAGCTGAGAGAGATACCAAGGTGAGATTCTTCCTCACAACACGTCTTCCTCGCTTCAGCTAGCAAGAAGATGGTGAAGTGATACCAAGGTGAGATTCTTCCTCGCTTCAGCACGTCTCTCTCACACCCATTCTAACTCCTATCACATTTTCTGACTCCTATCGCAGTATCATTCCTCATTATTATACTGTCCCCTTTCTCTTCACTGTAAATCTCCTTCCTTGAGTTCAGTTGGACAAGACCCTAAATATGGAACCACCTCTAACTTCAAAGACTTGTACGCAACTTCTTCTCTATGATGTATTTTGCTTCCAATTTCATTCTTCCACGAGATGTGCCTAATACCTCTTCTTTTTTGCTTTCAATATTTCCAAGAAACTTGTTTTGATGCCCTTGGCCGAGAGTTGGATCACTCCCAAAAGATTTTGGAGGTAAGTTTTGATTCTTTTTTTTTTTGGCAATTGGTTCAAATTTCTGAATTTTGATGATCTATGTTGATTTACAAATTTACTGAACTTATCATGTTTATTAACTTATCTCATTGCAAATTTAGGTCAATGTAGCTGAAGTCCTTGGCTTGTCAAAATTATGCAAAGGAATCTCTTTTGTTGAAATGAAAACTGAGTCTTATTGTTAACTTGTAATTTCTTTAAAAGTAAGGGATATAGGGCTGTGAAGGGTACTGACACACAAATTATTTGGGAATTTTATGATTGAACAAAACAACTAATTTTGGTGTTCCATTATTCATTTGTTGTACTTGTAATGCTTAGTGGTGGTGTGCATGCTTGTTTATTGAAAATTGATCTTGTTTTGAAGCTTGTTTGTTTCCAAGATAGAAAAGTGTGTTGTGGTGTATTTAAATGGAAGACTTAACATGAATTGAAAGGAACTCTTTGATGTGCATGGTGGGAATAATCTTTTGTATGTTATTCCATTTAAGGTATTGGGTTATATTGACATCATAGTGTGGATCTAAGGAAGTTATAATTCCTATTTTTGTTTCTTATTGCTGTGATGTTAGTCTAATTGCCCTTGTTGTTTTATTTTTATTTAGAACCTAAATCATAGAACTTGCCTAAGGCGAAGTCAGGGTATTGTGATATGTATTTTGTTTTGTGTCATTGAAAATGAATGAGGTTGACTGTTGGTTTAGATATAAAGCTTTCTGTTTAGTTTGAAATCATGGAGTGCTAAGAAACTTCTAACCCATGTTTTTTAGTTGTGATACTAGTTCAACCTTTTTTTTTTGGCTTAAAACTGGAATCATTGAACTTTCTTGAGGCCAAGAAAATGAATTGTGATATATTCTGGTTTGATATCATGTGAATGAGAGGGATTGTTGATTTGTCTGTTAATCTTTCTCTTTTCGGTTTAAAATAACTGGTTTAAAAAAAAGAAGTGCTTGCAGCTTGCTAAGCTCTCTTCATGATGTCATGATGTTATAAATTAATTCTCTCTTCATTCTTTTTTGTTCCCAGACCCACCATTGATTTTTGGTTTGTCTGACCATTTAAACATTATTTTTCTATGATTTGAGACTTAGAAATATGATTTATATCTCTCCATACTTGTTACATGTATTTCTTTATCGAGATTTCAAAGCATTGGATGAATAGTTTTTTTGGTTTGATTAGTCTGATACTGCAAGTGTAAAAGTTCCTAAGCTTGGCTTGGAGCTGGCAAGTGGCACTCTAGGAGGAGTTGTTACAACTATTGAATATTTAATTACAAAAAATAGTGAAAGTAAGTATACTTTCTCTCTCTCGCACACACACACACACCAACATAAAGGTGACGTATCCTATGGAGACAAGATAATTAGAAGTACTAACTTTTGTGAAATTAAAAATGAAAGGACAAATGGTAGTATCCATACACTTTGTTGAGCTCCACATGAACAAAGTAATCAAGACTCTAATTTTTAATATATCTTTCAAGTTTCAACCACCTGAACATCATTATTTCTTTTAATCTAAATAATCTACATTAAATATGTTAGAACAACCCTCTAAAATGAAAAATTCATCTGTTATGGGAAGATGGGTTTTAAGTTGTTCTCCTTTCATCCACATGATTATGTTTTTCCTACTCCTGTTGTGTCATTTATTTTAATATAAACTACACATCTTTGGTTGAATCTACAATATAATTTGATGTGGTTTGCATGTATAGGTCTTGAGAGGGTCCATAGGTTTACTTTTGGAGATAGTCTTGATGAACATAGAAGAAGCAAGTGGCTAGACTTTAAAGCAAGACTAAACAAGGTAGCATATGACTACATAGAATTGTTGGCTTAAATTTCTCCTCTTTTGTGTATCTCACTTTTGGGCAGTGTAGTAGTTGCTTGCATTATAATTCTTTTGACTAGATTACCATAAGATGACAATGTTTATTATTTTTTCTTTACACAATGTTTCTGTTGAGGCAAACGGGGGAAAGAGGGAAGATACAATTGGCTTTTGTCTTTTATTTTATTTATTTATTTATTTGTTCTCTTTTAGATATATATCTTATTCTCTATTTGTGTACCTGTTTCTCTTTTTGTTCTTTTTTAAAATCACTAGTATGTCACAAAAACTATATGCTGGCAGGACTACTTTTTTTGCTGAATTCACCTCAGTTTTGAACAGAAACTTGTATTGTTTCCAAAATGCAAAAATTATGAAAATTTTATCACATATAATCTTATTTCTTAGCTTTTAAATGCCATTGGTTTCATAATTTTTTTATCACTACACATAAAGTTATGCATAAAGATAGCTTGGGCTGTTTAACCGTGACAGCAAGACACGTCTCTGCAGAATTTTTGTTTAAATGATTGTATGTTCACTTTATTTCTTAAATAATAACTCCATCTAGTTAGTTGATTTTAAAAGTATAGAATAGTACAAAATATATGATGTTTAAGTCATTGTATCTTCACTTTATTTCTTATTTTTTGAAAAAAGATTGTTTTACTAGGTTTGATGCCAAGAACTAAAATAAAGAGATGTTTAAGTCATTGTGAATTTTCTAATTATGTGAGGTAAAGGTTGTATGCATTGCGAAAGTAAAGAACTTAATTGGTTGGAAATTGATGGCTTCCTTCTTTTCTTCAGCTTCTTTCACATCCTTTTCTGTTTCATTGCATGTTAAGTCCTTGATTATGCCTCCTTGATAAGTTTCATCCTATATAAAGCAAGATATCATGAACCAGAAGTAGATGTGGTATACTTTGTTTTAAGTGGGAATTAACTATTTATTTAGGATTTTTTTTGTTACCAAACTTTTATTTATGTTGTTTTTAGCTCCTTGCTCTATTTCCTCTTCTTTTGGCTTATTGATAATGATGACTCTGTTTTTAGCTATCATTATTAGTAACTCTTTTGGCATATACCCTATGAACTTGAATTTCAAGTACTAAGGGTAAAACTGCCACATATGGTTAAAGTTTTATTTTCTTATTCGAGTTAAAATTTAAGAAAACCCTTATTTTCCAATTTGAGATTCAATATTAATGAGCACATGTACCTTTTCAAGGTACTGCTCATTGTATTGAATTTTGAATTGTCCAAGTGGGACAATTTGGTAAAAAACTTTTTCTTTACTTAGTTAATAGTTATTATTTGTTAGCCATGACAACCATTACCCAAGAGGGGGGTGAATTGGGTAATTACAAATTTTAATACAACTTTGACAAATTATGCATTTTGAATAACTCAATTAATAAATGTAGCGGAATAAGTCTAATAAATGTTTAACTATTAAGGATTACTCAAATACAACTTGGGATATATGATGAACTAAGTAAATAAGCTAGATATCAAGTTGTAACAATCAAAACATCAAGATATGCAATAGATAAATATATTTCACTAAATACTGAATTAAAAGAGTATAGGGAAGAGAGAATCAAACTCAAGAATTTATCCTGGTTCAGCCACCAACCACTTGTGGCCTACATCCAGTCCCCAAGCTTAACTTGAGATTTTCTTCACTATCTCCTAGACTTCACGGGTGCTAGGAAAACTTTTGTACATACAAGAGCACTCCTCACACCTTGGGATACCTCACCCTTGTGCTAGAGCCTCCAATTCTTCAAGCTTCACAGGTGCATGATGACCTTTACAATCAAGAGCACTCACAACACCTTTGAGATACCTCACCCTTTGTATTTTAGTCTCACTACAAGGGATACCTCACCCTTTTCTCTCTTAAGGGATACCTCACCCTCTTACAATGATTTCAAAGTGAAGAGAAAGAATAGAAACTCTCACAAGAGTAGATATACAACTTGAAGAACAAAGTATGGATGATAGAAAACTCTCTCAAGAGTAGATAATACAAATAGAAGAACAAAGGAATAGAAGGATTTTGTAATAAAGAGCTCAAAATATGATTTTGGTGATTCAAGGATCAAATCAATTGTTTTTGAGGTGTATATGCTTCATACAACACTTATATATAGAGCCTAAGTGATAAAATAGCCGTTTGTAGTGTTTTATATTGATTTTCTATGAAAACTAGTCATTTATAGCCGTTAGAAATGTTCCTGGGCACTTGGTAATCGATTACAAGCTTCATGTAATCGATTAAAAGCTTTCTGGGTACTTTGTAATAGATTACACACTTCCTGTAACCGATTACACGGCTTCTGTCAACGTTGTAATCAATTACAGGACTTGTGTAATCGATTACATCATTTCTGGTTTTGAAAGCTGACTTTAAAAGGTCATAATTTCTTCATTTCTTATTCGATTAAAGCGAATGACCACTCATTGGAAAGATCTTTGAGTATATTTTCAAATGAAATAAGTTTCATAACAAAAATCAAAATTATTTTGAAAGTTATAATCAAAATAATAACCAAAGGTCAGATTTTCAAAACTCAAATTTTAATTAGTCATAACTTCTCCGTTTCTTATCCGTTTAAAGCAAATGACCACTCATTGGAAAGATATTTGAGTCTATTTTCATATGAAAAAGTTTCAAAATAAAACTCAAAGTATTTTAAAAGTTATGATCAAAATAATAACCATATGTCAGTTTTGTAAAACACAAACTTGGCTATTTTTCATAGATTTGAATTACCACCAAGACTAGCTTTCCAAAAATAGTTTGTTGGGCATTTAAACATGTAAGAACTATTTTTAAAGACTTAAAAACATATTTGAGCTCTTTTCTTGTAAAACCTCTATCTTTACATATG